>JAKSZU010000007.1:148872907-149290407 GCA_026018925.1 Tupaia tana
GTAGAGCTTCTTATAGCTGCATCCTTGAAGAATGGTTATTTTTATTAAAGGGGCTGGATTGTTTTTAAAGGCTCAGGTCTGTTATAATGGATGCTGTCCTTTGCATGCATGGACTTCAGGTCTTAGAAAGATGCGTAGACTACTCAGGCTTTGACCATATTTTATCATCTGCAAATGGCTATACTTAGAGGACCCTGTATTGCAAAGTTGAAGGGCTATCCTGTGAGATAGGGTATATGTTCTACAATGTTTCTCTTCCTCCTTTTTTGAGTAGGAAATCAGTATTACATTTTTATTATATTTTATTTCTTCATTATTACAGTGTTCTATTCTGTAGCTGCTATTTATATTGATTAAGAGTACCATTTAAGTCTACTGGAATGCAACCAGGGGAGAAATGGACATCACCTGGAGATTGAAAATAAGCATTGGAAGTGGCCCCTTTGACATCAACTCTGGATGCAATAGCAGGTCGTGACATCGTATTTTCTCCTAATGGGAAGAGTCTGAATAAATGTGTGCCTGTGTGTGTGACAATACTAATAATAATAGCTACCACTTATTAAGTGTTCACCTTTGATCCATTCTAAGTGCTTTACATGTATTTGCTACAACAACTTTATGAGATCGTTACTACCATCGTCCCCATCTTATGGGAGTGAGGGCATGAGGCATAGAAAGGCTTAGATAAATTTCCTCTGGACAGATTAAAACTAGCATGGTGGAACCCAGATCCAAACCCTACCAAACCCTGACTCCAGAATCTACACTTTTCACCAATAAGCTTTGAAAATAAATATTTATTTAGGCAGGGGTACTTTTAGAACTATACATGTAAGAAGAAAAGAAAACAAAAAGTAGAATACACCAGGCAATTTGCAAGGATATCTTACTTATTTTCCTAGCCAGAGCTGAATGAATCATGAGCTCATGACACAAGAGCTGTGAAGGGCCAGGTGGTGATGCGGTGTAAAAACAACTGGACCCACATGGGAAACGTTTGGATCCACATCCCGGGACCTCTCTGAGCACTTCGGGCACATGGCACCTGTGTGTGATTCAGGCTGAGATTGGGGTGAATCACCGTGTGAGGACCCGTGTCTCTTTTTCTCTCTCAGAAGAAATGAACAAATAAGCAAAAACACAAAAAGAGCCATGAATACCAAGGCTGATGAGCATCCAATGACTAGTATCTGGTCAATCAAATTCTCTCCAAGGACTTAAACTAAGACATATAGAGATACTTGCCAATGTTGAGGGTGGGTATTGGAACTGAAAGGCTATGTAATGTTAGATACCATACTAGACATTTGAGATTATGTGGAAACTGAGTAAGCAGCAAAAGCTGGTTGGTAAAAAGAAAAGAGACATTTGAGGAAAAAAATTGAGATAGCATGCCCTGTCTGTCTTTTCAATATCCTTGAGCTTTCTAGAGTGTATATTTCCTTTTTCTTTTCAATCTAAACAGGCCAACTAACACAGAATTACAACTGGCATTCTAGTTTAGCTACCCAAGCACTAATCATATTCAGAATATAGTAAGTTCTCAACAAAGGTTTCTTAATGAAGGATAAAAAAGAATGATGTTGAATAAACACAGAATCTTGTGGCTCTGCCTTGAATAACCACATGGTTTTCTCAACATATTTACTGTCCTCGGGTATACAGCACAATATTTTCTAAACACTTGATTGAATATGATCCAAGGTTCTGTTTCTTGAAGGTTCCAGGCACCTTGGAAGAACAATAATGGTTGTGTGCCTCCTTTGCAGTACAAAGAGACTCTGCTATTCTTACCATTCCACTCCAAATAAGGTTGCCAGATACAATACAAGACTTCTAGCTGCCCTTGAATTTCAAACAAACAAAAAAAATACTATTTCTTATAAGTGCATCCCAAATATTTCATGGTAATACATATGCTGAAACAGCATTTGTTGTTCATCTGAAACTCAAATTTAACTGACATCCTGTAGTTTTAGTTGCAAAACCTGGCAATCATCAAGGATCAGTATTTCCCTAAAACAACTAGACCAGTTCAAGAGGCCCAGTTCTTAGAGTTCTCTCTTCATATTATCTCACCCATGCAGATATTGGTGGAGTCCCCTCTCCCCATATTCTATGCACTCACAAGTGCACAGGTGCACATGTGTATGCACATGAACACACGCACACATCCCACAAAAGATAGCTGCAATATTTTTAGACGCTTAAGAGATAGAAGCTGCTCAGTTCGAAGCATCATTAACATCATTTTAAAATCCAGATGGATGTAGCAACACTTTGGCCTTTTCCTTCTTCACTTTTGGTGGAGAAAGCCCTTAGTATCACCAACATAATTTTCTCTGCTCTCAAAGGATATTCAAGACTATTTTGCTACACTTCCACTAAAGGATCAAACAAGTAAAATTGTTTCAGAAAATTAAGCTCCATCTTCCACATGGACCAACTTTTCAAATGGAGCAAGAACTGCTGCTGCTCAGTCTTTCTCAGCAAGGCACCAGTGGCATCAAGGGATGCCCCTGGTAAAGAAGGATCTGCCCCAACCGGCCCAGCATGCTTTGCTTAGAGTCACAACACAGGAAAGAGAAGGCAAAGAGCTGTGACTTGAGATTTCTCAGGCAGTATCTCCCCTTGACCATAGTCACCCTTCCTAATGTGAGATACAAGTCACATTATTTTTCAGTTATTTAAATCATTTTCCAACTTTCCTCACCTGCTTCATGTATTGCTCATGGTAACCTTGCAATGTAGGTGTCACTACACCCTTTGCAAATGAGGAAGCAGACTGGAAGGAGCTCAGTAAGAGGCTTGCCCAATGTCACCATTAGGAGCCAATCAAGTTCCAACTCAAATTCTGACTTTGCCCTTCCCAGCCCAAAGCTTCTCCTCTCTCTGATGCACCTGACTCAGGTATGAGTACACGGCCTGTGTGATGATATGGTCTCTGGGAGACCTAAAACCCTCTGTGTATGTATTGAAGATCGAGTATAAAGTCTGGGCCCCCTTGACACCCAGGAAGGCAGACAAAATTAAAATTGCATTTTCCAAGCAAGTGAGAAAAGTACATGGGCCAGAGATATTTGAAGCGCCCAGCCCCCAAACAGCAATCTTCCTGAGCTGGGGGCAAGAGGTGATGTTGTCAGCTATTGTGGCACACAAGGCCACTGCAGAGGGCGCGCTGCTCCCAAGCTATTGCACTAGATGTTAAATGAAGCAATTAAAGATGAAGGGGACATGTTAATTACCAGGACTGGCCATCTCCAAAGGGGCCCAAGTTTCAAGTGAATGAGAAGACTCAATTATGCAGAACGGGAGCAAGTCACCTGGCATCACAAGGTTGATTATCCAGAAGCCCCAGGTGGAGGAAAAGAGATGCCAAAGAATAAAACAAAAGAAGGAAAAAAAAAAAAAAAAGACATTACATGACAGAAAATTCATAAGACAGCAGGAAGACACAAGAGATCCATAACATCCTGAAGTGTGGGATGAACCTGCCTCTCAAGGGAAAACAGGTAAGTTAGTCCCATTAGCAATTTTAGAATTTTCCTTTTCTCTCCCTCTAATGGATACATAATTTTCATTGTTTCAGCTTCAAATATCTTATGAACTTTTCACCTTGCCATCTTTCCTAAGCCTGATTTTCACTTGTTTCCAGCACCAGTAACCGCAGGTCAGAAACCACAGCGAGGCAGGAGCCCAGCTGTCCTGTCTAGGACCTTCCGTGAAGTAGTAAAGAGAGTGACTAGAGAGTGACCAGTATGGTGGGTCCCATATATCATTTCTTTTAAAATCTCTTTAATAATAATCACTAAAACTCCAGTGGATACAGAATTATATTTTCTTTCTATTTCTTCCCTTCTTAACTCATTTTAATATAGATTAGGATCCAAATTTTTTAAAAACATCACTTTGTTCATTAGCAAGAGAGACAGAGACAGAGGAGACAGAGACAAGCATCTTTAACAGTCTTGATGCTGTGATGCACACCCCCAGTCTCAGCTAGTCTTAAATCATGGGCAGACACACACCCAGGAGGTTCAGAGAGGTCTCCAGACATAAACCCAGAACCTTTCTTCCCATGTGGATCAGCCTGGCTGAGCAGTCCTTTACCAGGGCACCACCATCCAGTCCCTGGAAACAAACTTCAAAAAGATTTCACACCTCGATGTGTCTAGACAACTTCATAATTCCCCCCAATCTAAAGCTACCACTACTGTATGTGCCATAAAATGCTACATCCACAAGTCGATCTGTTTTCAAGCAGATATAAAGAGCCAGCCAGGCTCACCCTCTCATCAAGCAATGTACTAGCATTCACTGGCCTTGCGGTATGTTGGATTCAGATAAGCTAATTGGTTAGCTCCAGAATTGAAAGCAGAACCTAAATATCTAAACTTCCGGTCCTAGTACTTCCCCTAGGTAGCATTGTATGGTATCTTTGGAATTTTGCCCAATTCCTAAAAATAAATGCATGATCCAATTGACCTTGGTGAATTTATCATTGCGTTTCTTTTTTCAGCTTGTAAGCTGACATAGTTTGGGTCCATGTAACCTGTTTGCCCAACCCTAGAGGTGTCTAGAATTAGATGAGAGTTATTCATTTACTTGTCTTCACATCTCCATATTTTCACAGGGCTTGGGCCAGCTAAGATCACTGGATGATGTTAAGAGAACACCGATTCCTTCTCCACAGTAGAGAGGAGGGGCTGCCACGCTCTGGGATGGAGTTTGCGTCACTGCCCAGCACAGAAAGGTCCTTTGCAGGCTTAAAGTCAGCAGCATCATGGAGAATGAGCTGACAGCTGAATAGGAAAGGAGACAATGGTTGCTTAAGAAGAGCGGACCAGCCCCTGAGAAACAGGCCTGCTTGCTAATGAGTGGAACCATCCCTAAGCTGCAAGCTAAGAGAGGATGGAGTGCCTTTCAGTGAAGATGCATTGTCTTCCATTCCCAAAGCAGAGACCAGTTTGCAAAGATCTGTGTCCCAGAATCATGAACTGAGAAAGATCTTCCAGAGGTCAGAGAGTCCATTCCTCTGTGCTCACAATGGTAAGCGCCATCTGAACAAAAATATATCTGGACGTGTGACTGGAGAGGTGGGGAATGACACCTGATACTTCCCAAAAGTCCCCAAGGAAATCCACATCCCGACTCTTCTCATTTTCTCAGCCCCGACCCCACCTCACAGACGGACAGGAAACAAATGTATGACGTTGTCGGCTCTGGGCTGCAAAGTCCCTCCCATGCCCTGTTCTCCCCTTTCCCACACTTCTTTGTCATCAGGTTAATTTGTAAAAGTGGTCCTTCCACACACCCTGAGACAGATAGGAAAGCTTTGTTTTGGTTTTGACTGATGGGGAAACAGAGGCAGAAAGCATCATTGAGCAAGGGATCCCCAAGGACTGGTGAATTCTGGTTCTCATCCCACCCAAGCCTTCTGATTCCACTAATCCACGGAGCAGAAGAATGGTTACTCCTTTCCCTGTCCTCCTGTAATTAAGTCAAACCATCACCACTTCAGTAAAAGCAACATTTGTTTAGGGAGAAAGGAGGAACCTGTGTGCTCGTGCAGCCATCCCTTTAAGCCATCCTGACAGAAACAGCATCGGACCCACGTGTGCCCACAGGTCCCCTTCACAGCACATGATATTCATTATTGCCCTGCCTTTCGGGCCGGCTAAGCAGAGGGCTGGACTGGATAGAGAAGAAAAAAAATAAAAGAAATGACACAAGCTTCCAAAAACACAGTGGTGCTTTTCCTCTTTTCTTTTCCTTTTCATTTAAAAGTCCAAAATGTAAAGTGCAGGGCTCAGTTAATCAGAGGGCTAATGCTTTCCATTTCAAAGCGCCTTTAATCTGAAGAGACATTTCACAAACATCTCTTCTCCAGGCATCCCCTCTCCCATCCCATTAATAATATACTAATGCTGCCTTCAGTTGAGAGAGTCGGCGTAGATCGGAGTGGTGTGCAAATTCACTCCTTCATCCTCCCGGGTCTGAATTTAGACCTGCCACCTCGGTGATCTGCAAATAAGACATCCTCCTTTTGAAATGTATTCTATGGATCTACTTTGCTTTAAGAAAGCCCAATATGGGAAGCACTTAGCAAACAGGCAAATGTTTCCCATTATGGTAGATTTGGGAAAATAGAGAGCTGCTAAAGGAAGCTTAAACTGGGAGTTGGGATGCCTGGGTTCTACTCCACCCAGGGCTCATTAATGCATGAGTATATTTATTCCACCATAAATGAGCACATACCATGTTCAAGTCTCTCTGCTAAGGGCTGAGGTTAAAAGGTGAATAAAATGCAATCTCCCTCAAGCATTCCAGGCTGGGCTCAGTGACTGATCAGCTATGTCCTTGAGTTAGTTGCTCAAGCAATGTGGGTTTCAAATCTCCCTTTTGAAGAGGAAAAATAATAGCTGGCTTCCCTCTAGCTTGCAGAGGGAGAAGGTAGTAAACCTGTGCATTTAAGTGTTTCTTTACAGATCATTAACTACTATGGGGAATGGAGGGTCATAGGAATGATAGAATTTGTGAGCTTGAAGGAACCAAAGAAATCAACAATTCCAACCTTTTTATATAAGAAGAGAGTCTTAGAACTAAAATATTAGGAGCTTCTGCCTGTTCAAAATCTATCAGAAATGAAAACAAAACATCTCTGAAATAATAATGTAAGACAGAGGGTCAGCTTAGACGATGTACACCCATTTGCAGGATTGGAGGGAGGTGGGTGCTCAAGGGATAGCACTCGGGAAACCCAGACTCTAGTCCTAGAATCTTGGCCAACCAGCTAAGGCAATGCGTGAATTATTTAACATATCTAACATCTAGTTCTGTCCATCACATGTTAGATGAGAATTATGGATGGTGAAAACGCAATGTGATGGGAAGATAATGGTTCTGAGTCCTATGGGTTTGAGTTCTACTTCCAGCATATTTTAGCTGTATAATCTGGAGCTGATCAACTATAAGTGACTCTCAGCCTCAGCCTCCATTTCTACAAAGTGGGAATAACCCTACTTCCCTAACAGGATGGTTATTATTGGATATGACAAAATATATAACATGATGAGTACTTTTTAATAAATGTTAATATTCTCCCTTCCTAGATAACTTCTTCTAGCATTAAAATTCTATGACTATGAAATGTCTCCTTCAAATGTGATCTCATATCATCTAAGTATTTTAGCTTTACTACCTTCTCATCTGACTAGGTAGGGAGGAACCAGACACTTTTCTCCTCAGGGAAGATGGAGTGGAGATCTGGAAGTGTGACAGCTCATTCAAGGTCACATCTGGACCCACGAGGTGGGTGTTGAACAAATATCTTTTCTTCTAGTCTGGACATATTTCTCATAGCAGCCATCCTGTGGCTAGAAGAGGGGACCCCTTCACTTCCCATCAGCCACCTCCTCACCATGAGCTCAAATGGTTTCAAAGTACAGTAGAAAGAAAAGAGAACTCCTAGTTATGGAATGCTGACTTTGTCACTGGTATCTCATTAAATCTCAATAATCCCAAAGGGTAGTAAATATTCCCACCTTGTAAATGAGAAGATGAAGGGTGAAGGGGTAAAGGAATTTGATGAACCTTCCCAAGACTGGTGAGTGACGAAGCCAGAATTCATCTGGGTATAAAGCAAGTGCTCATGCCTCTCATCACTCAGCCTTGGGTCATCACCATGGTGCAACAAGGGGGTAAATCTTTACTGTCAGAGGAGATCTTTGTGCTTCCAAAAAGGGCTCAGTTTTTAAGGCCAACCAAGGAATTCTATCTTCTACTCCACAGTATCATTCATGATCTTTGATATGATGTCCCAAAAGAGTATCTTCCACCTTGACATTTACTTAAATCCTTCTCCTACCCAATTCCCCAGAACCAAAAGGAAAGACCCAGGGGATCTGGAGTTTCTGAGGACAAGAGTCAACATCTCTGACCACCCCTGGTTGAACAGACCTATGATTTCATAGGCTTTAAAGAGTCCCGGGACTCGAGAACATGTGGCATGCTTTAAGGCTAAAGCCAGCAGCTGATGATAAATGAAAAAAAGACTTTTCAAACAGAGTGAATGTAAATGAGAAAAGAAGCCCCTGGTTAGGGAAGTTATTCTAGCAAATGGCTATATAAATGTCTTTATATTGTTATTTCCAATATTAGTTTGTTGTTCCTCCATGAAAGCTGATTTATTTGAAATGTTATTACTAGAAACACCCTAATCTTTTGGTAATAATTCATATACTGGAAGATTACAGTTTTGGAAGGCAGCCCAGTGCTGTCTGGAATCCTATTTATGGATTAAAGGATTTGAACAGCATTGCAAGCAAGATCTCTAAAGAGTAGGATAATGTAAACCTGGTTCCATATAAAATGCTTTACCCCAGCTATAGTAACCCCATTAAAGTCAGATTGTTAGAGGACACTGGGCACGAGGACTTTCATTACACTAAACCAGGATATCACTGCCCCTGAAGAGCAAGGATGTTTCAAGCCCAATTGCCCCTTGTTTTGACGGACTATGCTTAACTTTGTGTTTCTCCTTTCTCCTAGGACATGCTGGCCTCACATGATAGATCTTGACTCTTTGAAAGGCTACCTATGTCCAGGTGGAGGAGGAAGAAAATAATAGTTGCAACAAGGCAATAGAAGACCTATGTGGTTCATTCACAGAGCTGGGATGATGTGTATCCAGTGTTTTTGTTCTTGGAAACCAGGTTAAAATTGATCCTTGGTCTACAAATAGTGTTCCTGTAGGAAATAGTCCAGGCCTTGATACTGGAAGAAACCAAAGAAGACTAAATAAATCCAGCAAGAGAAGGCACAGTTGTTGGCTGTGGTAAGCACAAAGCACCAATGAGACCCTGGATGAGCCGCCGAGACAAAAACGCCCCGGCATGCTCTTCCTTGGAGGGCTTTAGGGAGCCCTATTACTCATAAGCAATGGGAAAACCCTGGGACTTGGACTCAGAGTCACCTGGTTCCAGTATTTATTGGCTGTGCTGTCAGGGACTGGTCATTTAACCTCTTCAAACCTTAGTTTTCTCATTTTTTTCTTTTAAATTCTATTTAATTCTTTCATGAGAGTGAGAGACAGAAAGAGATAGAGAGAAAAGCAAGCACCCTCCACATGGTATCATACAGCGATTCCCACTCCCTCACAGCCTTCCTCGCCAGCCGGGATCATGGGCACATGTGCTGGCATGTACAGGTCCACAAGGAAACCGAACCGGCAGTCCTCCACGTGGAACCTGCAGAGCTTGAGCAGCGCGTTGCCCTTGCACCACTGAGCCATCCTGGTCTCCTCATTTTTTAAGAGATAATATCTCCTTGCAAGGCTGTTTTGAGAACTTAACAAGGTTATCTGTTAAATGTCTGGGGCACAGAGGGTGGCCAAGGATTGGCCACCACATCCGTCAGTGTTAGCAGGTACCTGGCACAATGTGGAAAGATGGTGCCTTGTTTCTACATCATAACTTCGTACTTCACTTTTCTGTCACAAACTCTGAGAAGGTGGCAAACCCAAAGTGCCATTAGAATGAGCTAGACTCACTAAACAGTGGGAGGGAGGCAGAGCAGAGAAAGGATAGCCCAATGTCACATTCCCCTTCAGCAAAACCACAGCCTATTAACGTACAGTCATCAAGCACCTCATGAACATCATCTGCCACATAAATAATGGATAATAATTCTAATTATACCGCCATCTAAAACTTGAGTTAGGAAGTCTGTATTTTTTTTTCTCTCCAACTTATTTCAGTCACCTCAACCAGGTCCTATTTTATTTTATGACTTCCAGCCCCCCTTTGGTGATTCAGATCTGGGTTCTGCTTTTAGACACGACACAGGAGGTAAGGTTTTTTTCTCTGGCCATGTGAAAGAGGAAGCCATCCCAGGGAAGATGGGGACCCCAGACAGCGTACAGCAGTATGCTTTTTAAGGTAGACTTTGAACTATGTTAGAATCACTGGGGAAGAGAGGATCCTACTTAAAATTCAGGTTCTGGATTTCCCCTAGAGGCATTAAATCAGAATATCTGAGAAGAGACCCCAGGAATTTTTTTCCTTTTCTCTTTTTATTTATTTATTTTGTGTGCTGACCAGAGTGACAGATAAAGAAGGAGAGGAGAAAGCACCTCCGTGGGGAGTGATCACACAGCAATCCCATCTCCTTGTTCTTCTTTTCAGGATTTTGGGCACACATGTATACCAACCTGGAATGTTTTTCAGGCTGAGTTCAGAACTCAGACTGCATAGTCAGCCATCTGGGATCTGGCTGCTTTAGCTCTCAGAGCCGGCCTGGGAATCTGTATTTTGAATAACCTTCCCAGAGGAGCTTCAGGCACACAGAGCAGGAACCAGTGCAGGTCAGTGTTACTGAGCCCTTCCAGGGAGCGTGATGATAAAGAACATTTGTATTGTCTTCTACTGTTTACAGAGTGCCTTTACAAACATTATCTCATACTAAAGAGTGTGCATACCAACAAAATAAATACATCCACACTGCGAATTATTTATAGGGGTAAACAATAAAGTATACCTCCTCTACCCAGCAGAGAAAGGGCCCTTCTACATAAGTTAGTGTACTAGAGAATTGGGGCACAATCCTTTGAATGCCAAGTATTTGAAACAATCATATCAGTATTTTGGAGTGAATTAAACAGTCCCCTACCTTAATAAACCAAGAATCCCTAACATAACTGAACATGCTATTGGCGTAGTGGGGTCATGCATCTAGCACCAGCTTGGGCACAAAGCTGTAATGGCGGCGACGTATAGTGATGGGTGCAGGGTTCCATCTGTGTGGAACACTGTTTTTCCTGATATTTGAAGGCCCCAAACTTGAGGCATTTTGCTTGCCATTTGTAGTTTTTTTCTGATGCTTCTCTGATCAACTATCAAATGTCACTTCCCCCCAGTAAGACAAAAAATAAACCCCCCCCACTGTTTCCAATTTATTATTTCCATTCTAAGGTAGAAGAAAAGTGAGAGAGTGTTACAATTGTAGGTACAATGAGGGGAAATCAGCTCTGAGCTTTTGTGAATAGGTGATCCTTCCTTCGAGTGATATTCAGGAGGCTGAGTGAGAGTTACGTGGACTGCACGTGTCTGCTCAGAAAGCGCCTTCCTTCTGGTTCCAGCTGTCCTCAGGCAGCTCAGGTGGGTCTCTATCTGACCTCTGGCTGAGGAAAGTTAACAGGTGCAAAGCTTCAAGGCACTCAGTGCTAAGTGCCTGTTCACCGGGAAGACTGGGACCAAGAACCTGGGTTATTTGTCTATTTACCACAAGAGCCTGAAGGAAAGAAACATGGGGAAAACTGGACTACTCAGATGGAGAAGATTTTACATTCTGCATGAATTCCTAAGGGTTTGTTCTGTTGCAGCTGTCAGATAAACAACTTAGGTTAGATGGGAAACTGGGGGGCTTTATTAGCTCACAAAACTGGAAACTTTCTCTCTTTAGGTAGCTCTTGCATCTGCTTCTGTGGGTAGTGACAATGCTGCCTTCTACTGCAGGTGGCATTTGTGCAGCAGGAGACATACCCAGTCTTCAAGGTTGGTGTGGGGCAGGAGAATTTCCCGAAGGAAGTGTGAATTGCACTCAGCAGAAGGAAAGAAATAATGCTGCATAGCCCAAATAGGGCATGTCCGCTGTGGAGAAGCAATGATACAACTCCGTCCTGATGAGAGTGCCAAGGGAAAGTCAGATGGGGGTGCAGAATCATGTGGCCCTGGCCCCAGGGATAGACAAGGAGAGTTAGAGCTGCAGATGGGCCAGAAACATAAAGTGAACCCATGTCACCCTGTAGTATTCCCACCAAGAGGGTTTTAGTAAGGAGGAAACTTGGTTTAGGAGCTTTGCCAGTCACAGCAGACTAGGTTATGCTGTGTAACCAACAGCATAGGCCCAGCCTCAGTAGCTGATATATTTGATGAGGGATAAGAGTTGAAAAATCAAGGAGGGGCAGTGGAAGGGCTCTACCTCTCTGAGCAGGGTTACCTGGCAGAGACAGCATTTTTGTCCCAGAAAGTAACCCTCTGCTAAACCCAATGAAATATTTTATGTAGTGCTAAGAAAGAAAACCTGCCAAACTGCAGAAGAGAGAGGGAAAGAAGGAAGGGCAGGAGGAAGGTGAGGGAAGGGGAGGGAAGGGGAGGAAAGGGAAGAGCTTAATAGAATACAATTAGCCTTCGTTGACCTACCTTAAGCATTCATTCATCCAGTATTTGCTAAACACCTTCTGCTCTGTTTAACTATCAAAAGTTAAAAGATGACTAAGATGCAGTTCCTGCCTCAAAAATTTCATGTCTGGGGAACCAGCAGTTAGCGTAATGGCTATGTCGCTGGACTCCCACGTAGTCGACCACGGTTCGCGTCCCGGACCTGGTGCCTTAAAACTCACGCCGGGCGCGTGTGCATGCGTGCCCAAGATCCCGAGAGGAGAATGGAAGAGAAGGGATTGTGGCATGACCATCTCCCCTGGGGGGTGATTTCTCGCTTTCTGTCTCTATGTCTCTCTCTGTCTATAACGAAAACCTCTCAAAAAAAAAAAAAATTTCATGTCTGTAGGCAAACAGGCAAGTAGGCAGAAAACATAAGAAGAGAGATACTACTGCATCAGATACAAGCCCAAAGGTCACTGGGCATCCCACGAACATCTTGCTCAGCCTAATCCATGGCAGTCAACTATGAATGGCTCAAAGATGAAGGGAACCTCTGGGCTGAGTCCTACAGAATAAGCAGAAGCTAGTCTAGTAAGGGGAGATGCTTCTGAGAGAATATTCCAAGGAGGAGGGAGTTCATGTGAAAAGGTTTCCAGGAGGCAGATGGGTGCTACAAGCAGGTCATCATTGGGAGTTCATGTGAAAAGGTTTCCAGGAGGCAGATGGGTGCTACAAGCAGGTCATCATTGGGTTGGGATAAGGAGGATGGGAAGAAGTGAGATGGGAAAGAACAGTCCCTAAAGGGCCTTTTTTTAGCTTACAAAAGGGTTTATGTTGTATGTTAAGATAAATGAAGAGAATCTTAAGCAAGAAACTGAAATGGTCAGAGTCACATTTTAGAACAGTCTTTGTACCTGTAGGAGGGAGGATGGACTGAAGATGTGCAAGACTAGGGCAGCGGTGGGGAAGTCCAGGGTGCTTCTAGTGATCCAAGCAAAACCATATTGAAAGCAAGACTGAGTATGTAGGGGCTGAAGGAAAGTTGGTATCAACAAATCCCAGCCCTAATTAGTTATTATACCTAGAGGAAGCAGGCACTACAAAGGGAGAAAGATGTTAGCTGGGGTTCTATGGACCAGAGTAGAGACATCATCCTGTTTATTTTCTTCCTTGGGCCTTGGAACTAAAAATAATAATAATAATAATAATAATAATAATAATAATAAAAAGGTTTGCTTTGAATGCTAAGTGAGTAATGAGGTTATGTTCCCTATACCCTATCAACTTCATTCCTCTAGAAGTCATCAACTACATTGTTTTTGAAGAGGCAAATTTAACATTGCAAGAAGCACCCAAAATAAATAATAGGAGAAAATAATTTATTTAGTCAGAAAATCCAAAGGAATCAGGAAGGCTGTACCCATTGTAGGCTTAGATGATGACAGGGTAAGGCATTTGGGGGTATCTCTCCATCCACACGGCTGACCAATAGATTCACTGAACTAGGGTTATGGGTCTATATGTCAATTAAAAAGAGTGTCCAAGGGGCCAGCAAGTAATGTGGTGGTTAAGGCACTGGACTTTCACATAGCCAACTACTGTTCAAGTCCCAGGCCTGGTGGCTTGCTTTCTTACTCTCTCTCTCTCTCTCTCTCTCTCTGTATGTGTGTGTGTGTGTGTGTGTGTCTGGTCAAATTAAAAATAAAATTAATTAATTAATTAAATTAAAGAAATAATTCTTTAGGGGAAAAAAAAGATAGTGTCCAAGTAAAATCATTGCACCATTTCACAAACCACAACTTAAAAATAATGAGATTTTTTTTCTTAAACAATATACTAAAATGATGATTAGCCTTTAGCACTGCAGTCTATCCAAGACACCTTGAACTCAACCCATCTGTGAGACAATAGCAGTGTCAAGGAGGAAGAGGTTCATCTCTGTGGATCATGGTCACTACAGGAGATGCTCAAGACCAATCAAGAATCAGATGACTAGATTTGTTCTCCTTTCTCCTAACCACAAAGGAAGCACAGAACTAGTGGGAGGTAACATCTACCCAAACCAATCAAACTTATTATATTGGGCAGGAGGAGAAAGGTAAACTGCTGGAAAATGAGAGAAATGAAAGAGTTCAGGGAAACTCTGTTTATTGGACATAGAGCCCCCATTACCTACTCTCCATCTTTAGCTTTCTATTTGGAAACAACACTGCAGGGTGGGATATAGGACAGGCAGTCAGGTCTAATAAAAGACATAGTCTCAACATCCTTTTTCCACTTTCCCAATCTCACACTTTGTATTTCAGAGCCAGGCCTACATGCACTGCCTTAGGAAGAGTCCCTCTTCCTTGTAAATAATTCACAGAGACTGCAAATGTCCCCAGTGCCTGGCTAGTAGCTTAAGGGCTCCATAGAGAATGCAAAATTCTGAGACTGGAATATGAGTTTCTAACTATACCCAAGTTTCTAACTATACCCTGCTTCCCCTAAGTATATCCAAGGAGTCACAGTCAGCCAGGTCACCTCATTGCCTGCCTCTGCTCTGCCCCTAAGAACTGGTTATGACTTCAAAATCCTGTAAGATCAGGCAGAACTTCTCAGTGGCACTATGCTATCTTCTTTGGAAGATGAAGGGCAGGCATGGGTGCAAGAAGAGCAGCTGCAAGTCTTCCAGAACATCCCCAACTCAGAGGTCAGTCCTTCATCTCATCATGGAGGAAACACTAAAATATGTGGAGTCTTGTTTTGTGCAGATGTTTAGCATACCACTCTGCATGGCCAGGTGTTTGCCTTCGTCGTGTGCTTGGCATGTTACCAAGTAAAAGAAGGCCTCAGGATGTGGGCAAGGAGAAGGATTGTTCAACTGCATAGTCATCTAGTTTCATGGACAGGAGAATTTTTTTTCTTTTCTTTTACTGTCAAAGAGCACACATGCTTGCCATAGAAAGAGACTGAGACAAAGAGGGAGAGAAGGGAAGAAGGAGAGGATGAGGGAGAGAGAGAAAGTATCTCCCAATAGGGCATGCTCACATCACAGTCTTTTTACCTCCTTCTCTTCATCCTAGAGATTTGGGGTACACACACATGACCAACATGTGGGGTTGGGACTTGAGCCATAGTTGGTCAATCATGTAGAATCCTGTTCCTTTAACCACTAGGTCATGGGCTGACTAATGGATAGAAGGATTTGAGTCCCTGACCTGGAGTGATTTGAAGTACTTCCCTAGGAACCCTCTTTGCAGGACCAGCAGTTAGTGTAATGGCTATGTCACTGGACTCCCATGTAGTTGACCACAGTTCGAGTCCCAGACCTAGTGGCTTAAATTCACACCGGGCACATGTGCGTGCATGTCCAAGATCCTGAGGGGAGAATGGAGAAGAGATTGTGGTATGGCCCCCCTGGGGGTGATTTCTCACTTTCTGTCTCTCTGTCTTTCTGGTGAGCACACACACCCTATAGCAAAATCCTCCCAAAAAAATAAATAAAAGAACCCTCTTTGCTTTCAACTGTAATCTACAATATCTACAATATCCTTCCACTCAGTTCTCTATGATGTCTAAATTTCCACCATGATAGCATCATTCTTTGAAGAAAAATGTTGCTTTCCAATAGTCTGCCTGTGAGAGAAGAACGCCACAGGCTTTGATCAGCCATTAGCCTTTCAGGATTTCACCTAGCAAAGCTGAGAATATGGAACAAGACAGAAAAAAACTCCCATTATTTATTTAGGTGCTAGCATCCAGGGGAGAAAAACTGGGATCAGGTAGGGCTCACTTTACAATGGAAAAGGAGCATTACCTGAGAAAGTAAATAACAACAGCTTCTATATCCTTCACTTACCCACTTGTTCAAGACTACACTTGACCCAGGACTCTGCCTCCAGTGGATTTTAGGTGTGAGAGAAATTTCCAGAGAAATGCAGAGCAGAGGTTCACTCTCAAGTACAATTAGGCCCCATTTCTTTCTAACAAAGTACAATATGAATTGATGCTTTTAGATCAATGTACCAACATAAAGGCATCTCTATTTTTCACGAGGACCGTATCAGTAATCCTGTCAGCCTTTCAGTAAACAGTAGTTTGCTAGCACTTTAATTTTCTCTTCTCTGCCTGCACATCTACTACCCCCCACTGAGGGACAGAAAAGCTTTTCTATCTAGTCATTAATGATGTATGCAGTCACTTAAGAGAACGAGGGGAGACAGGTCATTCTTCAAGCAAGCAGGACGTTTGGGGTTTTGTTTTTTGGTTTGGGGGATTGTTTTTTTGTTTTGTTTTGTAAAACAAATAACTGCCTCCAAGTGTGTATGCCATTTTAAATATTTTCTACATTAGGGTTCTCAGTACCCTATCTCAGTAGAATGTCACGTGTTTTACTAAACTTAAGAAAGTAGATTTAATTGGGGCAGGAGTTGGCAGAGGAAGAGCTTCTCCAAAAGGAAGACTGCTAAACTTTGGAATAAGTTATCAAGAGCAATCGTAGCAGCTTTCTGCAGAGTTCCTATTAAAATGGGACTGTCAGGGTTGAAGTCCTGCCTAAAGAGAGGGAGTAGGGTCACACCAAGATGACCCCAAGATCTCTCTTCCAAGACTCAAATGCAGTAATCTTCAGTCCTGGTCCTTCCCTCTTTGGGTCTTTTGACAAACAAGGAAGCACAACATCTTTTCCATCCACTCCTCATTACGTGCTGAGAAGTCTAATGAGCTAAAAGCCCAGGTTTGCCTAAGAAGTAAATCAGAAGAGTCCGTCTCCACAAATTCCAAACAGAGCCTATCTTGATAAATAAAATGTGACATTCATAACAAACAAACCAAAAAGCAGATAAAGGATGAGAGCCCTCAGTAGTAATGCTGGAAAACCTTTGGCGATAAATAAGTAATATTATAATAAAAGATATTATAATGCGTTGTCATTTGTAGGGAGAAATGTAATATAGTCTGAGGAGGAAGATAGATGGCTCCAGTTGCTTCTCTGACAGAGGAAGTAATAGCTATTGAATGTTATGTTTAGCATATCATAAAATCAGTGTTAGCAGGCAAGACAGCCCTCAAGCTGTCCTGAAGTCCACATTCAGCCTTTTGACATCAGCAAGAAAAAAGCCCGGAATGCAGCTCGCCCGGGATGGATGGCCTCAATTCAAACCAAATTGGAAGAGACAGAGCTTCCCCTCGGCCCTCAGCCTGAAGTAGAAATGAACTTGGGGGTGACTGCAGTAGGTCTTTCTTTAGCCCCTCTGCACACACCAACCCCAGAAGGCTGCTGCCTGTGTAGGAACCAAGCTGCAAAGCTTGACTTTGCATAGCATTGGGAACTTTTCTGAAGGCCATGGGTATATTGGGTAGCCATGGACCAATCAGGTTTCCTTTGGAGGTGCCAAGAAATTCTCCTGCCTTTACAATGGCTCTATCACATTGCATGATGTTCCTCATTATTTACCTTATAAGTTTTCTTTCTCCACCTTAGGGACAAGGAAGAACCATGCACATTTACAAGACGCCAGCGTCTGACCTCCCCACACTCACTAAGCTGTGCTGCTTCACTCATTTGGGGGACAGGACTAACCCAGCCAAGTGCTCACATAGAAGGGATCCTTTACTTGTGCCAAATGCAAGCAAAAAGAACACTATTTTATTTATTTTGGTTTCAGTGTACTATTTTCCAAGAGAGCCCACTAATAAGATATCTTGGGCAAAATGTCATTTTCAGGGATATAAAAAGTTTTTAAAATAATGAACTAAGAGCAGTTTACATATATCCAAATGAATTCCTTTATTCCATATCAGCCTATGGGTTAGATTGGAGAAATGATTAGGAAGACAGGCCTCAGCCTCTGCTTCCCAGGAACTGCACTCTGGAGAAATAGGGGCCGAGGACCCTGCGGAGCAGCTGGGCTCAGAAGAATGGTGAAGGAAACTGGAGCAAGAGATACCTCTGTCTGTTGCCTAGGAACACTGGACTCACCAGGAAAGTTTTTCCTACCTGTCTTATTCTTAAGACAGAAATCCCATCAGAAGCTCTGATTTCCTCACTCTACACCACCATCAATCTCACAGATGGAAACACATGTTCTTTACTTCCTAAGGACCCACCAAAAAGAGGTCTATAGAAGGGAAGAGCATGAAGGAAAGGCATGTTGGAGCAGGTGCCTGGGAAAGCTACTCTAACCAGCAGAGAGAGATAGATCTCTCACTTTCTCCCTTAGGTCCTGGTCCATTAACTTTGTAGAGAATAGAAACACTTATTTACTGTGAATCATCCATTAAGAGGGCTCTGTTCTAGGTCTTCTGTGGGGAACAAAGGTAGTCCATTCCCTGCTCTCAACATTCTTGAAAATGAGTAAGAAATCAGGCAGGGGCTGGTTTGGCTATTTCACAAGGTCAGGACCTTAGCTGTGATGCCCATGACCAATTTCCATTCAATTTAAAGAGCCCCTCTGTGCTCACTTGGATTCTTCCAAGTTGCAAAGCTTGACTTCATATAGTATTAGGAACTTTTCTAAGGGCCATGGGTACATTGGGTACCCATGTTTCCTTTGGAGGTGGTGAAGAATCCTCCCACTTCTTCACACGGCTCTATCACATTGCATGATTATCCCTATTATTTACTAGGTAAGTTCTTTTTCTCCACCTAAAGGAGGAGGAAGAGCCATGTGCATCTACAAGATGCCGGAGCCTGACCTCCCCATACTCCAAGAAAGGCAGCTTGGAAGAATGGGTAAGGGCATGGGCTTTGAAATCCTAGATATTCAACTTCTCATTCTTTCACTCCTCACTAGTTATCTACCCTTGGCAAATTATCTCAAACTCACTGAGCACTGAGCTACAATATTTAAAAAAAGACAATTATTGATGTTACATCATGAGGAAATTTAGAGTTCAAGAATGTGAAGCACTATAACAGCCTATAGGAAATAATAAATGTTAGCTGAAAAAAAATTGAAGATGTGTCAGGCATTGGGCTTGGAGATGGGATAGCCAGATGGTAAATACCTTTCTCTTTAGGATCTTAGAGTTTAATAGGTACCAAAACTATAGCAAGATGACAAAAACATGTATCTGCCTATTTCTGCTCAGATGACAGAAATTAAATAATTCCTTGGTTGAGAATGTTTCTTGCAAGAGAATTTTGGAGATTGGAAGATTTTATCTACCAAGTGTGCACAAACTAGATAACACTATTTAATGAAAGGCCTCTACTAGGGTCTTTGATTATAAACTACTCTGGTTCTACCTAAGGCTACGTGTATGACCTGTGGAGGTTAATGTGCTAAGTAAGTAAAATATTTATTAAGTACCAACTACGAGTCAGGTACTGTGTTGGTGCTAGAAGTTATGACATTAATTGTTAATGTGTGGCTGTGGCATTAATTGTTAATGTTGACCAATATCCATGTTCTCCTTTGCCTCTTGGATACACAACTGGATTACATTTACCAGACTCCTTTGCAGGTAGACAAGACCATGAGACTTGGGTTCCAGCCAATGGAACGTGAGCAAAATGAGGTAATCTACTATCATGTCTGACTCAGGGAAAGTCCTTCCCATAACCAATTTCTCAACCCACATTCACAAACTAAATTGGATGCCTTTAGGGAATGAGAGAAAGATGTAGTCCAAGGTGAAGATTTGAGCCCCTGAAGTCTGGGCCCTCACTGGGCTGTGATGCAAATGAAAAATACATTTCTATTATGCTATGTCATTGAGATTAGAAGGTTTATCAGCTATAATCATCAGCATTATTTTCCATATTTAATAAAACAGTGAACATGACAAACTTATCCCTGGCACTGTAGAGCTGACAGATTCTTAAAAATGAACATGATAAATGCTAGGGCAATAGAAAGAGCAACGGGAGCAGACAATAATATGGCCTAAACTAATCTAAACAGTAGGGAAATCCTCTCAGAAATGGTGTCATTTGTGGTGAGACTTGAAGGACAGTATTTTAGTCAGCTTAAGGTGCCATAGCAAAGTTCCACAGACAGAATGGCTTGAACAACAGAAATTTATTTGTCACAGTTCTAGAAATCTAAGATCAAAGTCTCAGCAGGATTGTTTTCTTCCTGAGGTCTCTCTCCTTGACCTTAGGTCATCTTCCCCTGTTGTCTTCACTTCATCTTCCCTCTCTGCTTGCTGGATCCTAATCTCATTTTAGGAGTACACCAATCATGCTGGCCTAGGACCAACCAATATTACTTCATTTTACCCTAATCACCTCATTAAAGGTTCTATATCCAAATACAGTCACAATCTGAGGTATTTTGGATTAGGAATTCACATATGAATTTTAAAAGGACAC
Organism: Tupaia tana; assembly: GCA_026018925.1. Taxonomy (NCBI): domain Eukaryota; kingdom Metazoa; phylum Chordata; class Mammalia; order Scandentia; family Tupaiidae; genus Tupaia; species Tupaia tana. Next base: position 148,893,371 of record JAKSZU010000007.1, read on the forward strand.
AACAGCTCAAAATAGACAAGAGCCACTGGAAGGGTCAAGGCGACCTCAGGTTCTCTATTTAATCCAATGATGAGAGCTGACACAGGAGTGAAGGAGGATGAGAAAGAAGCCCAAATTTCCATGGGGCAAGATGCTAAAGCTACTCACGTGAGAATTCAGATCACATCTTGACAGCAGTGCTTTGATTGCAGATTCAGAACTTAAGATATTAAAAATCAAATTGTAGGAGAGTAGAAAGCTGCAGCACACCTCAACTCTCTGGAGATGAGAAGAGATTGACTGCAGCTGTGGTTCGTGGACTTGGCATTTGTATGGGGCTACTATGCTTGCTAAGAAATCCCAGGAGCCTCTTTAGAGTAAAGATTGGCCCCAGAAGTCAGATCACAAGAACGATAGCTACCTGGCCATGTACAGAGATTGCAGATCAATGGGTGAAAGATCAATCTGAATAAATGATCTATTAATACATACAACAGGTTCCCAGCAATTAATCTTCAGGAGGATGACAGCCCGCCAGTTACAGTGAGCTGCTGATGGTGATTGACATAATGGGATCGTCTGCAGCTGCCAGGCTGCTGAGTTAGTGATATTCACATTTATTTTCCTGCTTGGATTGAATGGTTTCTGGGGCAGCTCTGGAGTTTGGTGCTGAAAACACACTGTTCAGAAGACCAAAATAGTCACTTCTCTAAGAGTATGCATACATGAGCATATCTGGGACCAATATGTGATCTAGAGGAAGAATAAAAGAGAGGGATCTTTCTTTTCTCTTAAACAGTTAGACCTCTGTAATATAGAGCTTGGTAGAGGGATTTGGAGATGTTTGTTCAGAAATCCAGAATGGTATCACTTGAAGACTGCCATTGTGAATGGAAATAACCACACATCTATGACATACATACACTTTAGACTATTTTCATTTGTTTGTTTCTTCTTTCTTTCTCATTTTGATTCTTTCAGAAGAATACCATGAATTAAACTTGTGCCTCCAAAATATATCACCCTACACTTTTGGTCTTCTAAACCTAGATGTTTTACTATTTGACTAGTGGATTCATGATTATTCTTCAAAGCCCATCTCATCACCTCATATCCTCCTCCAAAAGATCTTCCCTGGGTACTTTTGATTCTACTCCCAAATCTCAAAAGATACCTCAAATCCATCTGTATTTTTCCATGTCCCTGCCCATATCTTAGCCTAAGTCATCACTATCATTCACATATGCTACTGCAAGGGCCTCCTAACTAGTCTTTCCTGCTTATAGCCTTCCCCTCTATCATGTAGTTTTCATACATCTGCCAGAATGAATTATCTTGATTGTCTATCCATACATATTACCACATTTTCACTCTGACTAAAAGTCAACCTAATACTTACTATAGCCTGAACAGCCCTAAGTCAACTCTGGCTGACCGCCTAGACCTTTATCTTTTAGCAAACCCACTAAGCTCTTACTACACTAAAAAGAGACTAGACTTATCCAACCTGAGCAGCATTCCATTTGCCATCCTCCCTCTGTACAGACGTTATACAGATGGATTCATCCCCATAGATCAGGTCTTCTCGTGATCATTTCCTCATCATTTAGGTCTCAGCCCCTCAGAGCTCCCCTCACCGTTCCCTAGACACTATCACATTATCTTGTTTATTGTCTTCACAATGCTTATCACTATCCAGAATTAAAGATTTTAAGTTGTTTATTATATGTCTTTCCCCACTAGAAGGTAAGCTGCATAAAAATAGAGACTTCGCCTTTGGGTTTATTTGCATTTCCTCAGCATTCAGGAGAGTACTTGGCACACAGCAAATGTTCAAATATTTCTTGAAAGAATGAATAAATGAATGGCACAATCAATCATTTACTCACCTAAATTTCTGTAGTATTTTGTTCCCATGTCTCTATCAAGACATTCAGCACACTGTAGAGCAAGGATTTGTCAAAATCGCTTTCTCTCCTTCTTGATTATGAACTCCTTAAAGGAAAGGATGCATGCCATGAGACATTGTGTGCTAACGCAGAGCACACAGTATTACCCATGGGGCTGGTACTTCTCAAACTTTAACAGGTGCACATATCACCCAGGGGATCTTGTTAAAATGTGGTTTCTGATTCAGTCTGGAGTGGGACCCAAGATTCTACATTTCTAAAACACTTCCCAATGATGCCAATGCTGCTGGTTCTTGGCATAGTTTCATAGAAAGGCATATTTTGAGTAGCTGCTTTAAAATGTTGCTTTCCCTTCTCTTTACATTGACTACAGAGTCTCACAAAGCACCTCTACAGTGGCTATAAAATAGACATTAAATTAGCATTTATTATGTGAATGAATAAATGATTGAAATAATCAGATACCCTCAAACTTACAGAAAACAAAACAGTCATAGGGAGTTAAATAACTTGCTTACCTGAAACCTCCCAACTAGCTAGTCTAATCTAGAATTCTCATTTCTAGGGCTGTTCAGTTAAGTCCTCCTTGTTCTAGCTATTTCCTAGGGCTGAGATTTAGATGTTCAAAGTATCAAGGATGAACTGCTAAGTGCAGAGTAGCTCCCCACCCTATGGCCAGTATCGAAGAAAGGTGAGGGAACCATCCAGAGGAGAAAAGGGCCATTGTGTGGTGACCACCCAGTGCTTTTATACCCCTGAAGTCTGTCTGCATTTCCTTGGTCTGCCCATCCTGGGAGACCATCTTCCAAAAAAAAATCTTTGTTTCAGGAAAGCAGAAAGACATTTCTTTTTAGCAGAATCTGTCACATTTACTAGACAAATAAGCCAACTGCTGGGAAAGGTCAGCTAGGCTCTGACTGAGATCCATAAGAATAGATACATAGTTTTATTGTACAAAGAGGAAAATTCCCATGGCCTGGGATTGTGGAGGTAAAAAGCAGAATCAAAGAGAAGATTCTCCCAGCAGATTCTGCTACATTCCTCCCAAAGGGCTTAGAAGGCAAGGCCTGCACTACAGGTTCAACTTCCACTCCAAACCAGCACAGAGCAGTCCCACCTCCTGGGCCCTTAATTCACAACCCAGCTGACCACATTTGAGCTGGTTGGGGATTCCTCATGTAGAAGTACAGACCACACACTCATGCCAAGGGATCTGCCTGAGAACAGTCTGTTTCTGACTAACAGGCTATAGCCGAGCCTAAAGAGTCCAGGAGACAAATGTACACAGTTGTTCATATTTCCCCACCAGCAATCCGGGAATTAGCCTTAGGGAGAGAATATGGAACACACAAGAAGCATATTTTGCCAAGAACCTGACCTGACTTGGAAATTTTTCTAGCTCTCTCCTTTCATCACTGTTCCCACCCATGTTGGTTGGTCCTGGAGAACAGTGACTGTTATGTTGGTCCCTCCAATCAGAGATTCAAAATGGCATCAGGCCAGGCTTCCAAAGGCAGCTCAACAACCATTCCTTTCTAGCCTGTTGAGAACTGTATTGTGGGGGCCAGAAGGTGGCCCAGTGGTAAACCATGATGTCTTTCAAGGCAATCCCACATGGGAAGGTTCCCAGTTCAAGTCTGGAGACCTCCCTAGTAAGCCAGGCATGTGTGCCCATGACCCAGGCTGACTGAGGCTGGAGGTGATCATGGCATCAAGATCCTGGAGAGGTACTCCCTCTCTCTGTGTTTCTCTTATTCATGGAGGAAATAAACTTTTAAAAAAGGAATTGTGTGGCCCTCCACTTCCCACATGACTCTGTGAGAGCTCAAGTAATTTATAAGATTCAAAAGACTGGCATAAAGAGAAAGTTTGCCAGCTATTTTGTACCTTGATTATAAGCAGAAAGAAAAGAGTAAGTTGTCCATGGCATATTTCAGCCAGACAAAATTCCTGATTGAATACGGTGAGACCCAGAATAAAGGTCCCTTTCTGCAGAACTGATACCATGTTACTCAATACGTGGTCCTAAAACAAGACACAGCTGCATCCTGGGAGAAGGGGGAGAAGCAGGACCTCAGGCCCCTTTCCTGACCTCCCAAATCAGAATCTGCATTTTAATAAGATTTCAGGTGGTCTGAGCACTCACTGAAGGCTGAGACTCCAGGCACTCCTCAGAGTGGGATAACTGCAACCCTGGCCAACAACCAGGAGGTAGATTAATGAGGAGTCAAGTTCCTGAGATTGTCTCAGTGAAACCCCTTTCTCCTCCACCCACATTATGGTTCACTCATCCTGCAGGAGCAGAATCTGCCCTTCTGCTTTATCAAAGGACACAGGAATAATTAAACACTTAGGCACAGAAAGCAGACACTCAAAATTTCCCCGTGCATCAAAAATAGAGCCAAAAGTGGCTTCTCTGTTCCCCGCCTTCCTGCCTTGGCCTCAGGAAAAGAGCAGAGATCCCGTGTCTCCCCCCATTTTCTTATTTTTTTTACTTTCTTTGGGGAGAGGTTTTTGCTATAGGGCGCATGCACTTGCCAGACAGACACAGACAGAGAGACAGAAAGCGAGAAATCACCCCCCAGGAGGGATGGCCACGCTGCAATCCCTTCTCCTCCATTCTCCTCTCGGGATCTTGGGCATGCACGCACACGCGCCCGGAGTGAGTTTAAGCCACTGGGTCCAGGACGCGAACCACGATTGACTACATGGGAGTCCAGTGACACAGCCATTACGCTAACTGCTGGTCCCCCCACCCCCCATTTTCTTATGACCATCCCATTCATCTCTCTCTTTTCCAAACTTCCTTTCCTCCTCTTCTTCCTGCTTTTCTCCACTCACTAAATAAATAAATAAATAAATAAATAAATAAATTTAATTTAATGTTACTGGCAAGAAAACATGGCACATCAGGGTGAGGGGTCTTTGTCTTCTAGACAAAGAGTTTGGCCAAGTGGTCAGACCAGGAAGGAGACCTCCCTATCTCAGTCTCTCCAGATGGCTTTACATGCTGGTCCCTCCTTCCTATGTACTTTTCCCACTCTGTCCCCACATGCCCTTTCCCTGCCCTGGGCTGTGTATGAGCACATTCTATAATAGTGTCACCATGATCCTCACCCTCTCTAGAACTCTGCTGGCTTTAACCCCTCTCTTGCCTGACTGCACACCACTCCTTCTCTCCTCAGGGGACCAGAATGGCAGATGGCAGCCTTGTGTTTGAGACATCTTCATAGGTGAGTGCATATGCCCCAAGCTGCAAAAAATCCCACTGGCCACCCCTTTGTGGGCTGCAAATATACACTCTTAGAGGCTTTGTAGTGTATTGCAAACCTATCACCCTGGCTGGAGTTTAAACCCCAGTGTTGCCATTTTATATTTATGTGGCTTTCAGCCATCGGCTGATGTCATTTTTCTCACCGGATGCTTCAGCTGGGAATCGGGGATGATAATCCCACTTCCTCACATGTTTGCTGGCACATACTCCATCTTCTTCCATAAAACTCCTCCTGGTTGACTGGATGCTGAGTGCAGACGACCTGCCTGTCACTGCTCTGGGTATGTAGGCTCTTTACTCTTTCATGTCCATAGGTGAATCTTTGTTCCAAAGGCTAGTGGCCAGCACACCTGGGGGCTCCTAGAAGTGGCCTGTGCTTGTCTGTATGAAATCATCTGGAAATCTTAACCCTTCACAAAGGAAATAACTCACTATCACCATTGTTAGAATCTCTGGGACAGCAGGGACCACCAGCAGTCCAGAGCACACGGCCACCTGCCCCAGTTCAGGGGACCCACTCAGGTGGCTCTGTCTTATGTTCAGTTTTCAGCCACCACTTGGCATCTTCTCTACTGAAAATAAAATTTTAACAGACTGATTGAGAGTTAATGAGTAGTCTATAATGAATCCAAAATTATCATTGTGGTCTTTTAATTAGGGCTTCATATTGAAAAAAAAATAAAAAGCAGAAGAATAGTTATGTAACAGTTTCTTTTCCCCAGGGAGACTTTGACTTGGTGCTCTCAGGAGATGTGAACGCAACATAACAATTTTATTAGCTCTTATTAAAGCTTTGATACATGCACTTCAAAGGAGTGGCCGTTCTTCTTTTCATTTGAAGTTCAGAAATCTTTTCTGGCATCTAGGCTGTCTGGAGGGGCAGTTGCTTTCTGTAGGTCTCAGAGCTGAGACCCTGGAACAAGCAGAACTTTCTGACAACCCCAAGCCTCCCTAAAGCTATTTATTTTCCTTTTTTCATCTGTTCCTATAGAGTTGCGGGAATGGGGAAGTGGGGACAATGTGAACAGTGACTACTGTAAGCAAAGACAAGCACCATTCACCAGTCAGTAAAGTCACCTGATCCAGCGTCCAGAGTAAGAATCTCAGATTTGGAAGCAATCATGGACATCCCCTGATCCATCCACCCATCCTCCTGATCCTCAAGTGATCACCTAACCTCTACTTTAAAAAAAAAAAAAAAAAAAAAAAAAAAAAAAAAAAAAAAAAAAAAAAAAAAAAAAAAAAACAGTGATTGAGAGCTAGCTAACTCAAAAACTGCCTTATCTACATATAGATATCTCTAACAATGGGGGAGGGGGAGTCTATACATTGAGTTGATATCTGCTTTCCTATCATACCATTCATAGGTTCCAGTTCTGGCCTATGGGACACACAAGCACACACACACACAAAAGAAGAAAACCAATTGATCTTCTCCATGAGAGTCTTTTAAACATCTAAGGCACTTATTACCACCTCTCCAATGTTATCTTCCTAAATGCATTGTCAGCTGTCTCAATCAATCATTAGTTGACAAGATGTCAGAGTAGTCTCCATTCTTCTATTTGTTTGTGTCCCTCCTAAGAATGGAGCCAAGAAATGACGACAGTGCTCTGAACCTTTCTGACAGTTTGCTCTATAGATGGGACTCAACAGATAACTAGCTAGCTAGCTAGTTAGATATAGATAGATAGATAGATATAGATAGATGATAGATAGATAGATAGATAGATAGATAGATAGATAGATAGATGACAGATAGATATAGACAGATAGATAGATGATAGATAGATAGATAGATAGATAGATAGATAGATAGATAGATAGATAGATAGATGACAGATAGATATAGATAGATAGATGATAGACAGATAGATATAGATAGATAGATAGATAGATAATAGATATAAAGATATGGACTTAGAGATATAATGCATATAAACTTTTTATCTGTCATGTTGGCCCAGTAAAGTACATGATCAGCTAAAACCTGCCCAAATACGTCTTTTTTTGGAGAGGTTTTTGCTATAGGGCACATGTGCTCACCAGAAAGGCAGAGAGAGACAGAAAGCGAGAAATTACCGCCCCCCCCACCCCACCCCGAGGATGGCCACGCTGCAATCCCTTCTCCTCCATTCTCCTCTCAGGATCTTGGGCATGCACACACATGTGCCCAGCGTGAATTTATGCCCACCAGGTCCAGGACTCAAACCGTGATCAACTACATGGGAGTCCAGCAACGCAACCTTTATGCCAACTGCTTGTCCCCCAAATACTTCTTACATAAAACATGCTCAAACCAGTTCTCCTTCATTCAATATTTGAGAAATCAAGATTTCTTTCAAAACTAAAACTGAGAGTCTACTTTTATCCTCATTAAACTTATCTTATTGGATATCTTTCCAGATATCAATATCTTTTGAAATTTATTTATATTATCTGTCATAGTAGCTGACTTTTGTCTTATGTTATCACAGATTTGATAAGCACATGGTCGATGTTCATTCAAGTTATCAATAAATACCTAGAACATGACCGGGATAGGAAAAAAGCCAGGCAAGATAATACTAGACACATTCCTCACTGTTGATATCATTCTAAAGACTGTCTTTGAATAGCATTGTCTTATCAGCTATAAACGCACATATACAGCCTGTATTTTCTAGGTCATTCCAGAGCATGTCAAGAAAAACTGCCATAGACCTTACTTTATTGCTGTTCTCTGGATCTACACACCCACTCCACCGCTGCCATACTCTGTCTGCCAGTGTAGTAAAGATGTCAAAGGAGAACTGAAGTTATCTGACATAACTTGCTTTTAGGAAATCATGGATATTTCTAGTGATTACCTCTTTCTTCTTTCTTATGTGTTCACAGACCATGGCTTAATAATATACTTTAAGCAAGCATCAAGAGCAAGTCTATAGTTTCTATATTTCACATTTCTCTCTTCATGAAACTGAGGACAGCATCTGTCTATTAGTTCAATTCCTCATGAATTCACAGAATACTAGTAAACACATTTCTTAGGCAGAGAGAGAAACAGAGCCAAAGCCTCAAAGCATTCTCTTGAAACCCTAAACCATCTACTGGGTTGTCAGGAAAGTCATGACATATTTTTGCATAGAGAAACAGAAAAATACATCATGACTTTCACGATGACCTAGTACATTCCAGGCCTGACCAACTGTTGGAAGACCTAAGACTATCTCCAACCAGCAATGATTTTCTTTGGTCCCAGTTTCCTCATCTATAAAGTGATGAGATCTATTGAAGTTCCACGTGTTAGTGACATGAGGTTAGTTCTTGTGACTGAACAGGTGGCTGGATTTACTTACCACAAATGATCTCCTCTCCATTGGAAAGTTTATGCTGTTGTGAGATTTTCATTTGCCTTCTGGACCCAAGCAAGTGTGCAGGCACGTGGCCAAACCCCCACATACATACACATGCCCATCAGTATCGCAGTCATGGGTTGGCTTCCTGGTATGTGCATTTGATGAGAATAGAGTCCATTGTTTTAACATTATCTCTGTTTTATAATGAATCTGCTCTCTAGGAACAACTTGTGATGGTCTCATCTGTCAAGAATGTATTACTAATGTCTTTTAAGACATTCTTTGTAATATGTTACCAGAGAACAGCACTGAGTCTAGATAACATTGATTAAATCTTAGAAACATTGTCAAGTAACTACACATGAAAAAGGATTGAAGGGTCTGTGTGTTTTAACATACATGCATATTTGAAAGAAAAATAATGATGCCCAGCATGAATAGAAAAATTCTGTGGTATTCTGTCAAATCCAACATGCTCTATTTATGCTCCCTGAGACATTCCAGGGTATATCCATGGATCCAAACAGAACTACAATAAGCAAAACATGAGGAAGCTGGAAAGACCTTTGAGAAAGAAAAAAGGAGCAAATCTTTCTTGGTTTTTTGACCTAGAGAAAGTGAAGATAAACCTTCAGCACCAAAAATGTAATGTAATTATGTAGTTCTTTGGACTTTTCTCCTTCAGCATAATCCCAGGATCATACTTAATCAACCTGTGGTTGATAGAGCCCTTGGAGTTGATAAGGGATGTTTCAAGACTTTCTCACCTCATGACTAAGACCTTCTGCAACATATTTGTAGGTACCTTGAGAAACTGATTATTAAGTTCCTTAAGCCTCACATCTGACCTAGGCTGTCAAGGTCACTGTTTTTATCTGCTAAAGTACTCATACCTGAGACCTGGTCATTACTGGAAGGCCCACTCATGTTTCCTTCTATACTTCAGACACAATCAACTTGCTTTTGACTTTTGTGGGTTATAGAATCCCACAATCCATACACACACATACACACACATTATCAGCACTACCAAAAGGCTACTGCCAAAGATTAAGAGGGAGGCTATAATACTTATCCCAAAGGGCTAGGAAGAATATCCTCTATCCCATTACAAAGAAAATAGGAATACCTCTCCTACCTTCACTTCCTACATCAAGGAAATGTCTAAGCAGTGGTTCTCAATCATCATGACTATTGAGAATCATCTGGAGATTATTTTCAACCTTTATGTGCCTAACTAAAATTTAGACCTACTCTCCATATAGGACCTAAAAAAAATCTCTGATGCAAATATACAGAAGATATAACAGGGACCCTGCATCCCCTTACCATGTCTACTGCCATCTTGGACAAACAAAGAATATTTAATTCAAAAAACATTATTATATTCAAAGTTTACATGATGGAGTGGTGGAGTATACATCCGCTGAAGTTAAGTCTCTTAGGTTCAAAGACAGTTTCAGTCACCTTCAAGCATCTTTGTATATCATTCAGGAAACAGGCTGTAGGTCCTGCCATGAAACAGGATTACTAATAGCACTGTTGTGGAGATCAAATGAGTTAATATACAGAAAGGACAAAGTGTGGTGCTTGGTTTATGGCAAATATTCAAAACATGCAATTCTTTCAGACACATGCACTCTGAGTTTCTAGGATCTGAGCTGGCACACAGAACTGTGTTTCTGTTGAAACTATGGCCTGCTTGACAATGCACTGCCTTGTATTTGATATTTTTCCTACCCTATCTCAGTTCCTTTTTACCTCAATCTTACTTCACTAGGATTGACCCTTCCACACACATACAATAAAGAATTTGCTATAGTTGTACCTCAAGATCTGTTTTTCAGGGAAGCAGATAAAGACTAGGATTACCAAGGCAGTAACCAGATAAACTGGCACAGAGTGTTGGTATGCTTTAGAATCAGAGCATAAATATCCAGAGCTGAACCATGAGCAATGAGCACTGATGGTTCACTTTGAACTAAATGTTGAACTTAAGACCGGCTTAGAGAATGGTCTCCATCCCCACCATTCTTACCCCACACCACAGGGAAAGCTGTCAGAAGAAGAGCTCAGCTCAAGATGAAGAAATCATTTTCCCTAATGACAACCCTAGAAGCAACTAGTAAACTGAAGCTGGCATCTGGGACACCACAGGGACCATAGGTAGAAGCCAGCCCTGGGAACCACGTCTACACTGGAAGGGAGTGAGAAGCTACATAATTTGGGGACTTATTTGCGTACCCAGAAAGGGCTTCTAGGTTTGGGGAACCAAATTCCACCTTGAAGAATGGGTGAGCCCATGGAAAAATTGTAGTCTCCCTAATTGAACTTCTTGATCCAAGGTGACATAAAATGGATTATGTCCACTCCTAACTCAGTGCAGAACAGAGCCTATTGAAATAGGTCCACAGTGTGCCTGAAATCAATTCAGGAACTGGAGGTGGCCCTTCACTAGAAGAACTTATCTGAGGAAAGGATGAGAAGCAACAGAGGCTAAACCTTCTAGAAAAAGTTGGTACCATGAAGTCACCTGATGCTATAGAAAATGATCCTACAGCCCAACCAGCTGCCTATATGTCTTCAAGGTAAAACACTAAGTATGTAGGATTCCAAAGAAAAGTAAAAGGGAAGGGCCATGCTTTCCAGGGTCGGTCTAGTGCCATCAGCAGAATGTAAATGGGAACAAAATGCCAACAAGAATGGTTTCTCCTCCCACCTTCTTAGTTAGCCCTTAGGCAGATATTCCCATGGTCTTCCTGCATGTCCACCCCAAACCAACTTCATCAATTTCACACCAACACAGGAAGGGTAGAAAGAATCTTGGTATCAGAGCTAAGCATTGCCTCAGCAACCAAAGCCTTCTTTCCCACCACCTCACATCCTTGCCCTGGCTATTCCTTTCTGCTTCCATCTCTGAGCTTTGATACATACACTGATTTCTGAGATTTGAACTACCTTTCCTCGTACCTTTCATGTCTTAGTTCTTTCCATGTGGCTGGGCTTGGCCCTCAGTTTACCCTGCTCTTTTTTATCAGATATAACCTGACTTTGGCCAACCTGTCTGACTTAACTACCTTCTCCACCAGGTATCAGCACCTGAATTCCAACTCTGACTCTATGCTTCCCAAGACACACACGCATACCCCAAAATGATAGAGGTCTCATTTTATAAGAGACTTGTAAAAGAAATAAAACTGGTCTAAGTCTGTTTATTGAATTCCCAAGTTAGATACATTATCCCCAACATAGAATTGGGTCCAAACGAATCACAGAGGCAGTCAAGCTATACTCTGTGCTGCTCAGTTCATATGCTCTTTGTTGAGAGAAGACCTACAAGACCTACATGATGCTCCGTGACCCTCCTGGTGTTGAGCTGATTTATCCCCCAATTCCCTCTACTCCATCACCCAAAGACTGGGAGCCCAGAAGCCTCCTTTTGCCATTGACAATAAGGGAGAAGAGAAGCAATGCTAAGAAGTGTATGAAACCAGAGAGGAGGGAAACAGGGACCAACAGATGGTATAATGGTTACATTGCTAGACTCCCATGTAGTCGACCATGGTTTGAGTCCTGGACCCAATAACTTAAAACTCATGCCAGGTACGTGTGCATACATCCCCAAAATCCCAAGAGGATACTAGAGGAGAAGGGATTGCAGCATGGCCATCACCCCCCACCCCGGCGGGGTGATTTCTTGCTTTCTGTCTCTCTGAAGAAAGCACATGCCTTATAGCAAAACAATCTGTCCAGAGAGGAGGCAAACAAATCAATTCTGTCTCTAGTGTCCATCCATACTAGTCCCATCCTATACCCTGCATCTAGGCCCAACCTCCACTGTGGGTGGAGTCTCACTGATGAGGCAAAAGTTGTTTCTAGAACCACTAAATTCACATTACTTAAGCAAGATTGAGCTGCTTAAAATTTCAGTGTTGTCCGCCAAAAAAATAATAATAGGAAGTTGTACAGAGTGGAATGTGCTGACAACAGTAATGTTTCCATAATAATTCATGTGTAGTAGATGATGCTCTGGAAGTCAGCCCAGCAGGCTAATGCAGATTGGGATGCTCGCCTATTGATGGCTGAACGATTGATTGGCATTTCTGCTCCATCATGAAATCAGCTCACAAACGAAGTGGAGGTGGTTATAAAAGGAGGAAAATGGGAAAGGAATGAGAGAATGAAGAGTGGTGAGCAGTAATGTGCAGAGAAGTTTGAGTAGGAAGACCAAAGAGGACATTCTCAAGCTCAGTTTACAATTTAAGCCAACAACTCCCACCTTGATTTACGCTATGACTTTCAAAAAGTTTACCATGTAATAAAGGAAGTGACATCTATTCACTATATCTTCTACTCATGAACCAGATCTTCCTCCCAAAGAAATCAGCTGCCTCTATCCAATTGTCATGCCAGTAAGATTCATACAGTCAGTTATCATCTCCCTTGGTGTGCACAGAATTGAGTGGTTATCTGCTTTCTTCTTCATTGGTAGATGTGCCATCAGCTCTTGAGGTCAATGATTCAGCCTGTCTATTTCACCTCTAGGCTGCATGAGAGCCTTCTCTGCCCAGGAAACAGACAAAGAAAATTCATTTCTGAATTATGATCTATAGAACATGATTAGATAAGAAAATATGCTGCCTTCTAACTATATAATGCATAACAAAGCAAAATGGAAATAAGTTTGTAAATTTTACATGCTAAATAAATTTCCTGAACTTAATGCATGTAATGGAGCAACCATATTTCCAAGTGGATATCTTCTATATTTTGTGGCTTAAGGGCAATAACCAGAGACAGAGAATTTACAAAGGGCCTACCAGGTGTATATTTTCTCAATCTCACAACTCATTAAAGTCAAGAATGTTACTTTAGATAAGCTTTAAGTTAATTCCCTAGTACCCAATGTGGTAGCCATTATCCCCATGTGACTATGGAGCATGTGAAATGCAAGTACACTAAATTAAAATGTGTTGTAAATGTACAAATACACACTGGATTTCGAAGAGCAACTATTGGGTCTTCAGAAAAATCATGACATACTTTTCAATGCAAAAACGCATCATGACTTTTCCAGTGACCCAATATTTTAAAAGAATATAAAATATCTTACTGGTAATTTTTACATTGATTATACATTGATGTGATATTTTGGAAACAAGGATCAAATAAAGTATTTGATGAATTAATTTCACTTTTTTTTTTTCACTTTTTTTTGAGAGAGAGAGACTTTCATTATAGGGTACGTACGCTCACCAGAAAGACAGAGACAGAGGGACAGAAAGTAATAAATCACCCTCAGGAAGAATGGCCATGTTGTAATCCCTTCTCTTCCATTCTCTTCTTTGGCATCTTGGACACACACCTAGCATGAAGTTTAAGCCACCGGGTCTAGGGCTTGAACTGCGGTCAACTACGTGAGAGTCCAGCATTGTAACCATTATACCATCTGCTGGTTCCTTGTTTTGTTTTGTTTTTTTAATGTAGCTTGTATTCAAGTCTCCACTTACCCTATTTTCTTTCATTTCATTGCAAATGCACTGGCCACAGAGAGACAGAAAGACAGAAAGTGGGGGAAAGGAAGAAAGTACTCCCCAGATGGGTCCTGATCAAGCCAAAATACCTTCTTCTCCATTTCTCCATCCTGTCTGAATTTGAGGGACACATGCATATATGTCAAGCATGTCTTTCAAGCTGATGGAGCCAGGATTCAAACTGTGGTTGGCCATCTGAGGTCAGGCTCCCTTAACCACTAGGCTATAGGGTCAGCTCTCTCCACTTATTTTTCTTTTTAACAATTATTTTTTATTTAATTTTACTCATTGTCATTATTTTAATTTTTTTTTAGTTTTTTTTTGTTTGTTTGTTTGTTTTGTTTTGTTTTGTTTTGTTTTTTTTGAAGGTGACCAGAGAGAGAGAGAGAAGGAAAGTGAGAAAGCAAGCTACCAGGTCCAGGACTCAAACTGTGGTCAGCCATGTGGGAGTCCAGCCACCTTAACCACCATGCCACCTGCCAGCCCAGTCTCTCTACTTATTTTAAACACCTTAATCTCATAGCCTTCTCTTCCTCTGGAAGGCAATATGGCAAGGAGACTCAGGAAACTAGATCTACTACTTATGAGCTATTTCTTCTTGAGTAAGATATTTAATTGCTCTAGTCCTTAATTTTCACATCTATTCAAGGGGCTTAATAATAATTCATTGGCAAGGTTACTGTGAAGATCAAATGCATTACCATACCTTGAATATGGAGGCATTCAATACATTTGAATTGCTATTTCTGTCCAAAGGATCAGATGATAACTGATGGCCATTGCTATTTCTGTCCATTGGATCAGATGATAACTGATGGCTCTTCAAATATGCTTTCAAATCATTGCATGCCTCTTACCATGAAGGTGGTCATTCAAAAACAAATTATGGATATAGAAGAAGCTTTACAACTGCTGGCTGCCCTGGCGATGTATTCTTCTACTTATACCCAAAATATTTTCCAGAATTGTTTTAGACTTTTTTGAAGAGAGGTAGGAGTACATCCCAACTCAGATGGAGTTCCATCTGTTTCCTGTCTCATGTCTGCCCTTGCCACCTGCCATAGGGGACCATCTGCAACTGGCCTGGAGGAGAAACTTCCCCCACTGGCTGTTTCACTGACCACATCATCTGTGCTTCCCAGGACCTGGAGACAAGAGTGAATCAGGGGTGAAGACCTTGATGACCCCCATCTCTCCCTACACTTTTAGCTGGCTAACCTTTCTGGAACAACTGTCAAAAGTTCGGGCTGAGGAAAATCTAATCATGTTAATACAGTTAAATGGAGGGCATCTTTTTTTCCTGTTAACCTTTCATTAGTTTCCTGTGATTCATAGAAAAAATCTAAAATCTTGGGCCAGCAGATGGCATGGCCATTAAGGTAGCTGGATCCTACATGGCTGATGATACAGTTTGAGGCCTGGACCTCAAGATTTGAAAAACACACCAGGTGCAGGGACCAGCAGATGGCGTGATGGCAACGTCACTGGACTCCCATGTAGTTGACCACGGTTCGAGTCCCGGACCCGGTGGCTTAAACTCACGCTGGGCACATGTGCATGCGTGCTCATGATCCCAAGAGGAAAATGAAGGAGAAGGGATTGTGGTGTGGCCATTCCCCCCTAGCGGGGGTGGGGTGCAAGCGGGTGATTTCTCGTTTTCTATCTCTCTTTGTCTTTCTGGTGAGTGCATGTGCCCTTATAGCAAAAAATCTCTCCAAAAAAAGAAAAAAGAAAGAAAGAAAAACACACCAGCTGTTTGTGTGTGCATGCTCAAATCCCTAGAGGAGAATAGAGGAGAAGGAATTGCATCATGGTCATCCACCCTGGGAGAGTGCTCTCTCGTTTTCCTCTTCCTTTTTTTTTTTCTGTCTGTTTCTCTCCAGCAAGTGCATGGACCCTATAATAAAACATTTTAAAATAAATAAATAAGTAAAAAATCTTTAACTTTTTCTGCATGACCTGATATGATCTGGCCCATGCCTGCCTCAGCAGCTGAATTCTCACCTCTCTCCCTTCAGTTGGCTCCAGGCAAGTTGGTCTCAATTTAGTCCCTCCAATGTCAAGAGCTATCCTGCCTCAGAGCTTTTGCATATCACTATTTCTTCTTCCACAAAACTTTGCCTGGCTATTACTTATCCTTCAGGTGTCTACTTCTGTAACTTCTGCAGGTCTTCTCTTATCTTCCTGATTTCTGCTTATACTGATGGCTCTGACCAGATTTTACTTTCTTTCTCTCTCAAGATAATGGGTGTCTTGGTCTGTTATTTCATTACCTACAGAAATACCTGAGACTGGGTGATTTTATATATATATATATATACACACACACACACACACACACACACACACACACATATATATACATACACACACATACACACACAAACACACACATATTATATATATATATATATATATATATATATATATATATATATATACACACATATAATATAGGTTTATTTAGCTCACAGTTTAGAAGTCCAGGCTCCAGAGGCTCCAGAGCTCAACTTTTGCTGAGGTTAGAGCATGGGAGAAAACCTAACCTGAAGCCAAGCAAAACGTGATCTGTATCCATGTGCTTGCCTTGCTTCCCTCATTTCTTCTCCATATCCACACCAGAACTCAATTATGGAGGTTCCATCTGGAATAACCAATCACTGATCTCCTCACAAAGACCTCACCTTTGGACACCATAACTGGATTAAGTTTTTACCCTCTTAATGCTATTACAATGGCTGAACGCATGAATTTCTGGGGCATATATAGTCAAACCATAACAATGAGTTTCTCATTTCTTGCTGTATGTATGCAACAATATTTACGAATCAATGTATAAATAGATGGTGTTATGGTATGGATAATGGTTTGTCCCCCAAAAGTTTATGCTTTGAAATTTGATTCCCTAATGTAACAGCATTAAAAGATGGCAAGGCCTAGAAGATGGTGATTGGATCTTGGAGGTATTGACTTCTTGAATAGGTTAATGTTGTCTCAGATGGACAAACTGAGACCCACACTAGATAATACCTCTAAGGCCACACAGCAGCTAATCACTGGCAAGAGAGTTGAAATAATCTTGATCTGACTCCAACCTTCTTGTACCCAACTTCTGGAGTACCTGTATTTGTTAGCCTCAGGCAACAGTCTTGCCAGTTAATTGTTTTCTGACCTTAGCTCCACCCTGCTTTCCTCCCAATCCATCTAAATTCTTTTCTTAAAGAGCAATACAACTAATATACAGTGTTTTCATGCTGGGAAAATTCACTTTATAAGCTGTAATGATAGACAGTGGTTGAATGTATAAAACAAACAAAACCAAAACAACAGCCAAAAAAAGAGCAATACTTGAATGGTGGTTCCCAAAATCAACCTCAAATTTAAGCAGAACTTATTTTCTCCTTAATAAATGAATCTTTTCTCTCTGATTTTCAGAACTAGAATTTCTTTAACCAGATTTTTAATCTCTCTCTCTCTCTCTCTGACCAAGGGCACGGTGACTCTTGAATTTAACTAGTGGTGGGAGAGGAGAAAAACAAAGTTAAAGAGAAGGTCCAAAAACAAAATGATTACTTAGAGGAAACTGGATCATCCCATATGGCTAGCCAAGGTCTGAGTCTTCCTTCCTAGGTGGTTTCCGAAACATGCTGAGTGTGTGCGCCTAAGCTCAAAATCCTGATCAGATGGAGAATTGGAGAGAAGACGATTGAGGCATCATCAGGTTCCATTGGGGGTGCTTTCTCTTTCCCTTTCTTTCTCACTTTCTCTCTCTGTCTCTGTCTTACGCATGCATGTACCCTCTGGCATTTAAAAAGAAAAGTGCTTATGTAGTCTCTTTTATGTGTCAGCCATTGTTCTAAGTGTTTCATTTTATGTCATTTTATTCAATTGCCTAACAACTCATTAAATGATTATTAGTATTCCCTAATACACTAGATAACATAGAGCCTCCGAGAAGTTAAATAATTTGCCCAAGATCACACAGCTATGTGGTAGGCTAAAAATTCCACAGCAGTTTTCCTTTGATCCCGAGGTAATGCTTTTTCCTTCATACACAGTGTATCTGTAACCCCAAATCTTTTTGGTTTGTCTTTAAGTCTTCTCACATTACATCTCTCAGTCTTCTATGTATCTTCCTTTCCCTTTCTCATCTAGGTGCTCCCATCAAACGGCTCCATCTGGACACCGAGTTCTATTTCCCTCTCCCACACTTCACGAAAAAATAATTTCCCCCTTCCTATCTTGAGCAATGGATTGTCCCACGTAAATTTATGTTTATATGTATGTTTATTCTATTTACATTTACAGAGCAACTACATTTGCATATCTCTTTTCCACAGCCACATTTCACAGAATGTTAACCAAGGCAAAAGTCCTGAGCAGGAGGCTATGGGAGCATTTTATTTAGGAGATGGTCTTGTTCAAATGCAAATATATTGTCACATATCATCATATTAGCAGAAAGTAGGACCCTAAGGGAATGGGACCTAAGACAGGCCAGCTCTGATAGGATAAGTAGAAACCATGTGTATAGCCATGGTTTGTGATAGACAGTTAAGGGATGGATGGGGAACAGCTACTGGAGGAGGAGGTGGTCTGGAAACAGCAACCAACGTGCTTTGGGAGCCCATGGACACCAAAAAGAGAAGAGAACCAACTGAGGTAGTGAGCATATCATTTGAGAAAGTGAAGAGTGAATTTCAAAATTTTATTCAGTCTGGTCCTGAAAAGACCATTACTGTTAACTTAGCTTTAAAAGAAAGAGACAGAGGGACCAGCAGTTGGTGTAATGGCTGTTGCTGGACTCCCATGTAATCATCCACAGTTTGAGTCCCAGACCCGGTGGCTTAAACTCACACCGGGCACATGTGCATGTGTGCCCAAGATCCCGAGAGGAGAATGGAGTAGAAGGGATTGCGGTGTGGCCGTCTCCCCTGGTGGGTGATTTCTCGCTTTCTGTCTCTCTGTTTCTCTCTGTCTTTCTTGCGAGCATGCATGCCCTATAGCAAAAACCTCTCCAAAAAAAAAAAAAAAGAGAGGAAGAGAGAATTGGAGAAATATATCATTAGAATGGGATCCCTATAGAAGATATCATTGACCACAAAGGGCCCAGGTCACACACTGAGTCTGATCCAATTGTATATACAGAGAATATCTATGAAATAGCAAGGATCTACCACAAGCAGGCATAATTGTGTGGGTCTCTCATACCACTTAGGCCTGGCATCTGCACTGGTAAGTTGAGCACACAAGAAGGGTCTGCTTCTATTACTGCATATTCCAGGGAAGGTCTACTTTGTGGGTACGCAGTCTATGTAAATGTTAGTTTTTAAGGTTTTTCTGCAGGAAGACACCAGATTCTCCCTGTCTCAGGTAAAGCCTATGGGTTTTAAGTTATAACCAAGATGATCAAATTTACAAGTGCTATGAATGACAAATGGGAGAGAGGTTCTGAGAGACAGTTTAAGAGCATGGGTGGGTGATGTGTGCGTATGAGGCCTAGGCATGAATGCCTGGCAGCTTTTGATAAGAGACATGACTATATTCACTTTATAGCTTCCTCCCCCCAGGAACTCCTTGGCCCTCTTCCTGGAACTGCCCAATGTAAAAGACTTACTCTGGTCCTGGCCCTTGGGGTTAAGCTGCTGCAGCCCCGTAGAGTGGGTATTACTCATTCCTGCCCAGATTCAGTTATTTGAGATGCAGCCACTCTTATTGTAGTACAACCAGATATCATCAACCACAACTCCCTTTTCTGTAGAATTGCCTTTTATTAAGCAGTAACCTCCTTAACTCAGGACTACCTTTTCTCACCACCCGCAGAGGCACAAACATCCTTGCCTCAAAGTGGGTCATGTTTTGTGATATAATTTGTGCTCCCAAGCTTCCTTAAGGGATCAGACCTAAGCTAGTATCAGAGGACACACCTACGCATGCAGAGCTGCTTCTCCTTATCCCATCCTGCTTTCGTCATTTCCTTCCCCCAGGAGCAGTCTTCCAACTAATCATATGAACAAAGATCTCCAACTCAGACTCTGCTTCTGGGGAGCACACTTACTGGGATTACTCCCCTACCCCTACCTGGGAAAGTCGTTCTGGAGCTCTAGTCTGGGTAGCCCCTAGACCCTCTCCAACCCTACAGAGTCCTCCCTGCTCTACCCACCTTCAAGTCCCATGAGCCCAGGAGTGTGACCAGCACTCTGCCCTAGGCAGGGAATCCCACTGAAGACCCCAAAGGAGACTTGTTTTCCTTTGACTCCATCAGGTCTATGTTCTCTGTGGATGAAACAAGCCTGCTCCTGAGTTTGCCTTCAGAATTCAGAAACGAATCTTTAACCTTAGGCTCCTGAGATTAAGAGAGTTGGCAGGAAAGAACAGAGGCTCAAGCCTGTGTGGGATAGAGGTCAAGCCCAGCCCGACTCATTTGCACAGATCACTAAACTATCCTGATGTCTTTAACAATTTTCACCTCAGTAGCAGCTGGGACTAGGGCATTTGTTGGCTCCTTCCCATTCACTGGCTTCCCCCGGCCCTTCTCCCAGGAACCAGGCAATGAAAATGGACTCAGACAGAAAACCAGGGAAAGGGGTCATGGCCATTTTTAGACGTAAAGTCACTGAGGTTCTAGATGCTCAGCACATAGCACCATGTTCTCCCTCTCAAGTTCAGGAGAAAGAATTTATGGAAAAGCAGACAGATGGAGATCAAAATATCAGCCCCATCTTTGATATGCTTCACAGAAAACAAGGCCTTCCTCAAAAATATTAGGTTATCGGGAACCAGCAGTTAGCATAATGGCTATGTCGCTGGACTCCCACGTAGTCGACCACGGTTCGTGTCCTGGACCCAGTGGCTTAAAACTCACGCCAGGCACGTGTGCGTGCATGCCCAAGATCCCGAGAGGAGAATGGAGGAGAAGGGATTGCGGCGTGACCAATCACCCCCTGGGGGGTGATTTCTCGCTTTCTGTCTCTATGTCTCTGTCTGTCTGGCAAGCGCACACACCCTATAGCGAAAATCTCTATCAAAAAAAAAAAAAAAAATAGGTTATCAGGAAGTCATGATGTATTTTTTCTGTTTTTTTTTTTAATATATATACAAAAATGCATCATAACTTTCCTGACAACCCAATAATTGGCCGTGCTTCATCCTGAACTACATTACTAATGGACTCAATAAGAGGTCACATAGGACAACCCCAGGCCATTCAGTGGACAGCAAGAAATACTGTGTCTCTATGAGGAGGCAGGTCTCAAAGTGAGAGAGAAAAGTCTGAGCTCTGGGTTCACTCAAATTCTCCATCCAATTTCTTTACCCAAATTCACTAATGAAATACATTATTGTTTCTTCCCAGGAGAGGAAAGAGAGAGATGGGGAACATGTTACTCCATCAGTAGTTTTGAATCTTTTCAGTCATTACTAAATTTCCCTCAAGGTGCGCATTTGAAAGTACAGGGGTTATGACCAGTATTTAATGGGCGGCCATGAGAAATACTAAACATCCACAATGCAGGGACAGTTCTACCCAATGAACAGCCCCACCTCAAATCCCCAAATGCCAGTAGCACCATCCCCTGGAGAAACAGAAGTGCCTCTACATGGAAGCACAGGCATTGGGCATGGGGGCTCCCCACCCTCACATGTGCATGAACTATTGATCTCCTATAGATTGCAAAGCACAAGACACTCAGCAGAGTTAATCAGGGAGCAGCAACATCAGCTTCACAACCTTCGAAAACCCAGGAGACACAGACTCCGTAAAGCAAGCATTGTTCCATGCACTTCATTGAGCTCCTAACTCCAGAATCAGATCAGAAGTCAGGGGGCCTGTGGCCTTTCCTGTAAGAAGCACAATACAGAGCAGGCAGCTTGGTGCACTACAGGTCATGACTGCTGAAAGCTGCAGTTAACTACCTGGGAGTCCCCACCGCCTTTCTTCCAATCCTTTTCTCTTTCCCTTTTCTTAAGGGCTGTGGTTCTTCCCTGTAAGGTTAATTACTTGCCAGTCATTGTGCTCAGGACTCTCTGGCAGCTTCCTCTGCTTAAGGACCAAAAGCATCAAAAGAAGGATTTCTAGTAATGGTAGACACACACCCATCCCCTTGCTCATTCCCTTTCTTCAGAAAGGGCTAGTCTTGGCCTAGCCATGGTGGCACAGATGATAGAGCACTGCTGCATGAAACTGGGGCCACATGGGAGGCCCAGGTTCAGTTCCAGAGTGACACGAATACCCTTGACCTGCACCCATGAGCCTTATTGACTACAAAGATGGAGGGAGAATTAGAGCATGACAAACCCCATTCAAGGGTACCTGTCTCTGTCTCTCTCTCTTTCTCTCTTTCTAATATTAAAGAATAAAATAAAATAAAATAAAATAAATGTTAAAAAAAAAGGCTAGTCTTCCTTTGTGTTGACCTTTAAAGGACCAGAAGTCATAAGCAAGTATTCCCAGAACCTTTACTCAGTCATCTAATTCTGCACACATTACTGTGTCTGGCCATATTAACCAGGTTATAAATATGTCTGGTAGGAGTCTGAAGTTTAGAATTAATGAGTGTGGGCAGAAAACCACTCAAATAAACATACTTATTATTGAAGCCCAGAAAGGGATGCAATGACATGCAGAGAGAGTGCACGCACGTCATTTTCACCTTCATTTCTTAATCTTCATTTCTTTATCTACTTTCATTTCATGCCACATGAAAAATAAATAGAGAATGACTTGCTATTTTTGATGCATTTTTCTCTTTAAATATTCTTTCTCTACCTGCTGCTTCAATGAGAGGTGACACCAGCATTCTTAGGAGAAGTCATAGCTAGGTCCAATCCATGTACACCAGGCCAGGTCAACCAGTAAGACAAAACCAGCACCTGAGGCCCATAAGACATTGGGATCCCAGCTCCTGATAAAGTCAGGCAGTAGATCCAGCAGAGCTGACATACTCAGATACTTCCCGAACATCTTACAGATGAGACTCTGACAAATGAACGTCTGTGGGGGAAAATTACAGAAACCAATTGGCTTCAGATATTTATTTGCATAACTAGTTTAGAAAGCTTTTCTCAAATGGGCCTCTTCATCTAGCCTTGTGTTTTATAATGTACATATTTCATAATATCTGGTACGCAGTCTTATCCTGGAAATGTTGGCCAAACGTCTTAACATCATGGGCTAATCACGATGAGATTATGTAAATATTTCATTAAAAGCCCTAGTAATATTCACAGTGACAGCTCACTACTACTGACCATTTAAGGCATAGCAAAGAGCTTTAAAGATATTGACTCACTTAATCCTCACAGGAGTAAGTCCATTACACAGATGAGGAAACTGAAGCAGCAGAGCATATCAGTAATGTGCTTGTGAGTGGCAGAGAGCAAGGACTGAAACTCAAGCCGACTGGCTCTGGACCCCGACACTTAACCACAGCACACCACCACCCTTTATATTCATACACATCAAACTTAATTAAAAATAAACTCAGCTCGGTCTGTAACAGAGTTAGGGTACTTCTAAAGTAACTAGTCCAACTATCCTTATCTCATAGAGGCAAGCAGGTGACATTGAGTATATATGCAGCAAGTGTCATGAGGCCTATGAATTGGAGAATGTAAAAGCAACCTTAAGTTGCTTATAAAAAAAAAAAAAGTTGCTGGAAAAAAGAAAATGTCCTTAGGCTAAATTCTGCCAGCTGGCTGCCAATATGGGAGTGCTGGTTCTAGTCCAAAATGTTACAGACAGTAAAACTACAGCCCAGAGAGGGACAGTGGGTTGCACAAGGTCACACATAACTAAGGACAGAAAAAGGGCTGGAACTCAGGGCTCCTGGTCCAGCACCATTTGGTCTAGACCACATTAAAATTATTCTTCATCCTCTATTTCTCCATCCCCTCTCCCTACCCCACCCCACCCCAGTTCCCATCTCTCTCATATGCAAGCAGTGAGGCTTTTATTCTATTTGCAAAGTAAATAGAGCTGAGACACAGATTACTCTCAAGCATCGAAGCTTTTATCCAATATAAACAGAATCAGGGTAACTTGTTCTCTCCCACTCCTCTCTCACACATACACACAGGCTCCACGCCAGCATGAACATAATTAGCAGAAAGCAAATAGAACTCAGGCATCCTGGCCAAACTGGGGAAGACTGTGTATGACCAACACCAGCAGGAAGATGCATTTTAATATTCCTCCTGACTTTGCTCTTTCCACAGACCTTCCAGGGAGACTCAAGACCAGCTTGTTATTCATGAGGCACATCACAGAGCAAAGGGCTGCAGACTGGGAGTCGGAGATCTGGGTTCTCCCAGAAACTCTCTGGGTCGCAGTTCACTTATTTGTGGTGATGTGTGGAATAAATGGGTTAACACAAAATAAAGATCCGAAATAGAGTGCATTATCAATGTCCTTAGTCTCTTGCTCTGTGAACTTCCAAAATAATCAAAGGGAACACACATAAACACACATATATGGACACACACACTCTCTTGTGTATTCATGCCCACGAAAAGTAATACACATGGTTAAGAAGTTACATTTTTTGTAATAATAGAACAATATTATTCAAAGTACAATGTTTTGCAACTAAATCATCGCTGAGAATGATATTAGGAGCACTAGCAAATTCCATGTAACTTCTTTTTAAAGGTTTTTGCCAAAGGGCCCATGTGCTCTCCAGAGAGGAAAAGTCAGAAATCATCCCTCAGAAGGGTTGGCCATGCCATAATCCCTTCTCCTCTATTCTCCTCCTGGAATTTAGGGCACTCATGCACATGTGCCTGATGTGATTTTCAAGTCACCAGGTCTGGGACTCAAACTATGGTCAGCCACGTAGGAGCCCAGTGCCTTAACCACTACACCACCTGCTGACCTTTCCATGTAACTTTGAAGATAGCAAATCTTCATTTTCTGAGTGTAGGTTGATATGCTCTTTTATAAGAGACAAAAGTCTCTCAAATTCTGGAGAATAATGACGGGGAAAAGACTGAAACACTAGTTTCACAGGGAAGCCACACTGAAGGGAAACGAGCTCGTGATTCTGAGTCAGAAGACCTGGACTTTGCTCTGCTCAGATACTTACCAGCCCTGTGACTTCAGTGAAGTCCGTAATCTCTCTTAGTCTCTGTTTACTCATCTGTAAAAATTTTCTCATTTGTAGAATAGGAAGAATAGCTATTCTTCCATAGTATTTTTATGAAAATCAAAAGATAATGTATGTGAAAGGATTCTCAAGCCTATAAATTCCAAATGTCAATTTTTTTAAATGTTTTTGTAAAAGATATAGAGTGGCTAGTAAATTAAAGCTGAAGGCAATTCCTATAAAGGAACTTAAAAGTCATCGATCAAGAAAAATAACATTATTATAGTGCTTCCAAGGGAACAACTCTAAATGGCCATACTCTTATCTATACCTCTCACTCATTCATTCATTCACTCAACAAATTTTTTGAGTACCTAGAAGTGCCAAACTTTATTAGAAATACCTAGTCGAATGCAGCATAGCCTCATGCTTCTAAAAGCATACCATGGATCGTGACTGGATGTCTAACATTTACTTTTCATTTATCTCATTTCTTTATAGTTAGATCTGGTATAAACAAATGACAACTGCAGAGCAACTTTAGATGTTACTGAAGCTAAAAGCCTCCCAAGTGTTTTACAAAACACTTTGAAAAAAAAAATAAAAGTTGTTCTACTAATGTGTACCAAAAGAAAGAATGAACAAGGAAGAGGGTAAATAAAGACCACAGAGATGAAGGAATGAAAGGTCAGAGAGGGAAAGTTTTCAGAGAGCAAATGGAGGTGAAACCAAGTTGGGAGTGTCCCCCACAGCTCAGGAGAAACCCTCCTTCCCTCATCTACTTTTGCCCATCTATTCCCTGGTGTTAATCCAGAGAGGAGTGGGCAATGGCTTTATTCAAGAGCAATGCTGAACCATGCAGAGGAGTTGACTTTCTGAATTTCTCTTTTAGATCCAGTCTGCTTTTATCTTAGATTTTTCTGCATCATAAACAGTGACTTCCTACAGCCTAGCTCAGTTATGTCCAGTTTCCTCATCTAAAAATAAAAAACTTGAGCCAAGTGACCACCAAGGTCCATTTCAGCTCTAGGACTCTGTGACCTTCTGCCATGTAGTATGGCACTACAGTGGCTGGAAGGAGTTAATCATCTTGCAGAATATTTCAACCCTTCATCAGCATAGGTGAGTTACAGAATACAGGGAGGATCACTCCCCACCCCCTTCCGAAGACAATCATTTGCCTTTAATCTGTTTTCTTAATTTTCTTCCTAAGGAAAGTCACAGCTCCAATCAGCCTCTAATCAATGGCTGCACTACTCCTGCACAAATGAGCTAGATTTATTAAAGGAGTCCTCTCTTCGATGGAAATGGGATCCCTGCTGGGGCTGCAAATACAAGCTAAGATTGACTGCTCCCAGAATAGGTAAAGATGTAAAGAAAATGAGAGTAGGCAAGTGATGGAGACAAGGACATCCAAGGTCTCTCAATGACTACCCTACCACCTTGACCATGAATGGATGGTCACCTATGGTGATCTGGATTTTGCACTTCATTTAGGCTAACCTGGACCCAGTAACCAGTACTAACTCACCAGCAGGCATCTCTGCCACTTCCCTACACACCTAGAAAAAGAAGATCATCAAAAAGAGACTGAAGGAGAGACTCTTCCAAGTGGATCACCTCACTGGAGCCAATTTATAGGCTCTGAAGCTGGAACGAACCCCTGAAGATAATGTACAGGTATGAATCAAGAAGTGTTCTGTGAAAGGACCCTAATGTTTCTGACAGAATGTTGGCCAGAAACAGAGGAAAACAGTATTTCAAAGCTGTAATGAATTATTCATTTTCAATAAAATTATCTATTTACATATTCACATTTGGGGCCGAGAGGCCTTTGTTGCTAGGAAGTGGACACTGTGTTAAACTTTTAATTATATGCAGAAGAAGCCAATGAAGATGCTTGAGACAAGGAAAAACTTAGCATGCTCTACAAAACCATTTCAAACTCTGCCTTTGTTGTGGGCTTATTTGTATTTCTAGAAATTACTATTATGTTTCCCCCTTGAAACTTCAGAGAAGTTAAAAGGCCTGACCCCTACTGTGGAATATGAACAAAATGTGCACGTGTTAGGCAAGTGTATGATCCCAATAATAAGACGCAAGATGAGAGCAAATGAGTGTGCGCCAAGGTACGAGTCCCATTCTAGAAATAATACAAGCCAAGTTGCTTATTATCCTGTTGTAATTTTCTCTTCTCACTTATAATTTCCTCTGTTACCTTCAACCCTTAGTGTTAGTCAGCACGTCAGCCTGAGAGAGACCGGTGTGGAGAAACAAACCAGTTACAAAATGGTAAGAAGGGTAGCCATACAGAGCAAGACAGATGTAGAGATAATGAGGGTGAACCAGGATAGCTTAGTGAAATATGTAAGCAGGCCTGGAGATGCCACGCCATCACCCCCCAAACACACACACACACACACAAACACTTAGAGAGGACAACCTGGTAGAAGTCTTAACTTTCTACAGTTAGATGGAAAAAGTAGCTGATGCTGACTCTGAATAATAAAGTGAAGAATGGAGAACTAAGACTAGAGGACTCTGTGCCACCTGGTTTCTACAAGGACAAAGTTTAGAGGGAGGCATTAAGTGAGTAACATAGCTAGTTAGTAAAAGAGCGAGACAAATTCAGACAGAGGCCTTGGAATTCTTACCCTTGAGCTCTTTGTAACCCTGGACCAGATACATCTCTCTCCACCTTACAAAGCCCATCAAGCTTTCAGTGCTCAGCATCCAGAGAACGAGAGGATGGGGATGAAGGACCACTTAGGTGTTTAGGAAGGGTTCGTTTACCTTTTTCTTGATCTGGTTCTGGTTTTTGAGACTTGTAGCATGTAGGAGTTAGATGTCACGTCAGAGATTAATTCCATCATTTTATGGAAAAGAAAAACTGCTTAGACAGAGGAAGGGACTTGCCTGAAATTACAAGTAACTAACCATCAAAGCATGTCTGGAAGCTGGGAACAAAAGCAGCAAAGACAAAATGAGGGGTGAATAAGAAAGAGGAATTATTCCAGGAGGCCTGTGACTCCAGATCTGACTGGGATGAGTTTGGAGTTAAGCTTTGTGTCTTCCCATCCTCCCTTTTCCATAAGAGTTCTCTAACTATGCCAGTTCTTTTTCCTTTCCTTTATTGAATCTCTAAAATAGAATGAGACAATATCTTACTACTCTCCATTCCATTCTGTCTTATACTATCCTAGTTTACCCAAGTAAGGCTTGTTTTCCCCCAAGACTCCCAGCTCCTTGCAGGTAGAGACTGGATTTCATGGAGTATACCATACCATCTGCTTCTCTTTAACAAAAGACAATTTGGAATAAGCAATTCATGCTCAATAGATGTCTGCTTGTTGATGAACCTTTAAGAAAATTGCAAAACTTTTTTTTTTTTTTGGAGAGGTTTTTGCTATAGGACATGCATGCTCACCAGAACAACAGAGAGAGACGGAGAGATAGAAAGCGAGAAATTACCCCCCAGGGAGGATGGCCATGCTGCAACCCCTTCTCCTCCATTCTCCTCCTCTCAGGATCTTGGGCATGCACGCACACGTGCCTGACGTGAATTTAAGTCACTGGACCCGGGACTCGAATCGCGGTCAATTACGTGGGAGTCCAGAGACATAGCCATTACGCTAACTGCTGGTCCCAAGAAAATTGCAAAACTTTTCATGGCACAAATTCTTAAGTTGTAGAGTGAATAAGTTAAAGGTGAAACCAGTCCCTAGAGTTTAAGGGAGCGCGATTCCACATGACTCACCATGGTTCAAATCTCAGATCCTGCGGGTTGAGAAATCCACCAGATATGTATGCATTCATGGCCCAAATCCTGACAGAATGGAAAAATGCCTTCAAAGAGAGGGGATTATGGCATGACCACACCCTGCTGAGAGTGGCTTTCTCCTTTTCTCTCCCTCTATCATTCTCCAGCAATTTTAAAATAAATAAATAAATAAATAAATAAATAAATAAATAAAAATTTAAAGGTAGAAAATGAGACTCAGTTTTCTAATCTGAAAAAAAATGGAGAGAAAGAGAGTCAATGACATCTTGTCATTATTCCTTCTTATCTGAGACATGTTGTGTTGTGGCCATAATTTAGCGACAATGTTAATATACCATGACTTCCACACCTTCGTACCTTGACGCTCTCTCTTTCTTACCACCCTCTTCTTGCTCATCCCACAAACAACCTCCCAAAAATCTTGCCATTGAGCAGGGCTCATGATGTGACCAAGAACTTGAAGACTCCAGTGACACAGGCTTGGGGCCTATGAAGGGTAGCTACTTTTTAGTGTCTATATTGGGTACTATTGAAACTCTGAGTCCAGACGTGAGGGATAAGGATTCTGAGTGCTTTGCAATTGTGGGGGCTGTCAGAGCACTGAATCAGCTGTGTCTCCTGAGATGGTGTTTTAGTTCGTGTGTTGCTACAAACAGCAGTACCTGGGTCTGTTTAATTTTTAAGGATAGAGTTTAAGCTCAGCCTTGGTGGCTCAGGAGGTAACATACTGATCTGTACTGCTAGAAGCCACCTGGCCAACTACAGGTTCAGATCCTAAGTCAACCTGAAACATGCCAGGTGTGCACCTAAGATCCAGATAGCTTTTGAGTAACATGGTAAGAACAGACATGACAAAGGGGCCTCTCTTTCTCATTTTCCCCCCTCTCTATCTCTCTCACACATGTATATGTAAATGCATACACTCTCTCTCATGAAAAAAATTTTCAAAAAGAATGGAGACTTATTTTGCTCATATTTTTGGACATCCAAGGTCAAGGAGTCACATCTGGTGAGGGTTTTCTTGCTGACAGATAACATGGCAGAGAGCGTCACACAGTGACACAGAGCAAAAGCATGTGTCTGTGCCCATGTGTCTCTGTCTCATCTCTCTCCTTATTAAGCTACAAGGAGTCAATCATAGGGCCCCCTCCTGACATCTGTCCAATCCTAATTACCTCCCAAAGGCCCCACCTGTCAACACCATAGTCGCATTAAGTTTTCACCCTCTTAATCCCATCACAAGAACCAAATCTCAATGCATGCTTTTGGGGAGACACATTTAAACCATAGCAGATGGGGAACAGGCAGGAGCTGAGCTAGACATCACTGATGGTCACGACTGAAAAACATTTCTCAAACGGGTGGGAACATGGATGAATGTGCCAGTCGCTCACTGTTTCCAACATATTCTTCCCCAAATCTACCAGTCAATTTCCCTCTTTTTGTCTGTATATTATTAAATAAAATGACTCATTATGTAAAAGGCCACCCTGAAGTCCTAAGGTAACTATAGGAGTTATAAAAGTATTTTGGAAAGCTTGGATTTTAAGCTGAGACGTCTCCTCTCCTTATTTCAAAATACTCTGAGTGGAGGAGGCCAAAAAAGAACCCATGCAGACGGTCTCCTTCATCAGCCTGGGAGATGCTGACAAAAGATTGCAGAGGAGCAAGTATGTTCCTGCCCGTAGTAGCCATTACAAAGTCTTTTGCTTGGCATTATGAAACCACTTAACCTTTTCCACTGGAACAGCACATTCTGAATTTATTTTTTTGTTAAACTGGGCTATACCTCCACAGCCCCACCAGAAAAGAAATGCATCTAGCTTTTCATTCTGGCAAATCCAGGCAGAACTAAACACTGACTCTTCTCTGGCCCTCATCCTCCGACCTTCACTCCTGAAAGCCACTTGCTTTCAAGGTGAACAAGTCCTGTCTTGGAACCAATTAAATATACATACCACGGTGACTAGAGTGTTCTTGAAAAGATGAGCAAGGGGAGTAGCAAGAAAGGGGAAGCATTTCAGGATGAATTATTGATCAGGATTTTGCTCAAACACATACACACGGACAAGGGTCTGGCATTACCAGCCAGGGGGAGATTACATCTTGTGTAGTCTTCACAGGGTTAAGAAAGATAACCTCTTTGCTCTGCACTCTATTTATTTGGTAGATGGGAAATGTATTTACATCTCTGTGTGTCTCCTTTTGTTTGGTTTTCTAAGAAAGCCTGAGTCAGCAAATTTCAGAAGCAAGCTAAAATATCTGACAGGCTTAGAGAAATGATGTGTGCCACGTGAAAGAATTAACTGAAAAAAAAAAAAGCAGTTTTTCCCTTATATAGCAGTTTTTATCCCAGACTCTAAACAGGTTATGGATACTAATTAAGTGTTGTCATACATCGCTTGTCACCTGGTTTTATTCATTCACGTAGTTAGAGGTAGGTAAACTGAGGCAGTGTAGAATAGCCAATCAGGTAGTCCTCCAGAAGTGAGGAGGGTAAGGGAACTCTCTCCTCTGTTTGAACCATTCCAATCTCATTTATCTCATGAGAGCTACCATGGAAATGCCAAACAGGGTACAGTGCACACCTATCCTGGCGCCCTCACTCCCATTAGTTCTATTTTCTACTTACCCAGAGGATTGTCCTATTTGCCATCAATAGAATATTAGTTATCTATGGCTGTGTAACAAATTACCACAAAATTTATCAGCTTAAAACAATACATGTATATTGTTTCACAGTTTCTGCGAGTCCAAGATTAGAGTCCTTTGCCTAGTGTCGCATGAGGCTGCAATCTAGGTGCTGACCAGGGCTGCCACCTCATCTGAAGCCTCAGCTGAGGAGGAATCTGCATCCCCATTGGTGTACTTTGGGCAGCCTTCCATTCCTTGCAGCTGCTTTGTGCTGGTTGTCAGCTGGTGTTCCTGAAGGCCACCCCAATTCTTTGTCACATGGGCTAACTTTATCAAGTCAGCGAGGAGCGTGTTCTAGAGTCTGACATCAAGACAAGGTTGTATATAACGTACTATAATCACACGACGTGATTTGTAATGACAAAGGGGACATCCCACTACTTTGCCATATTCCATTGGTTAGAAGTGAGTTGCAGGTTCAACACATATTCAAGGATAGCAGATGACACAAAGAGTGGATACCAAGGGGCAGGGCAAATGGGCCAGTCCATGGTCTGTCGTCACATGAAGAAGTTTGGAAAGAGAAACTCTTTCGAGTCCTTAAATTATGTGGTACTTTTGAGGAAAAAAGTAAGGATTTGGTCAAATGATTTGATATTTCCTGTATTGTAAAACACATGAAAACTCGCCAGAACACCAAACTCAGACAAAACAGGTTTAATATAGATCAGCAGATGGTATAATGGCTACTTCGCTGAACTCCCATGTAGTAGACGGAGATTCAAGTCCTGGACCCAGTAGCTTAAACACACGCCAGGCGCATGTGTATGTGTGCCCAGGATCCTGAGAGGAGAATAGAGGAGAAAGGATTGCAGCATGGCCATCCCCCCTGGGGCATGATTTCTTGCTTTCTGCCTCTCTATCTCTGTCTTTCTGGCAAGCGCATGTGCCCAGTAGCAAAAACCTCTTCAAAAAAATAAATAAATAAAGATCTCAGAGACGCCCCACTAGTTCAGCTCATTAATTGAGATCTCCAGAATTAATGTACTTAATGAGCAGTCAGAGTATTCACATGGTCACCTTCGGCTCTTTTCAGTTTCAGGAAAAAGGAAGAATTCAAGAGAAATTCAGTTCAATTCAGGAAAGATTTATTGAACATCTAGCTTTTATTCACACCATCTAAAAAGTGAGAAATGTACATGTGTTGGAATATTCACTTTGTAAGCTGAGTATCGTGATTGAATGTATAAAAGATGTAGAAATAAAAAGAAATAAAAATTTTAAAAACAAATAAATAAAAATAAAAACTGAGACTGAGACAGAAGACACTTACACCAGAGCGGTGTTTCTCAGGGAGTGGTCTCGGCTGGATCAGAGCTGCCTGCAGGCTGTGCTGAAAGGCGGTTCTAGGTGCCGTCTCAGGCCTATTGAATCGAACAATCGTGCACAATCGTGAAGACCCAGTAAATGGGCATTGTAGCCAGAACTCCAGGGGGATCTCATTCACACTGAAGTTTAAGAGCCAGGGTGGAGCACTGCTTAGAAAACTTCAGCTTATACATGGTCAGCTGAGGTCATGTTGGAATGCAGACCTGAGACCGGGTATCTCTGTCAAGCTTCCCAGTAATGGCATTGCCATTGGCCCCGGAACACACCTTGAATCGCAAGAGCAGAAGATAAGAAAGACTGAAGAGCCGAAGAGCAAAAGGCTCTCTCTACCTAAAGTGAGTGTGGATTGTGAGATTTTAAGTAATTTAAATATTATCAGTAAAAATTGAAAACTTTCCAAAGCAGATGAGAATTGCATTCTTTCTTTTCTTCTTGCACATGGCATCTCATGAATTTGGAAGACAGTGACATTTAGACTTGGGAGGGAAGGACTTGTGAAGTTAATTGGTAAATAGAGAAATAAAGGTACGAGGAGGCAAAAATGGAGGTGCTGGTCAGTTGAGGAAGGCGAACCTTGGCCGAAGCTAGCTGGAACAGCCTAAATTGGGAGAGACCCTCCCTTT
Source organism: Tupaia tana (assembly GCA_026018925.1). NCBI lineage: Eukaryota > Metazoa > Chordata > Mammalia > Scandentia > Tupaiidae > Tupaia > Tupaia tana. The sequence goes on from JAKSZU010000007.1 coordinate 148,926,914, forward strand.
AATGGAGAGATGGAGGGCACAGCACACAGGTATGAAGTCAACCTCAGGGAGTTGGGGGGGGGCGGAGACAAAAGGGGACAAGCATCTCAACTGCTATAGGTCAGAATCCACCAAGGGACCCTGACCAAATGCACAAAAGAGATCAGAGAACAAACGAAACTTTCTAGGAGAAGCCTGAGGATACAGTCGAAGTTGGTAAGTTGGTAAGGGACATGGTGAGGGACATGGCCACTGATTTAGTTTCCTTCCAGAAGCCAACTGCACTACATCTCAAAGGTAAAGGTTTGATTTTAAGTTTGAAAGTGAGAGCTGGGAAAATGCCTAGAAGGTCCAGGGAGACTAATTAATATTTTAAACCTGAGTCACACTAACTTAATGACAAGAGTAGCAGCATTTTGGGGAGGCTTGAAGCAGCGTGATCTGGAGGAGAGACTGTGGAACTTGGAGTCAGGAGACCCGACTTCTCCCTCTGGTTCATTTATTCACTCATTATAAATTTATTGAGTGCCTACCAGATTCTGGCTAAGTTCTGGAGAATGTAAAATAACAATGAAAATAATAAAATAATAAAAGTTATAACAACAATAAAGTTGAAGTTAACAGAGTAATTAATTTGTATTAAGTCTTTTCTATATTTACTCTTTGCATGTATCGAGTACTTTAAACATGACAAGAATCTTTTGAGGTGAATAGTGCTTTTATACCCATTTTTTAGATGTGGAACGTGACTCGAAATAAGACAAACTTTCTGCTCTAATAGAGCTCATATTGTTTTTGTTTGTTTGTTTTTCATGAAAGAAAGAGACAGAGAGAGAGAAAAGTAGGCAGTCCTCACCCCAAGGAGACCCTCAGGCCATAATCCATCCCCAGTCTCAAACAGCCTGGATCGTAGGCATGTGTGTGCCCAGTGTGCTCAGGGATGTCTTGGGACACAAACTCAGGACTTTCCCCAGGTAAGTCCAGTTGTGTCACCACTGTACCACCACTTGCCCCCAAGTTTATATCCTAATGGTTGTGTACCCAGTCAACAGAGTGATGTTTGGTGATTTTCCAGTCTGTGTCTTCTTCAATAGCTATGGCAATGATAGTTAAAATGTTAAGAGCTTGCTGAGTGAGACATATTATCCTATTTAATCCTCACAGCAGCCTTATGAGATAATTACAGTCATGTGCCACATGCGACATTGCAATAAATAACAGGCCACACATAGGACAGAGGTCCCCTACAAATAAGTATACCATAGAACCAAGGTGTGTAGAGGAGGCTATACCATCTAGGTTTGTATAAGTACACTGTAATGTTTGGGCAATGACAAAAATCACCTATTGACGCATTTCTCAGAACATTCCTTTATTAAGTGACATGAATGCACTATTATCAGTCCCATTTAACAGATGAGGAAACTAAAGTTCAAAGAGAGGAAGTACTTTTCTCAAGATGCCACATGTGAAGTTTGTTTTGCTTTTAGGTTTTTGCCATAGGGTGCATGCACTCAGCAGACAGACAGAAAGAGACAGTGAGAGGGAAAATAAGAAATCACCCCTCAAGGGAATGGCCATGCCACAGGCCCTTCTCCTCCATTCTCCTCCTGGGATTTTGGGCATGCAAGCACACACACCCAGCATGAATTTCAATCTGCTGGGTCTCAAACTCTAACCACGATTGGCCATGCGGGAAGTCCAGAGCCTTAACTACCATGCCACCTGCTGGCCCCATTGCATGTGAGATTTAAGCCCAGGCAATCTGACTCAACTAAGATATAACAGGAGTGTAAATTAAGAGGTTGTGCCAGTTCATCTCTAAGCTCACATCTCCCTGGAATGTCCTATGATGTTCCTGCGAGTTCCCTAAATCTCACACAGTTTGAGGCCTAGATATTTTGGTATGTGGACTAATGGTGTGTGCCAGCAGACTGTATGGGGCAGGCTGAAGAAAAGGCCACAACATTAAGACAAGTTGTGACAGGGAAAGTATTTATCAGACCCCCACGTGCAATGTCAGTGACAAGCAAACAAGCTCTCCCATTTGTGCCTGATAGCACCAGATAGGCCGGACCCCTGTGTGGACCCAGATCCAGTACTGCATAGGGATGTTCTGTTCTGCTTGCAGACCTCAAGGCACAAGGAATAATTGACTCTTTGTGAGCGCAGGAATTTGTTTCAACACAGGTCCACAAACCTTTCTTGATCGAGATGAACAGGAAAGGATTTAAATTGAGGTCCTGAACTGAAAGGAGAACACATTAATCATGCTCATTGCTGGAGTCAGAAACAAATTCATTTTTCCTGCAAGGCATGTTATCAAGCAGGAAATCAAGTCCACAGGTGAGGAAGGTGGAAAGGTGCCTGAAGGGAATGACAGAGATGGCCAAGTAGACACTACAGTAAGTGCATCTCCAGACTTTATAGAACTTCCTACCAAAAAAGAAAAAAAAAAGTCTTCACTTCAACCTTTGGACATTTAATGGATGACCCAAAATTTAATGGATGCTCTAAAATTTTAGAGCTTCAACTTGTCCCGGGTCAAAGTGATTCATTCATTTATTCAACCTTCAGTGAAACATCTACCAAGCTCTACGGCTAAGGGGCTTAGCAGTGAGCCAAACAGAAATTAACCCTGCCTTCCTTAAGCTTATTTCTAAATACTGAAAATAATCAAAGAGCTTGAGAGCCAAAGGTAAACTGATAATTAGATAGCAAAATAGAATGCCATTCTGTTTCAGAATGGTAGAGATGGCATTATCTTAGATGTAGTGGTGAGAGATGATCTCTATTATGAGTCAAATGCTGAGTCTGAGACCTGAAGGATGAACAGGAATCCATATAACAAGCAGGGGAAGAGAGCACTAGGAAGAAGAAAGAGCAAATACAGAGGCCTCCTAGGCCAGAGTAAGCATGGCCTGTTCGAGGACCTGGCAGGGGCCCACTATGGCTGGTGTGTGACAGGGGAGCTGGTGGGATGAGATTTGTCAGAGAAGAAGCCAGGGCAGGTCTGGATCATGCGGGGCTCTACGCACCACGCTAAGGAGGGAGGCTATATTCTAAGAGCAAGTGAAGCATTTTAAGCAGAGGACTTGATTCACTTTATGGAAAAGATCCCTCTGCTACGACGTGGAGGATGAATTGTAGGGGGTCCAGACTGGTGGCAGAGAGACCAATTAGAAGAGTATGGTGGTCACCCAAATGGGAAACAATGGTGCTGTGGGTCAAGGTGGGGGCAGGAAAGATGAACGAAAGGTGACAGATTTAATAGCTATTCTGGAGGGGCAAGTGGCAGGATTTGCTGATGAGATGAGTACTGCAAGGGCATATGTGTGCCCTAATATCACAAGGTTTCTGCACTTGGAGGTCTCCTTTGTGAATTTTTTTGAGCAAATAGAGATGTTCCCACATGTGAGGTACACGTGACTGATCAGAGTTTGCCCTACTCTTCTCCCATTCTCATGACCATGACCAAAGGCAGACCCAGAAGCAAGAAGAGAGAGCCAAGGGTCTGGACGACCCACCACCTGGACCTGCAGCCTCCTGGCATAATCAGCTCTTCAGCTCACTTTGGCAAGAGAGACAGACCAGGAGGAAGCCAATGATGTGTGGTGTCAGCCCAGAACACGGGAGGACGGCCTTGACAGTCCTTTTAAATTGGCCTCATCTCATAAATAAGGAAGGAGCAGTAATATCAAAAGGAGTACAAGCTCGTGTGTGAGTGTGTGCACATGTGTGTAGGAAAACTGAGGTTATAGCCGAGAAAGACATGGGTATCAGATTTGCTATTGTCTCTAGACAGAAGGGTGTTCCTCAGCCACCTTGGATTAACAGGAAGAAAAAGAACAACATCTGGATCCTGGATGTGTGACCTTATGTATGATTTATGGTACAAATGGGAGGGGTTAAAATTTTTGTTTTGTTTGGTTTGGTTTGGTGAGGTTTTTGCTATAGGGTGCATGTACTTGCCAGATAGACAGAGAAAGTCAGAGAGACAGAAAACGAGAAATCACCCCCCAGGGAGGATGGCCATGCCGCAATCCCTTCTCCTCCATTCTCCTCTTGGGATTTTGGGCACGCACACACACACGCCCAGCGTGAATTTTAAGCCACCGGGTCCGGGACGCGAACCGCAGTTGACTACATGGGAGCCCAGCGACATAGCCATTAGGCCAACTGTTGGTCCCAAAATTTTGATCCAAATATTTTATACCCCAGGTTCACCTGTCCTCAGCAACACTCTGTCCTTTTCAAGCCAACTGTTCGGGCAGGATCTCAGCTGCAGCCGGCTACTGCCTCACAGGGGCTGGGTGGGGCTGAGGGCCTGAGGAAGTCTGGAAAAGCTGCCCCTCTGTACCCTCGTCAAGGGCAACTTACTCTAAAGGGGGAAAGGTGTCAGTCTTTAAAAACTTTTCTTTAAAACAAAATACAAACCCAGAGCAGAGCTTTAGTGAGCTACCTTGGCAAACCAGGGAATTGAAGTATAGTCTCAGATGGGACTATACTTCAGACAGCAGGATCACCGAGGAGAGAACGGAAGAGCGCAATTTGTTTGGTAAGTGATAAAAGGGAGAGAGGCAGCAAGAAGACATGACGCCCTCTGACCCTTCAGACAGGGTGTTCTCTTCCCCCCATGCCCTTAATGTCTCCATGTTTTGACAAGTTACTTAACCCCTTGGGCCTTTGTGGCCTTGGAAGTGAAGATGGAAGGGGAAAACACATCATAAAACCTTAACTGCCTGGGGGCAGGGGCAGACCAACTGATCAAGAAGAGTTTTCAAGTCCTGGGGCCTGTGGTTCTGTACAGGAGGCAGAATCATGCAGTGATGCAGTGGTGAGGAGTGAATGGTGGGGGCCATGCAGGGATGCGACAAGGCTGACCCACAGGGGGTTCTGGGTTCTGAGGCCTCCTTGACTAAGCCATGCACACCCATGATCCAGGACTGGCTGAGGCTGGTCGTAGATGACAGCACGGGGACCCTGCCAGCAATGTGGTTTTTCTCTCTCACTTTCTCTCTCTCATGCATGGAAGAAATAAATATATTGTGTACTAGAAACACAGGGTGGAAATTAAATGTATATACCAAGTCAGCTGTGTCCTAGCTGAAAAGTCTAGAACAAGTTATCTGTTGGGTCATTGGAAAAGTCATGACGCATTTTGCAGACAACCCAATATTATCTCTGTACCTTTGCTTTTTGTTTGTTTGTTTGTTTGATTTTTGGGGGTTTTGTTTGTTTTGGTTAATTTGCTAAAGGGCATGTGTGCTCACCAGAGAGAGAAGGAGAGAGGGAATGTGAGAAAGCACCCCCTGGGGGCGGGGGGGTGGGGGGAAGGAAGGATGGTCACACCACAATCCCTTCTCCTCCATCTCTCCCTCTCTTACAGATTTTGGGAATTCACAGAATGTTTTTCAAGTTGCTGGGGTCTGGGACACAGTCAGCCATGCAAAATCCAGTTGCTGTATTTTCTCTGTATCTTAATTTCTTAATTTGTAAAGTGCCTATCTTAATAGGGCTATTGTAAGGAATAAATGGGTTAATACAAGTAAATCACCTAGAATGGGGGCTCGCATGTAGTCATCGGTCCATAAATATTAGACGTGATTTCTGTGAAAAGCAGTCTTCTATACCAATCACCCTTTTGTTTTGGCCACAAATAATTCAACTCAAGGATTCCTAGATTATTAGGACAATCTGGAGTTACCCTGTCTATCCTCCTGCTTCTATGTCTTATGTCTAAATTATCCCAAAGAGATCATTTAGAGTTTGTGCTGCATAATGTAATTTGGGAAAGCACCCTGAGGTGTCTGGTTTCCATGACAACCCTCAAAGCTGGTGGGCTTGGATGTGACCAGGAGGTCCCACTTGACTAGGACAACTTGTGATTGCTACAGCCACTTTAAATGAGGCCAGTGTCAAAAATTTGGGCATTTAGGCAAAAGATCATAGTGCAGGGTTGTTTTCAAACATCAAAAGCTACCTAAAGAGCCAGCTAAAGCTCTCGTCCCCTGATCAGTGTTCCAGGGATTCTTGAAGCAGAATAATCTCTTCCCAAACTTGTTTTACTTAGTAAGGCCAAAGATTCATTAATTAACCATTAGTCTCATTAAAAAGAAGAGACACGACTTCACAAAGCACTGGGGATCCACAGTTCTCAGAGCCAGGAGCAGAGACTGTGGAGCAAGGTGGGGAAAGAACAACGACCCTGTGGCCCGGCTTAGGGAGCTGAAGACTGCCCAGAAGTCCTCCCCTCCTTACTGCGATTTTGAATGTTTTTCCAAAAGATAAATAATAAATGGTGTGTGAGTGAGTCTATTATTTAACAAACTCAGAGATCTTTAGGAACAACTGCCATCTAATTCATTTAAGAAGAAATGAACAGCATTGCAAATGCCTTTGCTATTTAATAGAAATCTGAGGTCCAGGAAAGTAGACCTTGTCCATGAGTATGAGTGGTAGAAAGGTAAGAAGCAGAACTTCACTTTGTGACTCCCATGTCCAGACAGTCTCTAACCTGATACTTTAAACAAAAGGAAAGAAAAGATGTCTCCTTACAAAATCTTTTGATTAACCCCCTTGCTTGGCACAAAGGAGGGATAATGTTTTGGGAGGAATAGAGAAACACTCCTAACTGGTCTTCCAGCCTCTGATCTCTTCTAAAATTCAACACTGTCACCCAAGTGATTTTTCTAAAACTCAAATCTGCTTATGTCACTCCCCTGGTTAAGTCCTTAAATGACTCCTCATTGACTTCAGGATAAAATCCAAAGCCTTGTAATAAAACTATTCATTAGCAGGCTCCTGCCTACCCCACCAGCTACACCCCCTTCCCACCGCCAACACACACGCTCTTCACTCTATCCATGTGAAGCTGCCCACTGGCACCCAAGAGCCACACCCTCTTCTTTCTTTCCTCCAAGGTGCTAAGCATTCAGCATATGGCCCACCCATCAATTTCGGCTCTCTATTTACTGTTTCTTCAATTCCTCCATAGCTCAGGTGGCACCTCCTCCAGGGCCACTTCCTCACCTTTGGTCTGAATGAGGGCTCCCTGCCAGTGCTCTGGAAGAAAACCCAGGATGCGCCCCCACTAGAATGTTTCACCACCTTTTAGGTCATGTTTGCTAGGCTGCCTGTGGGCTCCCCCTATGGGAGAGGCTGGGAACAGTCATGTCTTTAGACGGGGACCTTAGTACAGTGCCTGGCACAGGATTGATGCCTAATAGCTAACAAATGTCTCACTTAAAGTAGGTCCCATTTACCTTTAGTCATTTTATGTATAACTCTTTACATGTCATTTAACAAAACATAGAAGAAACAGGAGAGCAAAGCCAATTGGTAATTACTATGAAAATGATTATCATCTGTTTTATCAGATAAATAGATTGGCATCAACCACCCCAACCAATAGATAATCCAGAAGTCATTTTCATCTGCTTTGGGCTACATGATATTGTGGAATATGTACGTATGTGCATATGAGGAGGGAAGTGGTGTGTGCAATTATGTGTGAAATTTACTTTTATAATTTGACCTTTGTTTTTGCTGATATTATCTTTTCCCAGGAAGCATACTCACTAACAAGAAAAGTGAAAGGGAGAAAATACAAGGAGTTGGAAGAAATGGGTCTGGTATTGAAAAATTGTTCATAGTAGGGCTAGTAGGTGGTTTAGTGGTTAAGGTACTGGACTGCCATATGGCTGACCGTGGTTTGAGTCCCCAACCCCTGGCTTAAGAATCATGCCAGGCACGTGTCCAGGCATGCCCAAAGTCCCTAGAGGAGAATGAGGAGAGGGGATTGTGGCATGGCCATCCTCCCTGAGGGAGAGGGGGGTGGTTTCTCACTTTCCCTCTTTCCAGCGAGCAGCAAGTGCACACTTCCTAAGGCAAAAAACTAAGAAATAAATAAATAAAAATTACCCATAGCATGCAGTCCATTAAATGGATAACCCACAAGTCTGCACCCTAGGAATTTAGCAACAAACTCTCAGTACTCATGATCCCTTTATAACACCTCCTTGCATTAAGTCATGTACTAGAATTTTCCAGAGCACTTTTATATTACTCATTTATTTCTCACAACATTCAAAAATGTATGAAGAATAATTTCTCTTATTTTGTTTTACTATTAAATAATGTAGTAAGTGGAAAAGTGATCACAAACACAGCAAAAATTAGAATCTCGACAAAAACTTCCTACACTTACCCATGCTGTGGGCTTCTCTTCTTCCATACATTCCCCCATCCCATGTCCCATAATACAGTACTAAAGGAGCCCGTCGGATTTCTTTTATCTATATTTCTAAGAGGCATATTTATTTTACTTTCCGTAACTTCATGAGATGGGCATCATCATATGAAATATTTGGGCTTTATTCTTTTTAAAATGAATATGATATTGCTAAAGTTCACTCCTATTGCTATTCATTTTGCCTGCTAGATAATATTCCATTACCTGACCAACTATGCTTGGAAGAAGTTTCCTCACCCTCGTCTTCCTTATTGGGTACTTGAGTTGTGTATATTTTTGCTGTTGAACAGTGCAGCTATGAATATCCTCGAACATGTACCCTGATACATATGAACAAAAAGCATGTCTTCATATGTATCTAACAGTGCAATTGCTAAGAGAGAAAGTGCGTGTTGAACGTTAAAAATAATGTCAAACTATTTTCTAAAATAGTTGTACCAAATGTCATGCCTGCCAGCAGCGTATGGGAGGCCCCATCACTCTGTAGCCTCTCCAACCATAGGACTGATACAGTGACTAAGAGCCATTAAACATGAGCCTCAAACTAGCATCCTTTGAATCAAATTGGGTTATTTGTCTTAAAGATCATTTTACTAGTTTTTTTAATTTGCATTTCAAAGTCTTTAGAGGGACAGACACTCTTCTACCTACTGTTCTCTAATATATTGTACATGGCCTAATTCCCACATTTATATTATCTTCCTGACCCTTGCAGGCATTTAAGTTGGAGAACTCTGTGACTCATGAAGTCTATGAATTTAAACTTATAGAAAAATAATGGTTTTAAGCAAAAGTGCTTGCTAAGAGAATGCAAGAAGAACTCAGCTGAATGCCCTGCAGATTTTTGATAAATTATTCCTGGAAACTGATGCTGTGGATATCCTACACCCAACAAAGTGAATTACAATCTAAGGAGCTAGTACAATTCAACTTCAAGTGCAAGTGCAATTGGGTTGATACTTAACATAAACAGTTGTTGAAGACACATACTGTCACAATTAACCCTTCCACCAATCCTTGGACATACGTATAGTTAGCCCATATTATAGGGAAGGTAGTTGGCTTCTCAAACTAACAAGTAGGAAAGGTAGAATTTGAATTTATGGCTACACAACTGAATCTAATACCCATACATGGAACACCACTCCTTCCTTTAGGCATCAGCTAATCATAGAAGATGCATGATGATATGATACACCTTGCTCTCTAAGGTTTCAGTCTGGAAGGGAAGTCGTATTTAGAAACTGGCAGAAATCAGAGTACTATGTCCAAGTGAAGCATACAGCCAGCTCTGAAAAAAAGAGAAAGAATCGTTAATACTTTGGGTATTATGTATAGAAAAAAGGCAAAAGAGGAATTTTGAGGATGAATCCAATGCTCAGTTCTATCCATTTATCTCAAGCATGTTTTTGGAACTCTTCATCTTGGGTTATGTCTTGACCAAAAAGGCATAGCAGTTGTCTCCTGCATGGTGGAGAATTAGCACTTTTATTTGCAAAGCTGAGATTAGATACTCCTAAGGTAAGGGGAAAATACATCACCTTGAAAGTCACCACTCCAGGTGCATCCATTTTCCTACAGGAAATGAAGAAGAGAGATCTCCACCCAGGCGTTCTTCACCTATCAGAATTCATTTCATACCTGTGGAGACGGAGGAGGAACAGATGACTTCCAACAGTAACATCCTGCCTTGTTATCTTTCTCCTATTGTTCCACAGAACAATTTCTTCTATTGTCTTGGAAGCCACAGGTTCAAAGTGGTACCTCTATCTCTTTTGGCCAACCAATTGCCAGTTGTGATTGCCTCTGCTTCCCTCTCCAAAGGAACTCCAGGTTAATCATGCTACAAAGCAGTGGAAGAGGAAAAGAGCGTGGGAGTGAAAGGGGATAGGCTTCACTTGCTCCCAGCCAAATTTACCATCCCACTCCTCTTACCCTTCCCCCATCGAAGTCAAACAAAGTAAACCATTCCATCCCGATCTGTCCCTTTTCCCTGCACTATATAAAGCTAGCTACAGATGGCACGCACGGATTGATGCTCCAAAACTCCCCAGTGCCCACTCCCCTCCATCAAGCTGGTTCCTAAATCTGTGGATGTAGCAGACTTCAGAAGAGGAAGCGGCGCGATCACGCAGCATGAGCCTTGGCACACTGAAGTCTGGGCTGTGCCAGGCCACCATGCCTGTGTCTCACCCGCTCTAATGCAGCACCCAGAATGGCATCTGGTTGCCCCACTGCCCACGTGATGGGAGTCTGGGGCTAGGAGCCAAGTTTCTCTCTTTAGTGTACCCTGGATAGTAGGTAAGGAAATCCATAATCAAGTGAGAGAAAGAAAAAGGAAAATAATCAGGGGAAAAGTAGCTGAGGAGCTTGGAAAAAAACAACCCTGAATACTTCCTTCTCTGCTAGTTCATTTTCCTGCATGCAACTTCCAGAGGAGCGGTGTGGGTAGGACCATTCAAGCACTGGATAATATGCTTTCTAGTCATTTTCTCATTCAATCCTCATGCAAAACTGAAGATTGGTATTATTTTCCTCTTTTTCAGAAGAGAAAAACAGAGATGTTAAAGAAATTGCAAGATCACACAGCTGTTAAATGGTGTAGCCAAAATTCAAGCCCAGGACGACAGGATTTTAAAGCCTTTATCTGTTAAGGATCTGTCAACCTCAACCAGCTGTCATAACAGAGTCAAAAAGCGTTACCTGAAGCTATCTACCTTGGAAATATTTACATTTTAATAGCCTATCACTTAACAAAGCTCCAATGAGCAAAGAAATGAATTGCTTGTAATGCTATTTGGGGCACTGTAATAGGTCACAGTGGAAATACATGGGGTCAGGGGTGTCTCAAATAACAGTGCCTATCTCAGCTCCATACCATGAAGTCAGGCTCCTCTGAAGGATGGCTGCGATTCCTGCTTTGCATTCATTCCAATAGAAACTGCTTATGAGGGGTATAACCAAGAGAAATTTTGCTTAGGTATAAGAAAACCATCCCAGTGAGGGAGCCCTGTGATAGTTTGAGGACAGTAATAGACACACATACTCACACATAAATACACACCCAGCTCTCATGCTCCAGACTGGGAGAGATTCAGCTCTGCATGGTCACAGAGAGATGAACAAGGTGATTTCCCAGGAAAACTTTTGGTTCAACTTGGCACCCTTAACCTTTACTTGGAATATCGTATTTGATTCCCCAGGACTTCCTAGGGCCCCAAATGTAGTTGATATTTTCTGTCCTTAAAACATTAGGTAAACAAAGCTAGAGACTTCTAACACAATTTTTGATAAGAAAAGCATTTTCCCAGATGTGAGTCAAAAATGAGTTGTCCCGCCAACAACGTTTGGGGGTTCAATTGCTCTCCTCCTCCTCTAGGCTTCCAGATCTCTGGAGGGGCTCCCTGATGACAGCCCAAGTTGACTTTCTGTCCTCGTGGACCAACCCTTATAGGAAATCATTTCCTAACAAGTTACCAAACACAACTCCTTGAAAGCGAACAGCAGATCCAAATGTCTTTATTTGTTTTTGCTCCCCACCCCCTGCTGTATAGAGAGCTTACCTCCAGAGGAGGAAGAGACAATGGTGCTAATCTACTCCACTCTTGAGACTAGCAGAGACTGTGAGGACACCGCCTTTATCAGATGCTCTCCCCTCTTCCCTCCCAGGGGGATCCTGAAAGGGAGAGGAGAGAAGCTGCAAAGAGAAAACCCAAGTAACTATTCCATCATTCAGGGTCCTACCATATGCAAATCGGTAGTGAAAAGAAATTTAAGCAGAACTTGAATACATTCATTGTCACAATATAAATGCAAGGAAACTGGATGACTATGGGTTTAGCTGTCCCAGAGTTACCTATGTTCTCGTCTGCATTTTAGCACAGACAGGATGTCCCAAATAGTCTAGTTCCATCCTATCAATAAAGATACATGCTCTCTGATAAATGTTCTCACAAGTAGATAGTAGTAATCCAAGGTGCATTTTTGTCAGAGGGGAATTTGAAATTGAAAAAGTGTGCTTTTAGGGCAAATGGCAATGCAACTGGACCACATGGAAAGGTCTAGGGTTCACATCCTGTGGTGTCCCTGTCTATGCCAGGTGCATGCATGCCCATGATCTAGGCTGGCTCAGGTTGGAAGTGGACAGTAGGGTGCTTTCTCCCTATCTTTCTCTCTTCATCATGGAAGAAATAAAACTTTAAACTTTAAAAAAATAATAATAAGAGCCATAGAAAAAAATAATAAAACAGGCCATTCTTTACCTCACAGTAAAAGCTAAAGTTCATATTCTAGCGTCTTACAAGTCCCTGTACAATTTCCTCACCATCACCTCTCTGGCCTCATTCCTTACTGGTGGCTCCTGGTTCTCTGCTGACTCCCTTCAAGTCAAAAATGTCTTCCTACTGCATCTCCCACCTCAGGGTCTTGGCCTTGGCTATCCTTTTCTTCTAGAATAAGATTTCCTCAAACACCTCCCTTACCACATCAAGTCTTTGCAACCATACTACTTAGTTTCCAAGGAGGTCTCCTCCACTTTCCTAAGCATCTTCACACAAATTCCTTGTGCTCTCCCCAAACCCCCCTTACCCTGCACAATTTTTCCTTTTTTCCATAGCACTTGCCACTTAGTATCATGCAGTATAATGTAATTGATTATGGTCTTTGCTATATATTTTCTTCTATCTTCACACTGTTCTAATACAAAATCTATGAGAGCAGGGTTTTTTTAGTTTTATCATCATTGACAAACCTCAAATGTCTAGAAGAGTTGCCATATAATAGGTACCCAAGAATCACTGGCTGAATAAATCCAAGGAATGAATTAAAGGGATTAAAGGGAATACTCTTTACAACTGGCTGTCCTGCCTGTGTCCTAGACAGTCAGATCCACCCGCCACGTGAAGAGCACGTCGCTGGGCCTTCTGTACTCTTCACAGCCTTGATTTTTAGTTATCTTAGATCTATGTTTCTTTGTACATTTCATATTCTGCACCCAAACTTGAAGTGAGTCCTCCTATCTTTTTACCTCCCAATTCATTTCCTATTGTAGATTTAAGGGGCCCATCTTGCTTAGTTTGCTTCTTAACTTGCCTGTCATTTGGGGTCTCCTCCCCACTCTCTGGTCTGGCTACTGGGGCTGCTTGCCACTGGGTTCTTTCTGACTTCTGGGTTCCTTTGCCTGGCAACAGCTCCTGCAGGCACTCTGAGTGACTCACAGAACCTTTCTAAGGGACTGTGGACTCTTGGAGGAAATAATGCTCCTGAATGTATCTTTATTCAGCATTCTTAATAACACCTAAACACATTTAAATCAATAGCAACAAGCTCTTGGCTCCACCAGGAAACAAGTTTAATAAAGAATAGAGTGCACAATTATGCCTCTCTTTGTTCTGCGTGTCAGAACCAACCTTCAATTTGTGAATCAACATGGGAAGAGTGAAACATGTAGATTCCAGGAGCCACAGCGATGACAAACTGTCCCCAAATTGCACATGTGTTTTACAGAAAATTTCTCCTGTCCTAACTCTTTCTGACAGTAAAAATCAAATGATACTTTACTTTTCAACAGCTATTCAATCTCAAAGCTGGGCAGCCATTTTTTAACCTGTCAACAACCATACTGCCAACTTTATAGCATGGAAACTCTGAGCTCTCCAGACCGAGGCAGGGCTGATGTGTATGTGTGCTTCTAAGCTCTCCACCGGCCCATTACATCTGTGAAACCTCCACGGCCCCATTAATCACGAACCCCTCCCACTCGTCTCCACCATTCCCCCGCTGTGCAGGACCTTACCGGCTTTAAGCTTCATAGCTTTGTTCCGTACCTGTCCTTCCCACAACATAAAAATAATACTAACATGTATATCTCGTTATAGACTACAGAATACATTTACATCCATAACCTAATTTTGCCCCTTCATCAGTACAGAAGAGGGGGTGTTATTGTACACTTTTTATGAAAGTGGCAACTGAAGTTCTGAAAATTTAAGACACTGCTGCAAGGCTACACAGCTGGTACATGCTAAGTTAAGTTTGAAGCCTGGCTCTCAATTTAACATCCAGGGCTCAGCCTGCCCATCCCTGATACCCGATTCGGTCATTCGGTGTCTATCATTCAGCTCCCCAGGAAATACAGCTGTGGATGTTTGCCTGTCCTAACTCCACGTCAATACTAGTCCATTTGTGGACATGCAATGCATCTCTTTCAGGTTCAGACACCGCACGTACGTTCCCGGAAGTCAGCCTTCCCTTCCTCCTCCGTGCTCTCCATTTATGCCGGCACATTCACTCAGTGTATCTGCTCACAGCTCCTCGCTTGTGCAACTCTCTCCTCCTAGCGGCTCTTCCAGGGCAGGGCGATGTCTTCTTCAGCCCTATTCCCCCAGATTTTAGCACACCAGTGCTTTATATGGAAGTATTCAATAAAGATATAGAATTTTTGAGATGTTGAATAAATGACAATCATACATAAAAGAGGGAGCAGCTCTTGGAGTCCAGATCCTGGCCCTTTTGCAGGACTCCAGCCATACAAGACTCCTGCCTATATGGAATGCCCAGTCAGTGGAATCAAAATCCTTTGAGAATTTAGTAAATTTTTAACAAGTGCTACAAGAGAGATGCCGTGGGATGGAGTGAAGGAAAAGATTAATTGTACCAAAGGGGATCAAAATACCTGGTAGAGTTAGTGTGTGTGTGATAAACTAGGCCTATGTGACAACATCAGGGCCACTCTGGAGCAGCTACTAGGACTGTGTAGGATCTCTGATCCCCCACTTCAGAAAAGAACCTGGACACAGGACCAGCAGATGGCTTAATGGCTATGTCGCTGGACTCCTATGTAGTTGATTGCAGTTTGAATCCCAGACCCGGTGGCTTAAACTCACACTGGGCAAATGTGCGTGCGTGCCCAAGATCACAAGAGAAATATGGAGGAGGAGGGACTGCGACGTGGCCGCCCCCCCAACCCCCTGCTGGGGAGTGATTTCTTGCTTTCTGTCTCTCTGTCTGTTTATCTGGCGAGTGCATGCGCCCTATAGCAAAAGCTTCTCAAAAAAAGAAAAAAGAAAAAGAAAAAGAACCTGGACAGAATTAGTACAAAGGTACTTCCAAAAGTTCATGAACAAAAATGAAATTAAAGTATGGGTTTATTCTGGAGCAAAAAAGTTTAAAATTCATGCATAGTTTTTTTTTTTTTTTTTTAATATGTAACATTCATTTTTCATGGGCTGTTTGAAGACCCCATCATGTGTTTTGCCAAGAGCAGCAAAAATCAATTACAAAGTCAAATAGGGGAGTAAATGAGTTTAGGCTCCTCTCCGTTTTGGAATGAGGGAAGATGCTGTCCACTAAAGTTGCCATGGAAGGATACTGACTCACTCGGTGACTGTGATGATGCACAATGTCTCAATGAAAACACACAAACAAAATAAAAACATTATATATATATATATATATATATTCAAATTCAAAGCCCAGAGGAGTACCTAGAGAAAATCATCCAGTAGTATCTTTTTTTTACCCTTCTTACCAGTACAATTTTATACTCTCTAGTATTTACTTCCAAACTTGATTTCTAGTGCCAAACTCTACTCCCAGTCTTGGTATGAAATATAAATATAGGGGCCCAGCTTGGTGGCACAGTTGGCAGCAAACCGAACTGCAGTGCTGGAAGCCACATGCCTGACTGCAGGTTCAGATCCCAGGGTTGGCCTGAAAAGACACCAGGCATATCTGTGCATGCTCAAGATTCTGATGAGCTGAAAGGCCAGTGAAAGGAGATCACGGTGTGACAAGACCCTGTTGAGGATTCTGCTCTCTCTTTCTCATTCTCCCTCTGGGTGCATGTGTTGTGCAGGCACACATATACACTCTGTCATGAATAAAAATAAAAAACCTTTAAAAATGTAAACACAAGGATTTCAGTAAGAAATCATGGAGGGGCGAGGCAACAGACCATGGGCACAGGGGCCTTTGACCATGTCAGGGAATGGAGAGTACCACCATGCTGCTTAAACAGAGAGCACGTGGATGAGAACGCCAAATGATTTGGGGTCAGAGCACATGGGACTATGATGCCCAGCCAAGGCATTTCGACTGTAACATGGGCCACCAAAGGCTTCTGTGGAGTGAATTGACCCAATCAGGTCTCTGCCGGCCTCCTTGAGCTGTGTCCCTATCTCTGGGAGTTATCACTCTGCAAAGCAAATGCTGTTAATCCTGTTCCTGAAAGGGAGTGGAAGCCCTTTGCTGCCTCTGCAGTCACCATTCCATCAGAATGTCTGGAGTTCAGGGTTTGTGCAGGTATGTCTGGGGCCTCCAGCGCCTAATACTAGAATACTAGATTAGACATTGAATGCTCTCAGTGAGCTACAGGTAAGTACTAGTGTGGATCTGTCTCAGCCCCCAGCAAGAGGACCAACAGGATTCCTCCTGCTTAACAGCACTTGGGTCCCTAGATGGTGCAATCGCAGTGAGCAGATATATCCCCTCTCATCTGTAACACACGTTCTCCATCTTCCCTAAAAGCCCACTCCCCACCAAGGAGGGGCTGCTACCCTCCTTGCATACATACTCGTAATGTAATCATTTTTGTTATGAGTATACAGAATTGACCAACCAGAGAGGTTGGTTTCCACTAAGCCATACCCATTTTTGTATCCAGCCTGAATGGTAATATGTATTAGCTAGTTGGGAACCTTTGTTAACCATCCTCCGCATTTAAGGGCATTCAAGTGGAAGCAAGTAAAACTAATTATCTGAAGCAAGAATGAACAGTGGTATGGCCAACCTCACTCTTTGAAAAGGAAGGATGTGCAGTTTGAATTAACTAGTTAATGATTTTCAGATTCTCATGCAGACTGAAATCTCTGGGCTAGTAGATGGAGCAGATGATGGCAAGTGAGTATAAGTAGGGTTTAGTACTTCTGGATTCTGAGTTATCAAGGAAGAGTGTTTTCATGACAAAAGAAATCATCTGATGATTACAGTGAACATTTTTAAAATATAAACATTGGACTTACAGTTTGACAAGTAGTTGGAAGATGTAACCAAAAAACAACAAAAAAAAGCTAAGGCTGTTCCTGAAAAATCTTTGAAATGCGGCCACCTTCACACAATGCCCTTTCTAAAGAGGAATAGAGTACTGGTAATCAGGAGAAGCCAATTAACACAATCCACTAATTGCAACTGTTGCTAACCTATGGTCTATGTGTAAGAAGACTTGGTCAGCACTCTTCGACTGAACCTCCTGTAGACTCTCAGCAGCTAAGCTAGTCACTCAGAGGTCTTAGCATCTGGTAGACAAGGAGCTAATCAAATTAAAGAGAATTACAGAGTGTCCTCTCAGCTTGCCCTGAGGGTTTTATCCATCTCTTTTTGTACAACTTAGATCAGGATAAGGTAACCGCTTTCTTACTACCTAAGAATTGCTTCCTTTTCATCTGTAAAATGCGTAGTCCACTTTGAACACGCCGATACTATATACACACACCTCCATCACAGTCTCTCATTCTCTCATGTGCATGCATGCACACGAACACACGCACAACACAAGAGGGATGTAAATGCAGGCTCCATTTGGTTGCTGCTCCTAGGAGGGATGCAAAATGAAGCCAAATTTGCATAGTATGCCAGACAAGCCCTCCGGCCCCTGAAACTTCACACCTGTCTCCTGCCAGTACCCAAAGTGCCATCTGCTTCTCCGGGAAAGCCAGACACAAGGCCCTTTCTTTATGGCGTTGGTAGATGATGAAAAAACCTGGCATGGGAGCCTGGATTGCTCAAAAATAACTCCATGGTACGTAACATACAGTTACATGAAGATCTGAAGAAAAAGCCTTGGCAGTATTTTTTACACACACTCAGGATAATGGTTGGGGCATGCAAAAGGGAAACTATTTAAGGACTCAACCTCATCCCGAATTATTTCCACTGCCAAGAACTCTGCAAGTGGGGAGTTCTGCATGTGGCAGAAAGTTCTACACAAAATATATATATATAGGAATATGAGGCACCCAGGCAGGATCATATTTTTTCATCTACTCCACCTCAAATTTGAGACACTCTCTTAAAGATGTTTCTACCACCTCACGTAGATAATTTTATTCATTAATGCTTCGTTTAAAATGCAGTTCTATCTCTAGTTATTAGAGCAGAGCAGAAGAAAATTCCCAAGCCCCTACAGTAGCGCCTGAGCAGAGCCCAGCAGCAGGAAATGGGGAGATTTAGAGACGCAGGAGGGTTTTTAGGATGGTTGAAACACAGGCTGTCTTGAGACGGGGGAGCTGACTAGAACAGAGTTTGTCAACAGAGGCATTATTGACACTTTGGGCTGGATCACTCATCCCTGAAGGGGCTATACCAGTCCCATAGCATAGCAGTTAAATGCCATACAGAGGAAGCTGGAGAGTTTCAGCCCCAGGGACTTGAAAAAACACACTGTACATGTACATGGGCATGTACCCAGGATCATGACAGAAGAGAAAACAGGAGGAAAGAGGATTGTAACATGATCAGGCCCCTCTTAAAGGAGAAGGGGCTCTCCCTCACCCTTGCGTGCATGCCTTCTGTTTTTTAAAAATATTAATAATAGAAAGAAAGAAAAGAATGAAAGGAGGGATCTTATGCTCTGTAGGATGCAGCATCCCTGGCCTCGACCCACTAGATGCCAGCAGCAAATCCTCTCCCCAAACCCCAATTTGTGACAACCAGAAATGGTTCCAGGCACGGCAGAATGTCCCTGCTGAGAACTACTGGACTAGAAGATCTCTTAAGGCCTCATCAAAGTCGATTACTGGGTATGTGGGAGGAGAGGGGCACCACATCTCTCACACAGAATTCTGTTCTCTTCTTGGTGAGTCTGTACCTTCAGGAGATTGGAGTTTGTGAGGACGGGAGCCATTCTCATCTGAGTGAACACTGCCGTCTCCCCAGCCCACGGCCCGAGGCCTGGCACAAAGGTTGAGCGGATGACAGGTTGGATCTCAGGCCCCAGGCTCCTCCCAAGTCCTGTGCTTCTTGTGCCAAATGCTGTGTCTTCATAAAGATTGGGGGTAGGGGGGGTATCTTCAGAAAACTAATAAAATAAATGACTAAATAAATGGAACCTCTTGTCTGAAAAACATAGAGATAAGATTAATCATTTTGAGTCCTGGGAAAATTATCTCCACCATCGTGCCCCGGTTTCTCTGTTCAGCCAGAAAACACTTTAATTTATCTTGTGAAATTTTTCATCTGCTAGATGAACATTAAGTATTTCTTTCTTCTTCTTCTTTTTTTTTTAATATTCCTCTCTCCACAAAGGTGAGTTGGCTCTCAGCTCATTGGAATAAAAGCTCCATTAGCCTCGGTGTATGTCAGGCTTGTAGGGTTGGCCTGGATTCAGGGTCGGCAGAAGGATAAAGAAACCTGACACTCATTCTTCACGTAATTAGAGTTGGTAAAATAAACTGTGTGCATTTCATTAAAGGAATGGATCCATCAGGCCCAGGACAGGGCGAGAATCCCATGCTCACAGCACCAGCCTTTTGTCTCAAATTAACCCCCAGCTGATTAAAAAAAAAAGTTCCTGTAGAGGCATTGGGGGAACATTCCAATGTCTTACGGCCCACCCCACAACCCCTCAATCCCGTCATGTTAGGTAGTCTCCCAGTCTGGATAGTTTCTCAGCTAGCTTAAGCCCAGCAAACAGTTCTCCTCTTACACATGACACGAGTTCTCCAACTTCCCCCCAAGGTCCCTGCACAAAATGCCTCCACCCTCAGTAACATGCTGTCCTTTCCAAACATATTTGTAGGAGACCACCTTAGCCAAAAGGACATTGCTTTCCACGTTTGTTAGTAGCCAGGATGGGATGGCACTGATGTATCCACACCTTTGACCCATTGGTGACAAGTAGCCACAGAGATTAAATGGTTAATTGGAAATTGACAGAATAATCTGTGACTGAAATAAATCTCCTTGGAAAGTAAACAGACCCTTTTAGTTATAGTAACACCCTGCTCGAAAACTCTGAGACAACCAAACTAAACTCAGCTTTTCAAAACGTCAAGAAAGTCTTTGAAACTTTATTCTACATCTTGGATTTCCTGATGCTGGAGCAGAGCTCTGTGTGGTTTCTCTACCATGGGGCTATCCTGCCCTTACTGTAGTTATATGAAATCAGGATCAATTCTCCTCTTTGTCGCTCATGACCCAGAAGGTGCTCTCGCTTTTCTTTTTTCCTTTTTCCTTTACTCCCTTTTTCTTTTTCTTTCTTTCTTTTTTTTTTTTTTTTTTTTTTTTTTTTTGGTGTGTGTATTTGATGGATAAGATGGTGAGAACAGTAGAGGAGGGAACAAGGCAGCTTAGTTATGAGACAAGCCATTTCTCAACAGACCACGGAAGTACGGAAGTTCGTCACGAGCAAGAGGCAGGAAGAGGAGGCCGCAGAACAGTACACTGTTCCTGGGAAGTAAAGATGGCCTCCAGCTCTGCAAGAACAGCAGCTAGGAACAGACAAGCTGAGGAAGAGTTTACGGAGAGAGGAGCTGTTCTCCTCAGAAATGCCAGAGCCTGGTAGTTTCCCTCTATCAAATGCTTGTAGGCTTCAGTGCTGTTCGGCTAAAAGGTTAGGCCAAAGTCTACGTTACCAAGTATTGAAAGGACTTGCCTGGTGTCACAGGCTTTCACCTGGGAGTCATCCAGATTCAGAGAAGCAGTTTTCTACCTGAGGGGAGTAACACCTCATAGCCTAAAAGACTTCTAGTGAGGAAGAAGTCTAACTCTAAACTAGGAAAATCTGGGAGCATGCTTAGGGCAGAATGTGGCACCAGAGTGACCTGGTGGTACAAGGGCAGGAGGAGGCTGGCTCTGACCCATGGCTTATCCCTTCAGCCGAGCCTGACCCACCTCTGGCTTAAATGTGTTGTAAGTGGCAAGTATATTTCCCCTAGCCCTGGTGAGTATATCTGCTAATGTTTCATTTCTCAGTGTCTCCTCAATAGTAGCAAGTGTACTGGTGTGTACACATGTGTGTGTTACTTTGGCCATTTGTCCCATGGGAATGTCTCCAGAGATAATGCCACAGTGGTGACAGGGAACAGGCAGAGGCAGCTTTGGGGGCTGGGCAGGCCTGTTCGTGCCTTTGCCTTCTCTTCTCCATGAACTCAGCTATCTGGCATCCATGACGTCTCTCCCTTAAGCTCACTGGAGAGTCTGATGGCAGCTCTTCTTCCCTGCTGTTCTTTGTACACACCCCTCCCTTTCTCCCTCTTCGCCCCCTTCTATTCCCTGCTCTCCTGCCCCCCTCTGGTTTCTTCAATTTCAATGAGTTTATTGGCATGACGAATGTTGCCAAAGCCAATAACACTGAGTCTCAGTGTCTGGGGATGGATTTCACAGTGGGAAGGGGGTGACTGGGGCCTCGGACCGCATTCCCACTGTGGGTTTTTGCCTCAGTCTGAGGTGGTGGCAGGCTGCCAGGGACCTTGTTCACTTGGGTTTCCAGTCCCAGCTGAACTCACCCGCCTTGTCTCCAGACAGGGAGAACATTCTTATGATGGCAGAGGTCATGTCTGGAGCCTCAGGTCTGGGAGAGGAGGGGCTTCAAGCTTATGTTTTCAAGAGTAGTTTATAAACAAATCTTGTGCTGTCTTGTACCAACTGTGTTGTAAACCTCCAGCCTCCCACTGACACTGCACATTCACAGACCCCGTCCAGAGTGACAAAGACAGGCAGCACTCAATCCAGGGCATTCACACAAGACTAGGAAGGGTTCTTGAGGGGTCTTCCAAACAACTGAAAATCTTACCTTTCCCAGTACCAACACACACACGTAGACACACACACCGATCTGGAGAATCTGAGAGGCAAAATAAAATAGGTTCTATTACAGCTGCAGCCTCAAATATCCATTTCAAATGAGTTCTAAGAAAGTCTCCTTCCTAATGAATGAATCTTCTCAAGCTCCCATAATCTATCATCTCTCTCTCTCTCTCTCTCTCTCTCTCTCTCTCCCCCACTCCCATTTTCTCAGACACACTCACACACACACACACACACACACACACACACCCCTTGTCAGCACAGCAGACTTTTCCCTCCAGGGTGCCACAGCTGATGGAAATTTCTATTTGCAATGAAAATCAACTTTGGAAAACGTCACAGCAAGGGACTTTTTTCCTGGCTGTCCCAAGATTGATCTGGTCCATAGGATGCCCCAGATCATTGCATTCAGTAATTTCATTCTGCTTATGATCTATTTCTTATACGATCAATATGATAAATGCCCGAGAGCAAAGTGGGTTACGGCCCGACTCCGGTGAAGTGAGGAGGAGAGGGGAGTACTGGGCTGCTGCGCTGTGTGTCTCATGAAGCAGAAAAGCAATTCAGTCAGACTAAAGGCTACAGACAAGGCGGTATATTCTCCGTGATAAATGCAAATGATGTGACTACATTTCCCCCAGCACAAGTGGGGCGGGGTGGGGGAGGGGACAAGCCCCACTGTCTGGATCTCAGCGTTCTCCTAGAAACCCACAGGATATCTGCACACGGCAAGCATATTGGAGAGGTGCGAGCAGGGTGAGAAAGGGAGAACTGGAGTTTGCTTAAATAATCGGAGTGGCTAATGGCAAGCCCCTCTTCCTGAGCCCACAGTTCCGCTGAGCATCGCTGTTTTTAAAGCATGATACAAAGCATCCAGTGATTAGAGAACCACAGGGAAGTATCGGCCAGTGCACTGATCCATGAGCACCCCATCATCTTCTCAGAGCATGAGAATTCCCTCGGCTACAGGTCTTGTAAGGTAACAATCAGTTTCACTGTCCACATTGTTATTTTGTGCCAGGGTCTTCTGTTTTCCAACATCAGATGACATGTCTAGGTGTCCTTGGGCCACCCGTTGAATTCCTAGTGTCAAAGTTTCATCATCTGAAAGGGAGATCAATTATATCTCTGCATATGTTGCTGGGAAGTATTTTTATGAGGATGGAAAAGATGTAAACAACTTCGAAAAGTAGATAATGTGCTGCAAATGTGAGACGTTGGGTGTGGTGGGCATCATGAAGCTTCTACGAGCACAGAGATCACTGCTCTCAGGAGGGTTTGAGATTAATAGAGAAGGTGTGCTTTTCAAGTGCTTGGAAAGGAAAAACAAAACAAGATCACATAGAGAAAATGGTGCTAGACTTGGAAGGACAAACCCTGAGTTGTAGCCAGGACTCTCTATCACTCTTTGAATGCATGATCTGTACAAGTTCCTTCCACACTCTTGGCTTCAGTTTCAACAAAGGAACACAAAGCAGTTGTGGTAAGACCACTCTGGGCTCTGGCTTTTATGATGCTGTAACAAATTGAGCCCTAATATAGATGCAGATGCTAAAGGGTGATCTGAGCTCCAGAAGGTGATGAAAAACAGTTTGATTTTAGAGGAAGGGAAGGATACAAGGTGGCAGAAAAGGAAAGGCAGGGACCAGCAGTTGGCATAATGGCTATGTTTCTGAACTCCCATGTAGTTAACCATGGTTCGAGTCCCAGACCCAGTGGCTTGAACTCACGCCGGGTACATGTGCATGTGTGCCCAAGATCCCCAGAGGGGAATAGAGGAGAAGGGATTGTGGCATGGCCATGCCCCCTGGGGGGTGATTTCTCACTTTCACTTTCTGTCTCTTTCTGTCTTTCTGGTGAGTGCATGTGCCCTATAGCAAATAAATAAATAAATAAATAAATAAATAAATAAATAAAAAAAAAAAAAAAAAAAAAAGAAAAAAGGAAATGCAGAGACATTCCAAATGTGGAAATCAACCTTGCTGAGCCCCTAAATGGGAGTGAGCAAGCCCCATCAAGCATGACCAAACAGGTTCAGGTGACTGGAACCTAGAGAACGGGAACAGTAAGGAGGAAGGTAAGGGGCATGGAAGATGCCTTGGGCTCAGAACCCCTGTCCAGGATGGACAAAGATGAGGAAGAAGTGACAGTACTGCTGGAGTGAGTGGGCTCTTCACACCGGAGTTCAGAGGAGATTGACCTGCTGCCCACTCAGCCTCCCTCTGAATCAAGAGGACTGGAGACTTGGGGGAACTTTGTCTGGAGGAGTTTCTATCACCACAATGCTATTGTTTCTTGTGTCCTTTCAGGAAATTAAATTTGAAGTTGCTCAACCCTGCCAATGATTGATCCCTCACAGACCCTTTCCCCTCCTACTGCACAAAGCCTGAGGCTGGCTGGGGGAGGTGGGTGAGGCAAGCGTGCTGTAGATGAGGCTGTCATGGTAAGATGGATTCCAACAACTCTGCACTGGTGATGCTTTGCCCTCCCACAGTTCCCTCTGCACAGAAGCCTGGCCTATGTACCCGTGGTCTGTGGAGGCCCCTTTCATTTTCTCATCTAGATGAGAAAGATCTCATCAGAGGCTGTGAAGAGATCTTCGATGGAATTATTAATGAAGTGGCAACTGTTCCATGCCAGGGCTGGAGAGTGTGATCTAACTGATAACTTGTGAATGTGGTCAGGACAACTCACCTGGACATTGCCTGTTACCAATACATTGGGTTTACTAGAGGTGTATCTTAGTTTGTATTCATTCATATATTTTCAACCACTGGGACAAGGAATTCCAAATAAATGAAATATTGTGTCTCTTCTCTACAGCTAGGATGACTGAGGCCTATCTGGGGTCAGACAGATTGTAATTGGATGAGCCATGGGTTGAGGCCACTGTCAGAGGTCCATGGCTTTCTGAAAGAGTTGGGGGCCTCAGTGGGAGAAGAGCCATACACAGCTGCAGAGCTATATGCAGCTGTTGGCAAATTAAGAGAAGAAATAAAACTTTTAAAAATAAGAACTGCTTATTTCAATCAAAGCTTTCTCATTTCACATCCACCCAAATTTCTCAGCAAGTGTGAAGTTCAGAAGGAAGCACAGAGTGGGGTCATGGATCAAAGGGCAAGGCTAACCTTCTGTGACCTTCATGAAATGAGTTGTCTAGACAGAGCACATCAACTTCCTTATCAGTGGCTGAGGATCATCAACAAAGTGAAAAAATTTCATGGGCTTGCAATCCCAAAAGGGAGAAAGCTCATTCCTTCCCAGCCTTCCTCCATCCGAGTTCATTTTCTATTGACTTTACTTAAGCTTCTTTGGGTTCTCAGCCTTGAAGATATCTGTGACTTGCTCTTTGCCTGGACAGCTCATCTTTCGTTGGCAATGAGTTCAATTCACATGAAAAGCTAGAGTTGCTTGTGAGGCGCTTGGGCAGGCCCCAGGCAGCACTTCTGCCCGTGCCACTTGCCTGAGAATTCTTATCATGGCCCTGGACAACTTAGATCTGCTCCTTCCAGAATATCCTGGTCCTCCAGAATATGTCAAATACCAAAAATCAATGGGAATTTTCCAGTGGGAAGACTTCCAAAATCACCAAAGATTTGAATTACCTTTCCATAATTGGAAAAGTCCACCAAATAGCAGAGAAGTGATCTTTCTTTTTCCCGTGGCTTGCCAATCGAAACACTGTCTGCTCCTAATCCAAAGCATGTCATGAGGCCTATTCCCAATGAGCTCAACCTCAGTAATTGGAAGCAGCCCTCCATAGCCTTTGGTCTTGGGTATTTTCATCATTGGACTTTTAGAGCCAAGACATACATTTTGCCAAGGAAAACTTTCCTTTGAAACCTCCATCTTATCCAAACAGAGAGTTGGAATGGACTCTTTGGCAACTCCAAAGATAGCTCTGAATTATGAAAAATAATACATATGTATCAGCCAACCTATGAGATTGTCCCCAATATGAAAAAGTTCCTTTGCATTTGAACCCATCTTTCCGTCCAATAAACTGATAAAGCCAATGCACCTGTTCCAGCTTCAGAGACTGCTAGGTTGCCCTTTATAGCCACTGACTCAATTCCTCTGAACATGACCCCCAATTCCTTCTACCAACAGAGGAGGATACAGAAAATAGTAAGGAAACATTAGAATAAAAGGGAAAAACTGGAGTGTAGAAGATTTTAGTTGCATTCTACAGGGGAAGCATTTGCATTCCAGCTCTTGGCAAGATTACAGTTTCTAGAAGGTTTGGTACAACTTGGAGGAACTGTAGTATTAGAAAACAAGGCATTTCAAGGTACCGTTTATCTTCTTGGAGAGCAGAGAGGGTCTTCATGAAGATAATTATGTTTATACCCAGAAGCTGCCGAAAATATTTTGCAAATATCCGAGCCAATTATCTGACCTGGGAAATGGAGGGTATGCTATCCACAGGAGCCTTCTGCAGAGCAGGGTAGAGGGAAGGAGAGAAAGGCCTTTCTTGAGGAATGCCAGGCTTTTGGATTTGCCCGCCACTCTACAGAGCTCCAGGCTTCCATGCTCTCTCATACTGGATTACTGATTTCTCTCCTAGTTGCCGTCATAGCTCCTGGAGATGAAGTATTGCTGCATCACACTCTCAGGGCAGTCACTTCAGTGGGGAAGAAAAACTGCTTAGAAACATAGACTCATAATTAGACATGACCTTAAAGCTCTTTTAGTTAGATCGCCCATCTCATGCTAGAATGCCTGCACAACAGAGCATATTACCGGTGACAAGACAGTCACTACCAAAAGCACAGCTTGAGAAGCAGTACTGCCCAAGGCCAGATAACCCCAAGTGGCAACCAAAGCATATACCAAAGCCAATAACCCAATCTGGCTGACCCATCTAAAGGATGAGCATTGTGGTGAAGATCATGGGTTGAGACTATCTGGAGTTAGACGCCCTGGATACAAACCCTGAATTCATCATTTACTCTTAGGTGACCTTGGGCAATTGGCTTGATCTATCTGCCTCAGTTCCTTGTCTGTAAAACACGGATAATGGTAATACCTAGCATCCTGCTTTTTTTTTTTTTCCCATTGTTTTACTTTCTCCAGCCAAAAGCAATCCAAAAATAGGTGAGTACAGCACAGTAAGATATTTTGAGAAAGACCCCATTAACATTATTTTTATTATAGTATATTATTATAAACACTTCTATTTTATTACTATTATTGTTAAACTCTTGCTGTGCCTAATTTATAAATTAAATTTTATAATAGGTGTGTGTTGTATATAAGAAAAATGGAATATTTATAAGATTTGGTACTATCTGTAGTTTCAGACACCCACCTTAGAACATATCCTACATGGGTAAGGGAAGACTACTGTACCTACCTCATTTAGTATCTACGAGATTCAAATAAAATTATATAAGTAAAACACCTGGAATATTGCTTGGAATGTCTATCCTACCTAATAACCAACTGACATCTTCCTCATTTTAAAAAAAATATTATAAATAATGATGTATGATCTCCACACACAAAGGTATAAACACAAAGGAGCTTCAAAAAGTTCATGGAAAACTCAGACCATTGGACTATTAGGAAAGTCATGATGTATTTTTTCTGTTTTTCTATGCAAACATGTATCAATGACTTTTCAACAACCCAATATAAAAAAACTGCCTGAATTTCAATGGTTTTGCACCAAAATAAACATACCTTAACTCCATTTTTGCACAAATTTTTCAAGTACCCTTGTATTACTCTAATGAGCCCTTATAAATCAAAATAGTGTAATGAACATTTCATTTAGTTTTAACAATAATCAACACATGTCATTCTTTATTTGTCTATACCCAACTCACTTTACCTACACTCCTGATCATTTTGAAGCAAATAGTTTTAATCTTTCAATATTTTATTACGTATCTCAAAAAAAGTCACTCTTTAAGAAATAACAGCGTATCACACCCCCCCAAAAGTACAAAAATAATTCTAAAATACTAAATCTAATCATTGGTAATATGTTCCCTTTCTTTCTCTTTCTCTCCCTTTATCTCTCTGTCTCTGAAATGGAATTTTAAAAGACCATGCATTGCAATTGATTGATACATCTCTTAAGTCTCTTTGGCATCCCCTTCAACTTTCCTTTTTTAATATTTTTCCCCTTGTAACTTTTAGTTATAAGATTAGGTCATTTGTTGTATAGAGTTTCCCATAGTCTGTATTTTGCTGATTGCATGTCATTTAACATTTTCCTCTGTCTCCTTGTATTTCCTGTAAATTGGTAGTGAGACCATAGGCTTGATTGATTCAGGTTCAACCATTTAACAAGACTACATCATGGGTCATTGTATATATTTCTATAAAGAGGTTCATAAGATCTGGTTGTTTCTTTTTGTGAGTGATGTTAGCAATATCAATGATCACGGCCAAGATTTACTAATTTGTTGATGGGCTGCCAACTAAAATAAAGAATGGCCAGTTACATTTGAATTTCATAAACAATAAATAATTGTTTAATATAAGTATATCCCAAATTTTTAATGGGATATACTATTCTAAGCAATTACTTGGTTTTTATCTGAAATTCGTATTTAACTAGGGACCTAATTTCCTAAATCTGGCAACTCTAACTATGAGTTTACATATGGTGACATTTAAATTCTATTCCTCTATTTTTTCTTAATTTGTTAGAAGTAATATTTTTTTCTTCTTTTTTCCTTTTTTTTATCTTTTTGGGGAAGTTTTTGCTATAGGGCGTGTGCACTCGCCAGAAAGACAGAGAGAGAGAGAGACAGAAGGTGAGAAATCACCTCCTCAGAGGAGATGGCCACACTGCAATCACTTCTTCATTTTCCTTTGGGATCTTGGGCACACACACACGTGCCCAGCGTGAGTTTAAGCCACTGGGTCTGGGACTCGAACTGAGGTCGACTACATGGGAGTCCAGCAACATAGCCATTACACCAACTGCTGGTCACGGCAGTAATATTTTTATAAAGAGAACCTTTCCCTCATCTATTTGTGATGCAGAGATATATAGATCATACAGGAGAATGAGGATAAATGCTTTTTGTTCCCCTTTTATTTATCAGTTTTTAAAATAATGAGACAGGGAACCAGCAGTTGATGTAATGGCTATGTCGCTAGATTCCCATGTAGTCGACCACAGTTCGAGTCTCAGACCCAGTGGCTTAAACTCTTCCCGCACGCATGTTTGTGCATGCCTAAAATCCTGAGAGGAGAGTGGAGGAGAAGGGATTGCAGCGTGGCCATCCCCCCGGGGGTAATTTCTCGCTTTCTGTCTCTCTGTCTTTCCCTCTCTTTCTGGTTAGTGAATGTGCCCTATAGCAAAAACTTCTCCAAAAAAAATAATAAAAAAAGAAAGAGTTCTTTTTCAGTGACCAATAGAATTATCATGATGAACTCATGAATGTGAACGTATTTGTTGAGAATGTTAACCATTTGCAGTTATTTTCCTTTCTGATGCCTAAATTATTCCATCTCTGATCAGGGAGGTCCAGGTCTAATAGGTTCCTGAGTTCTTTTGACATGACACTGGTAATGTTTGATATTTATTTTGCTTTTTGATATTACTCAATTTTCCAGGATCACCTTGTACATTTTCTTCCGTGAATCCAGAATCAGGTATTTGTTCAAAAAACACTGGTTCCTCTTTAAGAGAAAAATGGTATTTAGAAAACATAGTTTGAGAGATAGGGGTGCACTGTGTTGTTGAATTATTCATTATTTTTAGGGCTCTTTGATAGGTAGAGCCAGTAAGCATGAATTTTTTAAAGATAATATCGACGGGACCAGCAGGTGGCATGGTGGTTAAGGTGCTGGACACTCCCACATGGCTGACCATGGTTTGACTCCTGGACCTGTTGGCTTGCTTTTTCACTTTCCCTCTGTGTGTGTGTGTGTCTCTCTCTGGTCAAATTAAAATACATGAATGAATAAATAAAATTAAATAAATAATTCTTTTTTAAAACCGGTAATATTGATTACAAGTTCATAATGACACTTCCAATATAAATACAAAACTACAGGTGTTTTTTTTCACCTCATCTATCTCACATCTGTATCTCTTGTATCTTTTTACTTCTACAAGAAAAATTCCTATTCTCAGTAATATTCATATAATTACTCACATACAATATACATACATAAAACAATGTAATATATATGACATACATCGTATACACTAAAACTTCACTATAGCAATACCAACCCTACCACCCACAATATAATTATTCAAAATAGCTTAAAAGAAGTCCAGCAGATGGTAGTGGTTATGCCGCTGGACTCCCACATAGTTGACTGCGGTTCGAGTCCTGGACCCAGCAGCTTAAAACTCAACAATGGGCACATGTGCGGGCGTGCTTAAAATCTCAAGAGGGAAATAGAGAAGAAGGGATTGTGGTGTGGCCATCCCCTCTGGGTGGTGATTTCTCACTTTTTGTCTCTCTGTCTCTCTGTGTCTCCAGCAAGCGCAAGCGCCCTATAGCAAAAAAAAACTCTCTTAAAAAAAATAGCTTAAGAGCTTTTTTAAGGTTTTGTTCTATATAATTTTTTTCTTAACATATATTTCATTAGCGATATTAAAAATATACTGTTTTTTTCTAAGTTACTCAGAATATTTCTTGGTGTGGTTATGCTCCAACTGGAAATATACTTAAGTCCTATTTTTTCCTTTCATTTTACTTTCTAAATTTTTAGAAATGGCTTTTTTGTATTTTGTTATAAAATTACATTAAGAAAACTTATGAAGCTCCAAGGACAAGTCTGTCAAACATGTCATATTCAAAGAAGTCTATCCTCTCTCATGGTCTCCTCTGTATTCCTTTCCTCCTTGTGAGGGTAAACATGCTATTTTTACATTTATCCTTCACTGGTTTATCCTTCCATATATTACCTTAAGCAAATACAGAAATATGTCTGCATCTTCCTGATTCTTCAGGGCTCAGCCCAATATTACTCCTTTGAGACCTCATGAACATCCAAAGAGTACTCATCTAATTGATGACAGGCAGAGGTATATCCTACCTCACAATATGCTGGAATGGTCACACTAATTAATTACAGCTAACTTCCATTTTGACTATTCACACCTCTGTTGCAATTGTTGTGCCTGAGTTTTACCTGATTATAATTCATTACATTCACATCTTCCTCCCTTGGTAGCAAAAGTTGCTAGGATTTCCTAGAGAGCCAAGACCAGACCAATCCTTACACATTTTTTATATTCTACACAACCATGGCTTCAATGAAAATTGGTTGAATTGAATGCATAAATCAGTGCCTCTTATCCCTGGATAAGCATCCAAATTATCCATACTGCTTTTTCAGCTTCTTTACAAGTACAGGTTGCTAAGTTCAACCCAAGACCCACTGAATCTCCGAAAAGGATCACCAAGAATCTGAAATAAATAATAATAACATATTCTTCTATTATCCTGCCAGTTTGAGAGCAACTGACCAAAAGCATAGCCACTCTACATAAATGCACCAACCAAACACATGTCATCACTCGCAGGGGTGGGTAGTGATAGAGTCTCCCCTCTGCTGCTTGAGATGCAATTCTGTCAGCAAAGCTGAAAAGAAAACTTAGCTTGTCATTTTCTCTATCCCCATAGTTTTCTCTCAGAGAAAACTTAAGGACTGTGGAGGGTGGGATTTTTGCCTGAAAGAGAAGTGGTTGCATATAAAGGTTAATTACATTCTGTGCATTTTTACATAGAAAGGAAACGGTGTCATGACTTTTCTGACAACCTATATATATATATGTATATATATATATGTATATATATACATACATATATATATATATATATATATATTTTTTTTTTTTTTTTAAAGTCACACAGTTTGTTAACACCCATGATGAAACAAGTTTTGTGGTCCTCCAGCCCAGAACTCTGTCCCCCATTGACAAAGCAGCTCTTTTCCTCTTCAGATCCTAGGATTACTCTGGAGCAGAGGTGACACCAGTTTCACCCCTCCAAGGGCACTTTCCCCCATCTCCAGGTACTACTTTAGAGAAGGGAGGGCACTTAGCGACCTACTTGAATCCCTAAGGTGAGAAAGCTGTGGCCTGCATCAGAAAGGCAGTCAAAGACAGCGTAGGACTAGAATGGAAGCCACTTGCCTCCCTGATGGATCAGGTTTTTCCATCCCATGCCGCGTCAGCACCCCATGCCGTCACTGCTAGCAGTCAGAGCATTGATGCTTGTGGTAAGGAGAAAGCTAAGTGAGAGCTGTTGACATCTAGTCTCAGACCAATGGCCTAAGGTCTCATTTCTGCAACTATGAAGCAGGCAAGAAGCAGACTCTACTCCACTTGCCTACACTTTAATGCCAATGCCATTTCCAGACTTCCTGTGTCCAGGAAGTTACACCCAGTGTGAGCTGCGAGGGGCTGGGGGCGCTAAGAAGAGATTATCTCCTCTTCCTACAATAACTTTAAATGAGCTCTCTCATTTGATTTTTCTTGATCATTCAGCAATGAAAAGAGGCGGTGGGTAGGAGGAATGGTTGGGGGCAGGGGGTCCCCAAAAGCAGCAGCACAATTGGTTTCCTCCGAGTCTTCCTTTTCACTTTTATCCCCAGGGCTTGACAGGCCAGAGATAGTCTAATTGGTGTCCTAGTGGAAAGAGATGGCGGCTGGGCTCTATAGAAATAAGGCTTAGGATTTTCTTCCTTTGTGCGAGTCCACATAATCCTCACCATTCCCTGTGCCCCTGCCCACAGTTTGAACCAAAGGCAAAAACTGGAGGTGGTCTACTTGGTACATCTGGCTAGTTTGGAAAGCTCCAGGGAGGGGGTCATCACAGCAATTGCATGCATCAATTAAACCTAACAGATCCTTTTCAACCACAGGCAACATACATGCAAGTGCGTGTGCAACACACCACCACACACACATACAATCCTCCATCTCAATGTACTCTCCAGGACTCATTCTGGGTTCCCTGGCTTCCACAGTATGAGGCAGGGCAAAAATCTATTCAGGCCACAAGGCCAAAGTTATGGGGGATGAAGTACACCAGAGGGGGTGAGCAAGCCTGCTGGTGAACTTGAATGTGTGCCAGAGAGGGGGCTGAAAGGCTTTGAAGGCAAAGAGTCCTATAGGGATGCTAATGGTGAGTATTTTCTCCTGATAATTCTGGTCTCTTTCTCTCTCTGGGATGCACAAAAAAACTGCAATGGGGAATGGGAGCCTCCCAGCTGCTCACTGGATTGCCATCAGAAAAGAGGTCAGCGGTACAGAAAAGCCTGCTGCCCAAGGCTTTCTGAGAAATCACTGCTTTCACTGGATCAAGGTTCAAAAGGGAAACCTAAGTTCGAATTTTAAAATCTTCCAGCCTAAGAGGACTGTAAAACTGCAACAGTATTCAGAGTTATTGGTAATATATTCTAGACTCTTTAAAAGTTATAAGGTGGTGAATGCCCTATTATTTGATGGATCCAAGGAGATAAAGATTGACTACTTAACTGACTTGATGTATGAGATATTCTTATAGAGAGTACAGTGGGGTGCAATCATGTCCCCAGAAAGGTATGTTCAAATTCTAAGCCGATACCTCTACATGTGACTTTATTTGGAAATAGACTTTTTGCAGATGTAATCAAGTTACCATGAGGTAACTAGAGGTTGTACTAGATTAGGATGAGCCCTTAATCCAATGATAGGGTCATTAGGAGAGGGCCATGTGAACACACACACACACACACACACACACACACACAAGAAGATGGCTATATGAGGACAAGGCAGAAATCCAGAGTGATGGCAGCTATACAGAAGGAATGCTCTTGATTGAAAACAACCACAGAAGCTGGAAGAGCCAAAGAAGGATTTTTACCCAGAGCCTTTAGAAGAACCATGGCCTTTGAGACCAGCAGTTGGCATAATGGCTATGTCACTGGACTCTCATATAGTTGACTGTGGTTCGAGTCCCGTACCCAGTGGCTTAAACTCACACCAGGCGCATGTGCATGCCCAAGATCCCAAGAGGAGAATGGAGGAGAAGGGATTGCGGCATGGCCATCCCCCACTTGGGGGGTGATTTCTCACTTTCTGTCTCTCTCTCTCTCTTTCTGGTGAGCGCATGCACCCTATAGCAAAAACTTCTCAAAAAGAAGAAGAAGAAGAAGGAGAAGGAGAAGGAGAAGGAGAAGGAGAAGGAGAAGGAGAAGGAGAAGGAGAAGAAGAAGAAGAAGAAGAAGAAGAAGAAGAAGAAGAAGAAGAAGAAGAAGAAGAAGCAGCAGAAGCAGCAGCAGCAGCAGCATGGCCCTGCTGAAACCTTGATTTCTAACCTCCGGCCTCCAAAACTGGGAGAGAATAAGCTTCTCTTGTTTTAAGCCACCCAGATTGAAGTCTTTTGTTAAGGCAAGCCTAGGAAACTAACAGAAGTTAAGACCAAATGGCCTGGAGAACTCCCCCAACTATAGTCCTAACCTTGTGGGAGTTTCTTTATCACCAGTTTATACAGTCTTACCATGAGAGAGTGGGATGCGTGGCTGTGAATGAGAGGTGGGGAGGTGCAAGCACCATTGAAAGTCCCTGGGGGAGAGCCCCAACTAGACCCTCCTTAACTCAAGAAAGGTTCATATTCTCTCACAGGTATTCTCCCCCAGAGAATAAGCGCACACTTGGTGCTTGCTCCTGGAGTAGGAACCAGACCCAGTTCCCAGGGTCATCAAGGAGGAGTCCTGACTCAGGAGCTGTATTCAATCCCGAACAATTAGATAATCCAGTCAGCATTGCAGTACGCACTGATGGCATTAGAGGAAAGATCTCCAGCGTGGCAGGGCAGGGGCCGAAAGGGAGACAAAGCACAGTGGGCTCATCTCAAGGTCATCGTGAACTCCTAGACTGAATTACCCAGGACAGATGTTTCTGAGGCCACTAACCATTCCTGGGGGTGGACACCAGTGCTCTCCTCTAGGGAAACCAGGGGCAAAAAGCAGAGATGGCATAGGCTCAGAGGATGACTTGCAAGAGAGGCCACACATCTCCACAAGCAGTACACAGGGTTCAGAGTCAATAGACTCGTTTCCATCCCAGCCCCACTGGCTATCAGCTGCATCGATTTGGACGAAGCACTTAATCTCCTGAGCCTCAGTTTCCTCGCATGGAAACAGACAATGACACTGCCGCTAAAGATTCACAGACTGAGAGAAAAGAACACAAGATTTTTCTTTGGGATTGAGAGTCAGAAGTCATTTCCTAACCATCACTGTGCATTGTTCCAGGTCAGGGCCAAAATTGGAACCAAGGATTTAATAACTATTATGATCAAGGATATGGAAATGACAATAGTGCCCATGATGGTGATCAGAACTGTGACTACCTGCTTTAATGTGTGTTCTGCATACCAAAACGCAGCAGGATGCAATGCTTCTTGTTTTATGGAGGAAGAAGATGAGGCCACCTGACTACCCCAAGGCCACACCACCAGTTAGAGACAGAGTCGTGCCTGTCACAGAGGAACTACCCTGGAAGTAACAGTTCTTCTTGTGCTACACACTGGTTTACAGGCTCTCATTCATTCTCCACATTCTTTCCTCTTTTACAGAGGAGGATATTAGTCAGAGAGAGGTTATGTAACTTTGTTGAGACCATAGTCCAGTAAACCCCAGAGTCAGGATCAAACCCACTCTGAAATCCTATGCTCTTAGTAACTGCAATTGAACCCAGGATCTCTTTAGTATACATTTACCTGCTTTTTTTTTTTTTTTTTTTTTTTTTTTTTTGGAGAGGTTTTTGCTATAGGGCGTGTGCGCTCACCAGACAGACAGAGAGAGACAGAGAGACAGAAAATGAGAAATCACCCCCCAGAGGGGATGGCCACACCGCAATCCCTTCTCCTCCATTCTCCTCTCGGGATCTTGGGCACTCACGCACACGCGCCCGGCGTGAGTTTAAGCCACCGGGTCCGGGACTCGAACCGCAGTCAACTACATGGGAGTCCAGCGACATAGCCATTATGCTAACTGCTGGTCCCTACATTTACCTGCTTCTAATGTACATAAAAACATGTCAATGATGGCATGATATGGTGGCTAAGGCAGCTGAATCCTACATGGCTGACTACACGGTTTGAGTCCTGGACCTCGAGGCTTGAAAATCATGTTGGGTGCATGTGTATGCATACCTAAAATCGCAGGAGGAGAGCAGAGAAGGCATTGCAGCATGACCATTCCCCTGGGGGGGGGGGGGGGATTTCTCACTTTCCCTCTGCTCTGTGTCTCTGTGTATGTGTCTCTTCAGCAAGCTCATGCACCCTATAGCAAAACTGAAAAAAAAAAAACAAATTTTGTCAATGGTAAGTTATTATACATATGACTACATTAATTATTAATACTAACTGTTAAATATCATTATTACATTAAGAGAATTGAGCATTCATTTGACTTTAAAGCTCATGAAAAGCACAGAGGTGATTCGCAGGTCCTGAGATGAGGCTGATACAGAAATTGTAAAGCAATTTGGCACATTCCTCTATCAAAAGGTCTTTTCTGAGCTCATCAGTCAACTGGGAAGAAAGGATAGTATTTCATTTAAACGCAGCCAGAGATGTTGGTGGCTTTCCCTGATAGTACAACTGGTAGTAGTGAAACTGAAAGCATCTCTAGTGTCCCAAAGGGCACATTTTGCCTCCTGACATTCCCGGTGTCATTGGTCTCTGTGGATGTAAGAGGGATCCAGGTCAGTGGAGCAGAGCTGGACAGGACAGCTACCAGCCTCAGACTTCGAGAACTGAGGTCATGGGGTTTGCCTTTCCAGGTGCACGGGAGTTTCAGCATCGGACCAAGACTTTGAAAGTCTGCCTCCATGATGTTTTGCCAGTTTTGACAGACGGGAGTTAAGTTGGGGTGGGGGGTGGCTACAAGGGATTAATGCTCAACTTTCACTTCAGGTGTAAGGTGCAAGAAAAACACAAGGCATAGTCACTGCCCTTAAGGAATGTGTGCTCTAGTGAGAAAGATGAGAAAAAACTGAAGTGCTGAAGGTAGCATGCAATATTAGCAAAAGCAGAGTTTGCAGGGAATCACAGCAGAGAAGAAAGGATGCCCGGCTTGGAGTTAAAACACTTGGGGTTCCAAACTCTTGTCTGTCACGTACTGGGCATATGCTCTAGAAGACACTTAACCTCTCTGAGCATCCTTACTTTTCTCATCTCGACAATGGCAGGGCGAGAAAGAAGATACCACTAGTGAAAATCATTCATCGGATCCATAGTAAGTGATTTCTCTGTGCCACGTTCACAATGGATAGGACCCAGTGTACAAATTCTTAACCCCATGTGAACATAAAATGCCACGGGCAAAAAGATGCAAACAGTCTCTTCGAAGAGATGGCTCATGAGAAGGTGTTAAAGGTTATTTAGGCAAGTGAGGGAGGAGTGTGGGAAGTGAGCGGATGGAAAGCCACAATCCAGACTGCAGGAATAACACGGGCAAGAGTTCAGAGGATTAAAATCAACTTGGCATTTTCAAGGGACAGAGAGGGAAGCAGCATGCCTGGAGTGAGAAAGAGGGAGTTCTTAGAAATAAGATTGGGCACGGAGGGTAGGGCAAGATTATGAAAAACCTTGAAAGATGGCCTTTAGCCCTCTGATATTATGGTTATGGGGTGTTATTTTTATTCAAGGGAAGAAAAAGGAAAAGAAATACATGCTGCTCACCCAAACATCAGGACATTCTGTTCCTCTGTGATTGTGCTTCAAGAAAATGCTCTCCAGCAAAAAAAGAAAAAGAATGATTAAGGGGAAAAAAATAACTAGAGCCACATTCATTTCAGCCCCACTGAAAGCACAGCAGGAGGAAGTAGCTGTGTTTGCCAAACTGCAGAAAGAGACACAATTGATGGGGGGCGGGGAGGGGGAGGGCGAGGCAGGGAGTGGGAGATGAGGAGGAGGGGTCCAGTGTTGTTTTATTCTCCCAAGAAGATATTGTAAATAATGGAGAGGTACAGTGCATGGAAGGGGAAATTACTCTGACAGGGCCCTTTTAGGGAGGAAAATGGAACTAAATACATGTTCTATTATTCCTGATCTTTCATTCAACTCTCCATTTACACGGGGGCTCCCTGGAGCTGATGTTTCCCTTTTGCTGTCATAAGTAGTCATTGACTGGAGCCGATCATTTCAAAATAACGGCCTGCAATTCTTCCATTGTCGTGATTAACACAGGGTAATAATTATTAGTCACACTGACAACTGCAGAGGAGAGGGACTGCGGCCAGGCTGTCCAGCTTTTCCCAAGTTAGAGAAGTTCCCTGTCATTCCACCAGGGGGGGTGTTGTCCCAGAGAAACCACAGAAGGCTTTCTGCTCTTGCTTGTCCAGGAGGGCACAAGTGAGGACTTCCACCCCAAGGACAGTAACCAGGGCTGGGGTTCGCTATTATGGTAGGACCTAGTGCAACCACAAATAACGTGAATTCCACAAGAAAGAGAAGAGATTGAAGTTTGGGGCAGAGGGAAGAAGACTGAAGGTAAATACACACGACTTCATCATGGCCTGCTCTTGGCTTTCGAAACATCAGGAAATATCGCCCGCTGAACGGATCGAAGGGGCTGTGGCCACTCATGACTCAGAAAGATTCATAACACACAAGCCCCGAATGGGAGTGTTTATCAAAGGCAGGCAGAGGGAGAAATCATCCAACTTGAGACAATTCAAAGGTGAAATCCTATGTGTCAGCTCTGTCCCTGGATTGCACTCCCTTGTCAATTTTTTAGGCCTCCCGAGCTTTCTTAGGCATTAAAAGAAGGCTTTTTCAGTGTTCAGGGTTTTCTCCATTTCTAAGGAAAGAACTGGAGTGATGGCAACAGTAGGATGGTGCTGGGAGCTGTTCTGGGGAGCCAGGGGAGAACTGAGCCTTAAGCCAACTAATACCAGGTAGAGAAGCTGGGGCCTAAGGTGGGGAGGTGACTTATTCAAGGTCACACAGCCACAGAATGCCCAAGTCAGAAAGGAAACCAGGTCTCTTGAATCCTAGGCTGGGGTTTTCAACCTCTGCTTTTTAATGGAGAGAGATTTTTTTTTTCCTTTAAGCATTGATCCTCAGTCAGTAGAAACCATTCTCCAGAAGAGAAGGATAGAAACAAAATTATTCTTGTCAATCTTCCTTTTCCACCTCATACACCACTCAGAATCCCCAACAAGCAAGTATTTTACAAAAGCAACAGTAATGAACTTAACATCAAATTGACTAAGAGAGGAAAACTAAGCATGGATCATGGATCATTTTCTCGAGGAATTTAAAACTCGGAATGTGGGGAAAACAATGTGAAAGTGGCTATTAAGTGTTTCATGATGTCCGTGATGATGAGGTTGATTCCGGCTTGCCAAGAACTTATGCCACTTTGGGATTTTTCTTTTCAGACTCTAGTATTCATGCCCTGTCTTAAATGGAAGCATTGAAGCAAGCAAGATGGTTTGCATGTGGATGTTAGGGTATTTGATTTACTGAAGCGGGGTGTTTGTTTATTTTTGCATGGGACGATGGATTTCAGTCTCTGCCAGCATCCTCTCAGGGCAAGGCTGGTTCATCCCTGTAAGATCCTGGCCCAGCCCCACCCCCACCCCCACCCCCATCTGGCTTGAGGCCTCCCAGACTCCCCCTAAACTGCTGCTCTGCACTGTCTCACAGTAGACCAGAGACAGGCCCCCCGGGCAGAGTCTAGCTTTTCAAGCCAGCCCCTGTTCATCACTCTCATAGCACGGAGGGCTCCAGTTCCAGGGAGAGCCTGGCACCACGTTAGGGACTCAGATATCAGTCAGGAAAGAGAAGGTGGAGGCTGGGGGCTGAAAGAGGAGAGCTTAATGGTCTGTCCCTGAAGAGCCTGCAGTCAGAGGCAGGAAGAAATTCTTCTGCTATCATTCTTGTCTTTCTTTCTCCCCTAATTAGGAGAAGCTGCAAGTTCAATTCTGCCGGGGTTTGTAGGGCACAGATGCAATCAAGGAGAAGTCAGACATTGGCGTTTTGCTCACCCGGCTCCCCGTGGACTCCCACAGAGACCGACTGGCATGCTCTGTCTGCAGTGTGGGGGGGCGACACACGTTGCACCCAATTATCCCATTACTTTGAAAGGCAGGCATGGACACCTATGTGGTGTTGTGTCTGGCAGAGGTGACATAAGCTAGTGGAGATTTGCATGTGTTGGCAACTTTTTTTCTTCTGGGCCAACTCGCATTGTTAAACACACACGCCCTGTACATCAGGGTGAATTGAGCTCATTAGCATGATTGTTTATAATCATCACGATAACGATTACAACATGCTCTCCTTTGTAAGAGGGTATTCCTGACCCACAGTAGAGCCGAAGCTCAGAAAGGCTCCTCCACCACCACCACCCCCACAAGCTATAGGGCGCATGTGCTTGCTGGAGAGAGAGACAGTGAGGGGGAAGAAAGAAATCACTCCCCAAGTGAAAGATCACACCACAATCCCTTCTCCATTTGCTTCCTGGAATTTTGGGCATGCACGCACACACGTGTGCCCAGCATGATTTCTAAGCCAGCAGGTCTGGGACTCAAGCCATAGTGAATTATGAAGGAGTGCAGCACCTTAAGCACCGTGTCACCTGCAGGCCCTGTTGGGTGAGGCTTTGCCCCGACTCCTGATGTACCTGGTGGAGCCTCCTGTGGTGGAGCTCTGCATCACTGGCTGAAGAAGGCTGAAGGATGAGACTCCATGCCTCCTCTTCCTGGCATGCGAAGTACAGATTCCCATTCTTTCATCACTCTCTCCTCCTCAGAAGGGCAAAACCTAGAGAAAATGGATGTCAGCTAGACCCGGCTTCACTTCGATCCATCCCACACACTATCTGCATGACCTTGGGCCATACTTGACTTTCTAATCTTTGGTTTCTACATCTACAGATTGGGACCATAATACTTACCTGGTAAGATTAGAGTTGTGAGGGTTAGGGTTAACAGGAATACATTTTAACATTTACCATTATCTTACGATAATCACTGGCAAATGAAAAGAAAGTATTGTTTTATCTGAATGAAGGCGCCTAGCCAAAATGACCATGTCCTTTGGGTTCTGACACTTTCCGATCTCAAAAGCATAAACTGTAATGCTTGTGTCTAGTCTCACCCACACTCCAGAGAGCTCTGGACTGGCCAGCCTGTCTCTTCCATTCATGAGATTTGGCCCACACACTCCATTCTGGCCTGTCAACTCAAGCCCTGGCAGCCTAACTCTGAGTGAAGTTCTGAGAGCAATTGTCATCCGAACCAGGATGGGCATCACAGCCAGAGAAGCCAGTGGTTCAGCAGTCAAGGACGGCTGGTGAGGGCTATTGAGCAGGAAAGGACCCCAAAGAGCATCTCCTTCATCTATCTCAGCCAGAGAGGGCCAATGGCATTTCATTCCTGTACAATTGAGGGGTGTTCTCCAAAGCACCTCAGCTACTATCCCCACTCCTCTCTTATCGCTGGGGAAGGTGTGGGGGTGCTAGTGAAGGGTGGGGCTGGACCCCTTAACCAGGAAGACCAACTCCAGCACGAACGTGCTTTCCGATTCCCTATAAGAAGGTAGCTCTTTTGTTTTGTAGCTTTTTCCAGTGGAGGAATGGGAGAGAAGGGAGGACCCTGAGGTGATGAGAGGACAACGCAGACATCCCACAAGCAAAGGGATTATTTCTGGTGAGTCCAGATGTTCTCCCTGGAAACCCCAACAAGAGAATGAACTGTAGTTGCAGAAGTTGAGAAGTCAGTTTGCCAACTTAGAACAAAACCTCCAGATTTTAAGACAACTTGGCCATGGATTTGCATAATGCTTTTCAGTTTGTGAAGCCCTGTGGCACTCAGAATGCTGCTTGATTCCTGGGAATTCCTGCAAGCTATACGAGGTATAGCAAGAGGTATTATTTCCACTTCATGGATGAGGAAACTGAGGTGCCCAGAGACTTAGTCAGGAGTTACATGACCAAGTGAATAGTGTCTCCTTATTTGGGAATTGTTTAGAAAACGTAAGAGAGAGGAAACAGCAGATGGGGTAATGGTTGTCACCGGACTCCCAAGTAGCTGACCATGGTTTGAGTCCTGGACCTGGTGGTTTAAAACTCACACCGGCCGTATGTGTGTGTGCGTGTGTGTCCAAAATCCTGGATTTGAGGAGAATGAAGGAGAAGGGACTGTGGCATGGTCATTCCCCCTGGGGAGTGATATCTAGCTTTCTGTCTCTCTGCCTTTCCAGCAAGCACACATACCCTATAGCAAATATCTCTCTCTTAAAAAAAAAAAAAAAAAAAAAAAAAAAGAAAAGAAAAGAAAAAATAAGAGAAAGAAAGACACTTCCCCACCCTTCCCCCCTCAATGCTAGACACAGAGAAAGGAAAAGTCTTGAGCCTGGACCTTCATCTTTCGTGCCTGGAACTCAGCCCACCATACTGTCCCCTCTCTGCAGCCTTCGGACCCTGCAAATGAGAAAGCCGACCAACCACTCAGGGCCGTGTGTAAGTAGGCTTGGGGCTGCAGTTGCCTGGGCTTCACAGAGAACATTCTCCCCCAAGAGCAACGCATGGAGGGGGAAGGGCTAGAAAAGAGGAAGAGGTATACAGGGACATAAGCCCCGCTCTTGGGAGGTTTAGTGAGAAAAGAGTGAAATCCTGCCTTGTTTGATTTGGAGCCTTAACAGGCTTGCTACTGTTTAAAGTACACAGGAAAGTGAGATTCGTGAAGGGAGGAGAGGGGAGGAAAGAGGGTGACGTCTTTATGAATGGTGCTGAGAATCCCAGAGCAGGTGCCCTGTTCCTGTGTCCCGGGCCCAAGGCCCCGTTGCCCGGGCTGAGGCCCACCACTCTGGCATTCCGCAGCCTCTCTCTTCCATTCATGGGACTTGGCCCACACAGCCCAGTCTGGCCTGTCAGACCAACCCCTTTATTCCCAACAATGTGGGGGGTAGAGGAGGCTGCTGCTTCAGCTACTGTGGCTGCCTGACAGTGCCTGCTGGGTGAAGGTAAGAGACGGTGCAGGGGCAGAAGGGTCCACCCACAAGGGGAACGTGTTCCTACCTCTCCCTGTGGCCAGTCTGGGATCAGGACAACTGAAAGAGCAGAGAGGGATGAAGTTGGCAGTGGCCTCAGTGGTCTTGGCTTTGGGAGCCAGATGCAAGCCCAGCAACTGCCGATGCACCACCAAAGATGCAGGCAAGTGGAGCCCCCACCCTCTCCCACAACCAGTCTAGGCCCAGCCCCCAGCCCACTCATGGCACCCTAAATATATGCGTGCACACACTCACAGGCAGTACCGCCATGCTAAATGCTGATGGCTTGCTACCTCCCGCCTCTAAAGGGAGCAGACTTAAGGCTGAAAGTCTGCCAAAGGGTGGCTGGCTTCCAGCACCAGAAATACCTCCTGTGATTCGAGGGGCTACCGCGCCGGCATCTATCCGTGGGGCAACCTGCTGTCGCGATAGAGAGGACTTCCTCTGGGGATGTGCTACTTGCCCACTCAGGCCTCAACTTCCCAAAGCCTACAGGCTCAAATCCAAGGGTCCGAGGAAGCCTGCTCCTGGCCTGGAAAATGCAGGCAGAAGCTGCTCAGGCAGATCTGCCTGTCTGCCTTCTGCAGCAGAAATACTTATTTCTCACAGCAAACAGTCAGCGCCGGTCTGGAATACTGTTGCCCTGTCCCCTCCCGCTTCTCTTTCCTCTTCCTTAAATCACCTATCTAGGGACAAACAAAGAAAGGACCTGGGACCTGGAAAACAAGGCAGTTACCACAAGTGACTTTCCAAGGGCGAGATCCTGGGAGCCCTGTTGAGCTTGCTCTGTTTTCTAAAGATGAGGATTTGACGTAAGACAAACATTCCCCCATTCATTCATTAATCCATTCAAATTTCATTCACTTGATAAGCATTTATTAAATACCTACTATGTGCCAACAACTGTGCAGGGCTGTAGCTGTCCCTCCTGATAGAGACGAGGGTGAAGGCACTGGCAAGGGGCTTGCAGACCAATCCCAGGCGCTGTGGGCTTCACATCAGTTGGACAAGAAGAGGAAGACTACAGTAAAGGCCAGAAGGAGAAGGAAAACATGAGTCCTCAGAAAGACGAAGATGGCTCTGGGCATATGGATGTTACTAGATATTGGCATATCTTAAAAAAATATGCTGAAGACATAATTATGT
This sequence comes from Tupaia tana, assembly GCA_026018925.1. Taxonomy (NCBI): domain Eukaryota; kingdom Metazoa; phylum Chordata; class Mammalia; order Scandentia; family Tupaiidae; genus Tupaia; species Tupaia tana. The sequence goes on from JAKSZU010000007.1 coordinate 148,971,080, forward strand.
ACTGTGTACAGTTCCATTAAAGGAAGAAATGTAGTAAATTGGCTCTTAATAAATATTTGTGGAATAAATGAATGTATCCAGTGATCAAAAGGGTGGGGTTATTGGAACTTAAAACTTGTTTAAAGACCGGAAGTTCATGTATATTGCCATTGCCTTATTCCCAAAGTAGATTATTATAATTACATGCTTAACAAGATCTACATTTGTTTTCGTCTATTAGGACTGAAAATAACAATAACCTTTCCATTCAAATGATACCATGAATTCTTCAAGCACTCTTACGTAAGTCTATCTGAATTCCCTCACTGTCTGGTTGCTGGAGGTAGAAAGTCCTGTCTTACGTATGAACAAACTGAGACCCAGAAACTTAAGGGCACTTCCTGAGGGCACCGCCCAGTGGATCAGGGCTGGGCTGTCCCACTGTCAGGCTGAGGGCGGATACTCCTGTAACGTCGCAGGCCCTGGAGTAGTCAATTTCACTTATGATTCTTTGCTCCTTCTCCTAGAATTTATTTCTGGACAGTGGGGCAGGGGGGAGGGTAGAATCAGAAAATTTTTTAAGTTGCTTTGTAATCGTCCCAGGGTGTGATGACATTGAGGCATGGGGAAGAGATGCGTCTTCTTCCAGAGCTGCCTTTGGTATAGATTAGAGGGCCCTGATTTTCAGCTGCAAGCTGTGTCAGTTAGCTGTGTCCACCCCCGCCATTGGTGACCTTAAGGGTAGCTGGCTAGACTGGTGTGCTATGCATCAAACAAACGAGGCAAATGTTCCGAAATCCTCTAGCATCTTCTTCAAATCATCTTCCTCAATATATTATGATTTAGATGCAGTCTACCCAGGGATAAGAGGATAGATTAAATTGTCTGGGTGGGGGGACAAGATTTATCTATAAAAAAGTAATACATAATAATGTAAGGTAAGTACGAGAATTGCCTGGAGTGTTACCAACAATGAAGGCTAAAGAAGTTAGGAGAGGGATAATAAAAAAAAAAAAAAAAAAAAAAAAAAAAAAAAAAAAAAAAAAAAAAAGAAGTTAGGAGAGGGAACCAGCAGTTAGCGTAATGGCTATGTCGCTGGACTCCCACGTAGTCGACCGCGGTTCACGTCCCAGATCCGGTGGCTTAAAACTCACACGCCGGGCGCGTGTGCATGCGTGCCCAAGATCCCGAGAGGAGAATGGAGGAGAAGGAATTGTGGCGTGACCATCCCCCCTGGGGGGTGATTTCTCACTTTCTGTCTCTATGTCTCTCTCTGTCTGTCTGGCGAGTGCACGCGCCCTATACCGAAAACCTCTCCAAAAAAAAAAAAAAAAGAAGTTAGGAGAGAAGAACAATTATGGATCAGGAAACAGAAATAAGACAGATGTTTTGTGTCTGTCAACACCAGGAATAACCAGTGAAAGTTACAGGGACACAAAGTTCATTACAATAAAAAAAAAAAAAAAAACTTTTGAAGAATTAGCTACTTTCCACATAGGCTGTAGTAAAGCCTAGATAACCCCAATCCTGTATTGAACGGATGAATGTTCGAGATGATTGGTGTGTCTAAATTTCTTCTCTCTCTCCCCTCTCTCTGCCCTCTCTCTCCTCCCTCACTCTCTTCTCTTCATTTCCTTCCTCCCTCCCCCCTTTCCTTCTGTCCCCTCTATTCTAAGAATTTCATGCAACTGTTTTTAGGATTGATTTTTTTTTCCTTTTTTTGGTTTTTCTATTTATACCACTGAGGACCGTGGCCACCAGAGGGCAGTAGAGGAAGTTTATCAGAATACTTGGCCATGCTGAGTAAACTCACATGTGCTCTAATCTCGAGCAGGGACTACGCAGATCCTGCGAACTCGCTGGGGTCTAATATATAGGCCCCTTTCTTCGGAAAGCCGCTTGCAGAGGCTGCGGACATACCGAGACTGGGTAGCTCCGAATCAGTGGTTGTCAGGGCACCGAGGCATGTGCATTAGAATCCCGCCCTAGGTTATTAAAATAAGTTATCTTACTGCCCCCTCTGATTCCCCTGCCGGGCAAGCTCACCAGGACTGGTTACGAAAAGTGCCCCTCCTGACCCCACTGCTCCCACCAAGTCAGGACTTGTCAGGCACTCAGGATCCCTAACAGAGCTGAAAGTCTGAGATTCAGTTCAGAGCAAGGCTCATCTTCACATTATAAAAATAATAATTAATAACAACTTCAAGCCTCATTTGACAGCTTGTTGGCTTTTTGAAATTCACGAGAGGACATTTGCTCCCACAAACCCCAAAGTCTCCCTCTCGACCCCCTCCACACACACACACACACACACCAGACAAGGCCAGTTCCTCCCCACTCACCCCTTCCTCAAATTAGAGATGAAGAGGCAGGTGTGCAGGATATGCGCGGTGACAGCTGATGCCCAGGGAGGGGAGAGCCCTTGTCCCCTCTGCCCCCATCCACTTTGCCTGCATCCTGAGGCCCCCACCCGCTCCGTGAGGGCTTAAGACAGCTGAACTCGCAGGCCTCGTCCCGAATTCCCAGGCCCTGGCAGCATTTTCGTTGCCCCCTTGGCCACTTAAAGTGGCCGGTGGGTCCGAGCTGCGCTGGACACAGGGCAGGCAGCCCGGCGGCCTCCGGATGCCAAACCTGAATCTCCTTTGTTGACAGCTTGCGGAGGAGGAAGTCCGCGCGGGCGGGGAGGGGGCAGGGGGCTGGCTGCGGCGGGCGGTGCCAGCGGCGGGTGCGGCCCCCCTCCCGGAGGGCGCGGCCGGCAGGGAGGGGGTTAACGCGCGCGGCCTCTATGATAATGAGCTGCTTGGTAATATAGGGAGGCCGGCGCTGAGGGCTCCGCCGCCGCCGCCGCTGCCACCGCGGGAGCCGGAGCTGCCGGGCGGAGCGGCGTCCGCGCCAGACTGGAGCGGGAGGGCGGCGGAGCGCAGTTGCTGGGAATCTTTCCGCCGCGAGGGCGAGCGTTCCAGCCAGAAACCCGCGAGCCCGGGAGCCGTGGGGAGCGCAGCGCCGGAGCGAGCGGAGCAACCCTCGAAATCCATCTAGAAGCCCGGTTCCCGGAGGAAATGGGACTGTGAACGAACCGGGGAGCAAGAAGGGAAGGAAGCGCCGGGATTGCTGATGTCAGAGGAGCCCGGAAAGTCGCGCTGGAAAAACCTGAAGGCAGCCGGGGCTCTGCTGCTCCTCCGGGAGGGACACCGCCAGCCACCCCCACACACCCCCTCGGCGCCTTCGCGGCACCCTGCGAGCCGGCGACAGCGCCCGGAGGGGCTGCTGCGGGGGACGGAGGGGCGCGCGGGCCGGAGACCACGGGGCCACTTCAGGAATACAGATAAGTGGCTGGTGGCTTGACGTGGATTTTAATGAATTTAGACTCCATGTGGATTTGGTCGTCCCGGTGATTCCGAGCTGTGGGCAGGCAGAGCGGCCGCGCGCCGCCCTCGGCCACCGGCGGCCGGGGCGGACAGAACAGGGACGGAAGGACAGACCGACGTCGCCGAGCTGGGTAAGCGGCAGTGGGGTCAGCGCTCGGAGTCGGCAGCGCCCTCCGCCCTCTCCCCAAACGCGCGCACCCCGCGGCGGCTCCTTCCGCGCCCGCCTCTTTGGGGTCCCGGCCCCGGGCACCCGGGCTCGGCTGCGGCCGGCGAGTCCCCGCGCGGGCTCGGCCACTTTCGGGGGCCGGAACGCGGCGTGTGCGGGAGTGTTGCCGGACTCGCGGCCGCTGCCTCTGGTCACCGGCTTCCCAGCGGTCCGCTGCGGGCGGCGGCAGCGCTTGGCCAGCGCGCCTCCACCGCGCACCTGCCGGCACTCTGCGGCTTTCCCGAGCACGGAGGCGGGAGGCTGTCCCGAAAGCCTGAGCCCAAAGAGGGCCTCAGCGGCCGGAGCAAGACAGCCCAAGGCCACTGTGGCCAGCGATCGATTTGGGGGCGTTCACTCCGGTGCCGAGGTCCCTGGTGGCCGCTAGCTGTTCCTTCCGCTGAGAGGACTTGGATCTAGAGAAGAGGAATGCATCAATCGCGCGGGTTCTGTAAGGCTCAGGGAACCATGCCAGGGCACCTAATGGAGAGCAGCGCCCCATGCCCCCATCCTCTGCTCCCCAGTGCGGCGCCCAGCAGGGCCCAAGCTCCCGGTCTGAGCAGCGGGAGCGTTGGGACTGGAGTGCGAGTTTGCTCAGGGTCCAAGAGGCTCCTTAGAAAAACCATTTGAGACTCTTTCCTTCCGTGTGCTCCTTCTTGCCCTACCCCACAAGTGGTGTAGCAATCTTAGAAAATTCTAGCCCTTTCCTATCCATGTCACAGGTCGGCTCTGTAAATGTTAACCATGATCAAGATGAGTAAAGGCAAAGTCACCGGAAACTGCCAGTCCAGGTCCCTGAGAAACGTCCACCTGTTTGGCATGACCCTTGCCCTAGAAAACCCTACCTACATAAACTCAGCTCAGAAGGGTTACAAAACATGGGGAAGAGACCTGGGTCAAAGACTTAGGGTCCTAGGTCAAAGTGCCCAGGAGGTGGGCACTGGGAATATAATCAGGTCTCCTGGAGGAATCTGAGACCGTGCAGTAACAGTGGCATGCGGGTACTCAGCATGCTAGGGGCATAAAGGCAGGATCCGTTGGGGCAGTGGGCTGCCTGTCATGGTTTGAGGCAGTGGCCTGGGGGGTCGTCAGCTTGGAAGGACTGACAGAAGTTTGGGGACACATTGATCCCCTCTCTTCAGCAGCATGAGGCACCAGGTTAGGGGCCACAGGCCAAGTGGAGCATCTAGGCTTGGCTGGGCTGGATGCTTTTGGAGTGGGAGTCAGATTCCACTTCCCCCCTCCTCACTCCAGAGCAGGCTCCTGTCTTTCCCAGCTTCTCTCCCAGACCTTGAAACTTCACTCTTCCTCTGGGTCGGCTTTGCATTCCAGGGCCTTCAGCTGCACCACAGAGCCTCAGCAAGAGACAGCCCTGGCTGGAGGAGTTCGGCTATTCCTTAATTGAAATGCAACTTCGTGCAGTCACCCCAGAAAGCTCCCGTAGTAGAGTTGCTCGCAGCCTCCTCCCCTCTGACCTCCAGACAAGCAGACAGAAAAATTCATTAACTTCTCCCTTTGCTCACAGAGCACCATTTGAACTAATTACCTGTGATCTCTCCTTAGTGGTCTGAGATGGGGGTAAGAAAAGAGGGTAGGGAGCCAACGATACAGCATGGGATCTGTCCAGACATCTTAGCGTGGCTGTATTTCTGGCCCTTTCTTCCTTGTGGCATCATTGCTTCTCACCTCCAACCCCTCCTCACCCTAGAACTTGTTCCTGCTGCCACCAGCCAGTATTACCTGAAAGAGTCCCTCACCTCCATCCCACAGCGGATCCTCTTCAGGGACCTACTGATAAAGGGAGGGCCACGCAGACTGCCCTCTCTGCTCCCTCTCTGTTCTCGGCAAATTGCGTTAGGATGGGGGAAATTGGCTTGCAAAGCAGTTAAACGGAAAGGACATTTGGAACGACGTGCAGGGGAGATGTTGCCTAGGAGCAGCAGGTTCTGAAGTGGTGCAATACTGGAAGGTATGCCCAGGGACCATGAGTCGGGTAAGGGAATCCAGCTGGCCCTTCCCTTGAACGGGGCATCAGGATGGGATCCCTTGCAGACGAGCTGGGCAGGGGGCTGGCCCAAGTCTAAATGAAGAGTCCACAGTGCTATTGCATATCCGTCACCCAAAACCATGTCTTGACCAGGTTGGGGGCCCCCTTCCTGAGCTAGCCTGACTGCCCGCCCCAGTCTCCAGAGCACCAGGGAACATTCCCCCTCCAACTCTTGTGCCCATCGAAAGCTGCAGATGTGGTGAATGTAAAAGTTCAACATCTGTTTTGCTGGAGTCTGTGCTTAAAATGAGGTTGAAAAGAAAACCCTCAAAGAACAGCTACTTCTCCACTAGGTCCCTTTCCCATTTACAGATTCTTCTGACTATTCAGCTAATCTTTATTTCATGGGCTTGTTACAGAAAACACAGGCGCAAAAGGGGGACCAGTGACACGGTTAAATAGACGAGGCAGCCCCAGCAGCAGCCCAGCCAGATTCACCAGTTCAGGTACCATGAATTATTTATGGTGCTGGAGTTGACACCGTTTCGTGTTTTAGAGTTTCTCTCCTACCTCATTTTCTACAACTGCCTTTTCAAAATATGGGGCTGCATGTGGGGGAGGCAATTCCTGTCTCCAGCAACAACCCCCCACCTCCTGCCCCCAGCTGTCTCCCTGTGTTGCCACACAGCTGTCTCCGCACACAGACGGGGGCACAATATACTTCTGTCCATCATGGCAAATGCAGAGACAAGGAGCGCCAAGCCAAGCCCCCCACCCTGCCCCCATTCTGATCATAAAGAGTTTGGAGCACCACGTTCCAGTCTGCTAACTGGAAATAATTCAGGACTGTCCACAGGGAAACTGGTAGAAACAGGCTTTGAGGTGCTGGAGTTTTACAGTTTGTGTATTCCCCCCACACACACCCCCAATTGCTACCACCCTCACCCAGGGGCAGTCTGTTATCAATTCATTATATGTGAATATTCTGTTTCTCCCCTTCACATATGCTCAGTTCAAACAATGATGAATGGAACTGATTCCCTTGTGGGAAACAGTTTTTTCACTTAGTTACAATGATTTCATGCCTGATTAGAGTAAATGAGGGGTGGGTGTGCTGTCGTCCACTTCTTTTTTGGTCATTTCTAAAGGTGAGCCCTGTGGAGGCTAAGAGAAAGGCAGCCCTTCCTGGGGTCAAACAGCTGGTCCCAGGGCGCCCGGAAGGGACGGCTGGTGAGAAGGGACACCCCTTTCTCCTCGGCTAAGCCCTCAGGCTCTCCGGGGCCTCATTCGCTGGCATTTGGGCATATGGAACCTCTTTATCTAGCTCCACACTGCTCCATCTGGAATTCGAGGGCAGAAATAGAGGCGAGAAAGTTCTTTGTTGGAGAAACAGGGTCCCTACCGGGTGAGAGTGTACGGAGGGAGGCGGAAGGGAGGGCGGAGAGCTGAAAAGAAAGGACTGAGCAGTGCAGAGTGGCCTGCTCCTGCAGTGGGTTAACCATTAACCCCCGCCCTGTGCTGGCCGACTCTCCTACTTGCGTGAAAGGATATCACTGGGAAGCCCAGGGGATCAGCAGGTGCTCCCTGCGATGCCTTCTTGGCTCAGCAAGACACTTGTTCCGTGTGCCCTGTCTCCTATAGCCCCAGGTTGGTCCCTGGCCCCCTCTCACTCCTCTCTCCCCTTCCCTTGTGGGGGCACATTCTTCCCACCTGCTGCAGGCTACCTTCCACCCAGTCATTGGCATGGCAGGATACATGGACATGGGAGATTTCACATGGCACTCCAAGGTAGGAGCTCCGAGCTCAAGTTATAGACAGCTTCACTTACACACGTATGTGTACACACACACACATACACACACACACACACACACACACGGCCTACATTTGTTTGGAGGTGGCGGGGAAGGAATTTTTGCCAAAGCTTGATTTTCTAAGTTCAGCTCCCTGGACCTGGCTTGTAAAACGCTGTCTTGGCCCTCCAAGGTTAGGCCATTTGACCTAAGACCTCGCCAAAACATTTCCAGCTACCCAGACCCAGTGTCCTGAACTTCAGAGAAAACCAGCAGGAAGACCGAAGGTACAGACCACCATGCAGGAGCAAAGGCACCCGCCGAGTACAGCGAAGTCCACATGCAGGCATAGTCACAGATGCATGGCGGGGAACAGGGAGACAGAAAGGAAAGATGAAGACAGAGCAACTGCCCGTGGGCTGAGGACAGAGGGAGTTGAGCTTGAACCTGGGAAGGAAGCAGAAAAGCAGAGCAGCCGCCATGGGACTCTTCCTGGTCTCCCTTGTCCGGGAGGCTCTGGGTCAACTGGAAAGCTGAAGTAGCAGGTTCTCTCCACTAGAGGGGACTCTTGAAAACCAGCACTTGGGTTTGAAACAGTGGCTTTTGTGCTTTTTTTTTTTTTTTTTTTTTTTTTTTTAAAGAAGAAAAAAATATAGATGAGATATATTCGAAACTCTCAGTGTCACTACCCAGAGAGCACAACTTTCCAGTTACATCCCATTGCCAGTAGGAGCCCAGGACCCCGTCGGGTGGTAGGGGGTGGGAAGGCGCCGGCAGCATTAAGTCGAGGTGCACCAGGCTGTGAGTAGCTTCTGCCCCACCAGGACAGTCTGGGGGCAGAGGCAGGGAGGGGCACCTTCCCAAGTTAGCAGGCAGTGCAGCCATTCCTTATCGGCAGTAGAAGTTTTTGGCCCATCCACAGGGCGCCTTCCTCTTCATGTCTTCTCTTCATCTAACTCCCTAAATGCAGATTTTCAAAACACTCAGGTGGCAAACCTGCTCCCGAAGACACTTTTCTAAAAAGATCTTTGAGGAACTGAATGCGTGTCAACGTTGTATCGCTGATTTAATCTTTGTCTTCATATTCTCTGTGGGAGCCTTTCTCTGAATTATAATTCCCCCTTTCATTTCAGCAGAGGACAGTGTTAAGAGAGCAGAAACCAGAGGCTTTTTCATCTAAGGAGATAATAACTGTCTAACAGGGGTATGTAACAAAAACGAAGTTTTGGGGTGAGGGAACCCGAAAGTGGCCTCCCCTCACATCTGATACCATCCATCCCCTGATATTCTTGGTTTCCCTTTGGCTCACATTTACCTGGGGGTCAAAGATGAGAAGAAGGGAGGACAGAGAAAAGAAAGAAGAAAAACAAGATAAATGTATCATATTATGAAAGTTTAATCCTGCTTTCCCTTGGCTAAAATTACTTTCAGGATGAGAGATAAGGAGTGGAGTTGTCCTTGGAAAGTTCAACTTGTCTTTCAGAAGGAAGAAGAGGAGGGGTCCTGGGGCTCAGAGTGAAGAGCCAGTGAATGGTGTGTCCTTATGACTTCCCAACACTCTCTCTCTCTCTCTCTCTCTCTCTCTCTCTCACACACACACACACACACACACGCATGCAGATGCACAGTCTCTCTCTCTGAGCCTTTGAGACAGCATAGGGACTTCTGGCAGAAGTCTCCCTGACACTCAGCTTCCCTGAGGAGATACAGTCCCATGCTTTCTCTTTCTGTATGTAAAACATCCTCTCTCTGAACCTTGGTTCTTGTTTGGGTAGGGAGGGACAGCAGAAGGGGGGCTGGAGAAGTCCTGAGCATCCCCTCCCACTGGATATGTGTATCTGAATTGTGACGCTACAGTTCTTGCCCCTTGCACTGAACCAAATAGGAAGATGCTGAAAACAGGAATTGGAATCCATTTGAGTTCAAATAAATAGGGATTGATCACATAGGCAGTGCCAAGAATGTCGCAGGTCCTAGTGCAAGGATGGAGCAGTCACAGAGCCTACCTTCAAGGAATTTACAGTATACTAAGGAGCAGGAAGACGTGCATAAGCCAAGTACCCCTAAGTACCTTTAGTTGAAGGCAGAACAGAGTTCGTGGCACATGTGGATTCAGAGTAAGGGAGAGCAGAGAGCTCCTCAAAGCTTTGCTCAATGCAATGGAAGATATAGTTCCAGGAGAGAACTTCAGTTTCCTGTCAACAGCGACTGTCTCATACTCTCCATAGCCCAGCCTCTCAGAGTGACCCCAACCATTCTTCCCCTCATTTTCCTCTGTGGATTGTAAACTGACAGCACTAGAGTTGTTTTTTATGAGTCAACATCCTAGAGAAAAATCTCCAGGGTGCAGATTCCTGAGGCTTTTCATGGTGTATTCTATGTAAATTCCATCCCTTTCCGGGTGCCTCTGGAGCTGGCAGTGAAGACACCAACTAGTATGGTCCATCAGGAAATGCTATTACGCATCTGTGTTTTCATGTAAGTGCCGAGAATCTTACTGTCATTCTCCCAGTCTTCCCTAAGTGAACTCATTAAGTCCACCCAGAAAATGTGAATTTTATAACTACACCTCGGCTGAGCAGGGGAGTCTACTCTGAACACCTTGGTCATGTGTTTGCCACCTGGAGAAGAATCTGATCTCTTTGAAAGTCTCGGTCCAGAAAGAGGCAGAGGAGGACTGGTGGAAGGATGGGAGAAAGAGGCAGATTTCAATTCAACTTCAAAACATTCTTAATGCTATATGGAAGGGAGTGCCCTCTCCCCACCTTGCAATGAACAAATTGAGGTTTGGGGGAACATCAGAGATGCTATGGGAGCTGCCCCTGCATTGGGTCTGTGTGGTCTTCTAGGGGCCCTTGAGGCCTTGGACATCCAATGCTTTCAAGAATTATATGAGAAGACCAGCAGTTGGCATGATGGCTATGTTGCTGGACTCCCATGTGGTCAACCACAGTTTGAGTTCCAGACCCAGTGGCTTAAACTCACACCGGGCGCAAGGAGAATGGAGGAGAGGGGACTGTGGAGTGACCATCCTCCCTCGGGGGGGGGGGGGGATTTCTCACTTTCTGTCTCTCTGTTTCTCTCTGCCTTTCTGGCGAGTACATGCACCCTATTGAAAAAAACCTTTCCAAAAAAAAGAATTATGTGGGTATGTGTATTTATGTATTCTTGAAAAGGAGTTTGTGACCCCTCCCCTCCCCAATGTAAAGAACTGCCAGACTCTGGGCTCTAGGACCTTTCCTACCTTGAGTTTTTGCTTCTGCTCTGGTGATAGGCTAGGACTTTGGGTGAGGAGCTGTGTCTTCAGCACCCCCCATAATTCCTAACGTGGTCAGCAATTCAGAGCTCTCCCAGGACAGTTCCGCGTGTCAGGGGAACCCAGGGGTTGCCATTGCTCTGTGGCTGCAGGCAAGTTGTTCAACAACCTTGAGCAGGCAGCCTGAGGGAAGCAGCAGGCCAGGTGGAGGGCTCCTCCTGTGAAGGGACAGAGGGTAGAAAGTTCAGGAGGAGAGGAAGGGGTGTGCATAGCAGCCCTGCCTGCCCTGTAGGGACAAGAGGACCATCAGGCAGACAGAAGTGGCGAGAGGGGATGTCGCTGCTTTGAAGTGGTTTCCTGCTTCATAAAAGTGAAAGGCCTCGGCTGGGCTGGGTAAATATTACGTTGGCCTCTGACCTCCCACCTCCCCTGACTGCTCCCCAGCTTCCCATTTTGTTGTCCCAAGGAACAAACATACCTGAGTGAGAAGGGCCTATTTTCTGGACTTCTTGGAGGACTGGAGTTCTGAGCTGGAGCCCAGCCCAAAGCCGGATAGAAGACCCAGGTTCCCTCCCTGTCTGCAGTCAAGAGACCCCCCTGAGTCCTGAGCCGGCATAGATCGAGCCATTGTCTGCCCCACGTCAGTGATGGGGGTGTCTTCCAGGAGCAGGGCCCAGGACTTCACAGTCCTCTGTGCAAACTGACCCTCAGCCCACTGCTCCCTCTCTGTGGAATTGGAACCCATGCCACCAAGTTTTCTGTAAGGCGAACACTCCCCTGAGGTTTCCCCTGAAGTGGACCAAGTTCTAGCCTGCTGCGCCAGTCTGATTGCCCTGGTGTGTCAGGCCCTCCAACCATCTGGGGCCCCAAGGACCTATTCCTGAGAGACTGAGAATGAGAGGCCACACCCCGCAGGAGGTTTGAGTCAGAGCAGATGGTCAGGAAGAGCTTGGTGTCAAAGAACAGGGTTCCTCATAGGGGATCAAAGGGCCACCTCGTTCACACTCACGGCTCTTCTCTCTTCCGGAAGGTTTCTCACCTGTTGACCAGGCTCCCCCATTTGCTCCTCATCCTGGGAGGGAGATAAGAGGGAGCCACAAGAGAGTCGGGCAGAGTCCTCCCCTCTCACCCAGTCCCTCGTTTCTCCATCTGCATAATGAGAGTGAGTGTTCTTTATCGCTGTCCAAGTGCCCTGACTTGTCTGTTTCAGAAGTTGGACAGAGGAAGATGGCATTGGGAGAGTTGGAGAAATTGACAGATGCTGCAACCATGGAAATCTGTTCTGATATTTAGAAAAGGAATGAAAAGTCAAGCTAGGGATCTCCCTCTCTGAATTTGTTTGGCATTTTCTGAGAGGAATAAAATTTTATTTAAAGAGAATCTTTGTGCTAAAGTATAAAGGGTTAAAGACTCCATGGAGACTGGGCACTGAGAGGAAAGCCAGTGGGGGCTCTGGTAGTGAGACCCCATGCAGGGCTCATGGCTAGTGGTTAACCAGTGGGGTTGGAATTTCAATTCTGCTAACCATGGAGTTTGGGTGCCCTCAGCTCTAAGGGCAAAGATGGATGACACTATCGTGGTATTGGCAGGCTGGCATTGCTCCAGGAGTTAAACACTACCACCCCACCACTGGCAGGGGAAGGCATAGTTCTCCTGGGCCTCTGCTCGCCTGGCAGTCACAGGGCTGGCATCTCCCCTGCAGAGAGAGCTCCTAGAAGCAGAGGCCTGGATGGGATAGACACTACGTGAAGGGCATTAGCAGGTGTGGGGGCCAGGAGTCCAAGCTGGACCCTGGGGCTCAGGGATTGGTCCTTGGCCAGTGCACATTGCCTGTCAGATCACTGCGGGCTACCAGCTGTCTTCTACTAGAGCCAGAAGCTCCCCCATGGCCCTCCCAGCTGGAGCACAGGGGCCTGTCCCTTGTTGGAAATGCAGACGTGGGAATGCAGCTATGAGAAGAGAAAGCTCCGTGCATCCGACAGTGCTGTCCAGGGGCCATAGAAAACGGGACTGACAGGATGCCTGCTTTTCTTTTCTCAATATTATTCTTAAAAAAAAAAAAAATACTTGGAATTACAAAAGAAATAGCTGTTCTGTGTCCAATACTTGGGAGATATTTCTTGGGAGTGTTTGATGTCAGCTTTTACATAGGGCTTCGTACTAGGTGTGTTCAGACTGGGTAAGTGGATTGCCCTGGGCCACACAGCACGTCACCACCCACTGTTTTTCAGTTGCTGGGCGGGTGCATTTGGCCAGCACAGCCAGCACACTCCCTTCATCCGCCCACTTAGCCACCTTCTCTTGCCGTTTCCTGCTCCCCATCCTGTGCCAGTGACCTCCCCAATCTCTGTCTTCTTTAGGTTTGAGCAGACAAGCAACCCGTGATGAAGTGGCATCTCCCCAGAAAACCGACCTTGCCTTTTCTCTGCCCATCTGCCGCCCTTAGCACACACCCACTGCCCCCGCGTGGTGCTGGACAGCATGGTGTAGAAAGGCCCCCCTCTCTTAAATAGTTCAACCGGCTTGCCTCCATCCCTAGCAAGCCCTGCTATTTGCACAGTCAATGGCTCTGGCAAGGCCAAGCTGCCCCTCCCCCCGGGAGGCACTGTGGGCACTGTTTGTGTATCGGTCTCTATAGACTCAGCATTCACAACTTGAAGAGGCTGAGACAATGACCCGAGCAGCTGCCTGCAGACTGAGCTGGCTGGAGACACGGAGAGCCACAACTCTCTTGTCACTGCAGGGAGTGAGGGAGGGAGTGCTGGGCCAGCGGGGTCTGTCCACGACACACCTGTAAGCTTCCCCACAGCCATGGCAGATCCAAGGGACCTGGTCCAGGCCACCTGATTGGCCTCCTCCACATGCCCCCTGCTTCACTGGCCAAGTTCTACCAGTGGTGTAGTCCCTAGGGGCCTGGAAGAAAAGTAGGGCCCTGGATCCTGAGGGAGCTGCCATTTCTGGCCTGTGGACAAGAAGAGGCAGAACGATTGTCCAGGTCAAGGAAATCAGCTTCACCAGTAGCCTGCCCAGGTAGAAGAAAGATACGTTACTCTCAAGGAGTTCAGAGTGGGCACCATCATTTAATTTGATTGGACAAATGTTCACGGAATATCTACATGCTGAGTATGAGGGGTGGGAAGCACGTCACTGTCTCTCCGCTCTTGAGGGAGTTACAGTGTGGGGAGGGAGAAAGAGTATCCACACGAAACATGGTCACACAAGTCAAATAAAAGTACAGAAGAAAGACAGAAGAGGGTGAGATTAGCCAGAGCCATCCTTCCCTGGAAGGGACCATCTAGGAAGGAAATGAACCCTCCATCAATTGGGAAATTCAGGCCAAAGTTGGAAGAAGCCCAGGAAGGGACTCCTGTGTGGAGCCAAAACAGCATGATAAGGGATAGCCGAGATCCCCACCCACATCAAATCCTCCAAGTTTGAGTCTCTGTCTTTACTGCTCAATAAATTCAATGGCCTAAAAAGTTTGTTGAGAAGCAAACTTGAGTGTCAGGTCTGAATGAATGACCCGCAGCTACTGGCTTTCATTCCAGATAAGTTGAGCTGGTTCTCACACCTTCACCCCACTCCTCTCTCTCAGAGCAGGGTGCCAGGAAAACTAGGCTGGGATTAGCCCTGACCTCCCCTGGAGCCAGAATTCTCTGGATCACGTTAAAATTAGCACTCCCTCTACAAGCAGGGTAGAGCCCTCTGAACTGAGATTTGGTCAATTCTCTGCTTGCACAGCTCGAGCTTCTAATCATTGTCATAAACAGGATGGAAGCAGCTGCTCACTCCAGTCTATTATCAGCTTGGTTGGAGACAGAGAAATTTAAATGACAGTAAGATGCTTAGCAAAGAAACGAAAGTCAGTGTTAAAAATAAAGAAAACAAGACAGCTTGTTTCATCGAAATAGAAGGGTTATTAAACAGCCCTGAATTAATCAGTGATCTGCCACGGCTGGGGATTGAAGAGCAGCAGGGCCAGGCAGGAGAGCTGAGGATGGCCGGTGGGTGCCTGCATAGGGGAGAGGTCCAGCAGGTGGGAGCTGCCCGTTCTTTCTCTCTTTCCCTCTCTCTCTCACTGGTCACAGGGGCTGTGGAAATGCAGTGGTCTTCAGAGGGGAAATTAGCAGCCAGCTTGCTGCCCCAAGGTAAGGTAGGGAGAGAGGTCTTTGGCACTCCAGCCTTCCCCCACTACAGATTCAGGCTGAACTCTTTCCATCTGACGCCACCTGTGGAAGCCCAAGGGCCACCTCTAGGCCTCAGCCCGTCCTCGGCCCTCCTTCCCACCAGCCAGAACCAAGCAGGAGCCAAATGGCATTCGGTGGATGACCAGAAGCTCCCAGCCCCAGGCCTTTCCTTCTCACTTTCACAGGGGGTCCCCCAGTGCTCCCTGTTCCCCACCCTCATTCCCAAAGAGTGGCAAGAAGATACCCGCAGGGAGGACCAGAGAACTGCCCACCTGGAGACAGAGTAAGTCTCCTTGGAGCTATCCATGGGAGGCACCTGCAACCCTAGGCAGCAGAGAGGCAGGTTGACAGGACCAGCAGCCCAAGTCCAGGTCTCACTCTCACATCTTATTTAACCTCAAATATGCCTCAGCCATCTCACCTGTAAATGGCAGTGATGATGCTGCCCTCGACTTCAGAGGCTGGTGGAGGGGCGCATTAATGGGCTAATGTATGTGAAACTATAAATTCTTAGGAAACCATAAAATCACTGCACAAATGCTAGTTTATATTACAGTGGGAGCCCATGGAGACTCAGAACAAAACATCAGAAGAAAGGTTTTCCAGAGGGGCTGGAATGCATCTGGAAGGAAAGCAGAGCAGCTCGCACCTTTGCAGGGGTATGGGGTAGGGGGTGTCCATGCACATCTGTGTGCACACGTGCATTCACTGGGTGTGCAACATGTTGGATCTTGAGACAATCACTCCAGGAGCGTTTTCTTTGCTCTTTGACCTCGACATTCTTTCTCCTCACCCCTCCCTCGTCTTCCCTCCCTGTTCCCTCCTGGCTGTTTACCCTTTTCCAGGCTTCTCTCTCACACCCCATTCATCATCTGGGCCAGAGTCTCACTCTGGGAGTTCTTTTCATCTCCCGCCCCGGGGTCCTCCCACAGGGCAGGGCCTGCCATCCCCCTCTTTCCTTCTGCACATTCTTCTCCCTTCTCAGTCTCTCTGACAGCTCTACCCTTCACTTTCCCTCCCTTCACTTCTGGGGGTCCCAGAAGTCAGTCTAGAGCTGATTCGGCCTCAAAGGTGGCCTCAAAGGTCTGTCTCCTTTGTTCCTTCTCCAAGGGGCAGATGCCACCCTGGGTGTTTAGGGGTCCTCTGTGCCCAGTGTGCATGCATCTTGGCAGAGACCTCTGCCCAGAATGCCAGCTACCCCTGTTTCCACATGTCCCTCTAACTAGATCCATGGTACCTCCCTGCTCAGAGACCGTGAGTGTGAACATGCCTGTTACTTAAGAGAGACTGCTTGACAGCTCAGGATCTGTTCTGCAAGCACTGAGAGTCTCAGACAAAGAGCAAAAAATAATAGAAACTGGAGGGGGAAAGCACAGGGTGGGGACACAACGTGCTTATAAAAAGAAGCTGTGACTGTTTATGCGAAGGCTGGCTGTGGGCTCAGAAAGGCACTGGAGAGGAGGAGGGGGGAGGAGATAAGGAAGGAAGAACTTCATCCTGCACTCAGAGACAGGCCCTGGATGGGAGCAGCCCAGAGCATGGGGAGCTCCAGCCTGCAGAACCGTTATCTCAGCCTCCGCTCTTCCTCCTCCTTGGAACCAGCTTTCCTCCTTCCTTCCTTCCTTCCTTGCTCCCTCCTTTCCTGCCACAGGTGCCAGGATGGATCAGCCAGAGCAGCAAAAGTTGTCCTTACATCACCCAAGGCCTGTGACCTTGGGTGGATGGGGTGACCTGGACAGCATGGGGCCACTGAGAGACCCCAGATCAGCATGAGGAGCAGGTGGGATTAGCGGCGCCCTGCTCCTTCTGAAAGGGCTGTGTCTCAGGAGCTGGGAACCGGGTCACCATATTCCACTGCTCAGTGATCACCCCTTACCTGAGCTGGGACAGAGCCTGCAACATTTGTCACATCTAACAGGGCAACCGTTGCTGCCAAGGAGATGATGTCCTTGTACCATGTTTCTCCAAAAACAGAAATGAGCAACTGGTGTTTGCTCAGAGCTATGGAGTTTACAAAACAATTTCCAATCCATTGTTTCATTGATTTCTGCCGCAACCATGTCAGGTGGCATCTTACGGCAGAGGAAAGTAAGGCTCTGAAAGGTCAAGTAGACGTTCAAGATCACTGAACCAGTAATGGCAGGAGACTGGAGCCCAGGTCAGTCTCCAAAGCCCATGGTCTTTTCTCTGCCTGGCAGCACTCACCAACTGAGTTTGACCTTAGAGAAGAGCACTCTCCTAAACCCTTCCCAGGGACTCTCCTCCCACCCCACTCGGCTCTCGATCACCTGATGTTGTCAGTATTCCATTTTTTATTGTTATATGCCTCTTACATCATCTATAACATTCTATGGCTCTGGCGTGCTCTTGCTAAGACTTTGCTTGCCCCAGTCTGGATTGTGCAAAGACAGAGCTGGTGCCTTCCCATTCATCTCCGACTTCCTCCCACCTCTCCCACCTCACCAGCGACGTTTCTGCTCTTTGCCCGGTGGGTTCAAGGTGAACAATAGCTAGGATCCTTTCCAACCTGTTCACACCCCAGATCATTTAGGACAAATGTCTTTGCTGAGTGTGTTAGGGGAAACCATTTTTCAGGGCAGACTAGTGGAGACAATATCAGCTGAGAAAAAGCAAGAGAGCTCACTTCTTCATTGCCCTCCACAATTCAGCCTGAGCATGTCACCGGGTGAAAGTCACCATGCTAGCCTTGTATGGAATGCCAATACCTCTCCTGGGGTATTGTTCCTGCCCTCAGAGAGCCTCCAGTCCGATGGAGAGGTAGGATACAGTCACATTACAAAGAGCTGGCATAAGCCAGCAGGTGGCATGGTGGTTAAGGTGCTGAACACTGCCACATGGCTGACCACAGTTTGAGTCCCGGACCTGATGGCTTGCTTTCTCACTTTCCTTCTCCCTGTGTGTCTGTCTTTCTCTGGTCAAATGAAAATAAATGAATGAATAAAAAGAATTAAATAAATAATTCTTAAAAAAAAAAAAAAAAAAAAGTACAAGAGCCAACACCATGGCACTAAAACCAGCACGTGCCAAAACCGGTAGTTTTTCATTGACTTAGGAGGAAAAAAAGGTGATTGATCGGGTGTGGAAGATACTAGAGATTTAAGAGGCTTTGGGATGGGTAGGGTTTGGAATGGCAAAGAAGAAGGGGGCGGGGCAGACAGTTCGGAGAAGGGACGATGGAGGTGAGATGGAACAAGGTGTTCAGGGAACTCAACGCGCTGGCTGGTTTTGGAGAAAGCAGACACTTCTGGAGAAGTGAGTGAGGCTGGAGAAAGACAGAGGAGCAAGCTGGGGGAGCACTTGAACTTGGGAGCTTAGCCGTCCTGAGTCTATCTGGGCAGCAGCAAGGAGCCGTGGAAGGTGTTTCTGTGGATGAATATCACACTTTGGTCCCGTGCCTGGCACAGTCAGACAAGGGACCCAAGGCACAAAATACGAAGCAGGACAGGGTGCATTTTGCGGGACATCTGTGGCCCAATCTTAGCTGCCAATGGCTTTCACCAGGGTCTGTCTCAGAGGCAGGCCTGGATGGTGGTGATGTGACCATTTTATAAGCACCATTTTCAGGGAGGCCCCTGGATAAGATTCTTCCAGGATAAGAAGCTTGTGTTTTTGAACTTTGGGTAACCCTGGGTTCTGGAAACACAGTGTTAAAAATGCACCTTGATCTTGCACTAATGGCCACTGTCCCTGGCTTGAGGATGGAGCACCAGGTATAGGGAATATTTCTTGTCCTTAGAATGCTTCAGTGGCTGGCCACCTGAGACCACTGAGGGCAGAGAGGAAGAAGGGTCAGCGAGAGAAAGGAGGAGAGGGCTCCCTGGGGTCTCTTGGGAAACATTAACATTTTTCTTCAAGAGGAAAGGGCTGTGAACAGCTTCAGAGGAAGTGAGTGGAGCTTAGGGCCAGTCCCTGGACTGAGTGGAGATGAGTGCCAACGCTTTGCTTTGGCTTTTTCTCACTGGCCCCTTAGTGTCTCCTTTTCTCTCTAACCAGTGTGATGGGAGCCACACCTAAAACCTTATGTTTAATGGCTGCATAGTATGCCATGCTGTGAAGTAATCTCATTTATTTAACCATGTAGTTGAATACTTTTTTTATCTTTTTTTTTTTTTTGGAGAGGTTTTTGCTATAGGGTGCATGTGCTTGCCAGACAGACAGGGAGAGACAGAGAGACAGAAAGTAAGAAAACATCCCCCAGGGGGGATGGCCACACCACAATCCCTTCTCCATTCTCCTCTCAGGATCTTGGGCACACACACACATGCGCCCGGCATGAGTTTAAGCCACCGGGTCCGGGACTGGAACCGTAGCCGACTACATGGGAATCCAGCGACATAGCCATTATGTTAACTGCTGGTCCCAGTAGTTGAACACTTTTAAACCCCATTCTGCTGCCCCATTTCAATCTTGAAGAGTCCCTGGCTCTTTCTGATTGAGCCAAGATAAGATGAGAAAGCAGAAGATACATTTGCAGGCTCCTTGGAAAGATCATTTGGTAGCCAACGTCTCACCACAAAACACCCCAGACTCCCCCTGGTAACTGATAACCGTGAGTTCTGCCAGCCCTCACCCCAGCCCTGCTCTATTACTGAAAGAAAGGATCAGCTCAGGATAGATGTTCAAGTTTTGACCTTTATAATAAAGTACTTGCCAAGTCTTACTTAACATTCTAGTGACTTTTTCCAGACCAGGGATAAGTGCGTTGGCAGAAGAATAAATTTTGAACATGTAAGCGATGTGGAGTAGTGAGGAGGACAAGGGCCTTGGGGAGTGTGGTTTCCTAGCTTAATGAGACTGGTCAAAGTTATTCAGCCTCCCTGAGATTCAGTTTGTTCTCCTGTGAAATGGGATAATCACACACCTTGCAAGATAATTACAAAATTAATTACAGAATTATCAGTAGCATAGTCAGAGCATCTAGCCAACAAGCTACATAACAGGTGATCAGTGAATGGCAACAATCGTAGCCCCTCTTTGTTGATTTCCTAGAGAACAAGTGGAAATTGCTATTATTATGCTACTCATGACCCTTAGGGTATGAGGTCCCCTAGCATGAACTTTGACTTGACCAAGCAAAGGCCTATCTTAACTTTTATTCCTTTTCCTGCCTTTGGAAGTAGCCAGAGAATTCCTTTTCCTGTCCTTTAATCCCCTAATACCTACCAGAACAGTAGCTATGCCACTAAGATGTTTTAAACAGGGTCCTTCTTTGAGTCAAGGACCTAAAGGGACCTTTCTCGGACCCCCTTAGTACAGAGGGCAGATGCACTGCTACTCAGAGCCTCTGAACCCTCCTAATTTGGAGGAATTCTTTCTGACCCTTGGGGAAAGTGGTCATGACAAGGCACCCCTCCTCCCCAAAGGGGGCTGAAGGGGGCAGAGCTGAAGGAAGGGGGAGCAGGGGATAGGGGTGACAGAGAAGGCAGCTGCTTGAAATTGATTGCTCTTGTAGTTTAGTTTATACCGTGCGGCTCTCTCAGCTCTGCCCGGGTGGCGACCTTTAGATAATAAAGGGAATTCTGGGAGATTTCTGACAGGCCCGTGACATATGGGGCAGGTCTGCAGGGTCAGGCGGTGTATCTCCCTGCTCTGGGCCCCAGGGTAATGAATCTTGTTTTGACTTTTGCAAAGCCAGACCAGCCAGTGCCCCAGAAAGGAACAGAGCCACCTCCTGCCCCCACACCCCGCAAAGCTAGCCCCAGCTAGCCCCTCCAAGGAGTGCTGTCTTAGAACCCGTCATAATTCAGAGAGACAACTCTAAACTTTTATAGCCTGTGAGAGGAGAGGACAAACACTGGATGTTTTGCTAAGGCCCTAGGAGAGCTGGTGTGGTTTCCAGGGTTCAGTCAGAGCCCACTGAGAGACCTGGGAAGAAAAACAACAGAAAACCCTCCCTGGTGTGAATAGCCTTGCTCCCAGGGCAGAGCCTGTGGACAGAGGAGGAGCTGGGGTAGATTGGAAAGAGATCTGGCTTTGGAAACCACAAAATATCCCCATCATCTTCTTGGGATCTCTTGTGACATATTCATTCTTCTGGGCAGGATCAGGGAAGAGGGAAGGAGAGGCAGAAATGGATGGGACCCATTCTGGAGGAGAAGCAAACACCAGCAAGTCCTAATTTTCATCCCAGAGCCATGAGGGGCAGAGCAAGTGGGTTCGATGGGCCACTGTTTTCTGCTGCGTGGAAGAAGCAGCACATTTTCTGCTTTTGTTCTCACAGAATTTTTTTTTTTTTTTGGAGAGGTTTTCACTATAAGGCGCATGCGCTCGCCAGACAGAGAGAGACAGAGAGACAGAAAGCGAGAAATCACCCCCCAGGGGGGATGATCACGCCGCAATCCCTTCTCCTCCATTCTCCTCTCGGGATCTTGGGCACGCACGCACACGTGCCCAGCGTGAGTTTTTAAGCCACCGGGTCCGAGACGCAAACCGCTGTCAACTACGTGGGAGTCCAGCGACATAGCCATTACGCTACCTGCTGGTCCCAGTTCTCACAGAAATATTAAGAACTTTCCATCTCCAAGTCCTTGGCCCTGTGACTCTAATGTGACCCTCCCTGCAAACATGTACGTGCACATGCATGCATGTGAGTGCACGCGTATGCGTGCGCGCGCGCACACATACACACACACACACCCTCTTTTCTTCAGAGAGCAACTCCTGAGCAGAGAAGTTAGAGGACATGACTCCTCCCTGCCTTATACACTTGCTAGGGCCTACTCTAACAAAGTGTCGTAGATGGGGTGGCTTGAACAACAGAAATTTATTTTCTTGGTTTTGGGGACTGGGAAGTCCAGGGCCAAGGTGTTAGCCAGGCTGGATCTTCCTGGGAGTTGTGGAGAAAGATCTATCCCAGGCCTTTCTCCTTGGTTTGTAGACAGCCCTGTTCTCCCTGTGTGTCTCCACACCATTGCCTTCTGTGGGTGTTGGTCCTTGTGCCATATCTCCTTTCCTTATAAGGGCACAGTCATATTGAGTTAGAACCCACCTTAGCGGCCTCATCTTAACTTAGTTTCCTCCGTAGAGACCCCATCTCTAAACATCGTCACATTCTGAGGTCCTGGGGTTAGGACTCCACACAGGGATTTTTCAGGGACACAATTCAACCCATAACACCTGTCATCCCATCTTCCTTGCCAGTACCCAGTCACTGCACTGTGCTCTGTCACCTGCACTGCACCCTGTCACCCTGCCTCTGTCCACCATCGCAGAATCCACCTCTGTAGTGCAGTTACATGAGATCAAAAGACCTTTGCCAGAGCAGCAGGCTACATACCGCTCCAGTCACATGACCCCACCTGCTCCAAATGGACTGCATTCTTCCCTCATAGCTTATCAGGACTGTCACAGCCTCCCCCAGTTTCCACACTTTCTACTCCTTGCTCATTGGAATTTAGGTACAGTTTGTCCCACCTGTGAAAGGAATCACCTACATGAAGCCAAGTAGAGGGTCCCCTTCCTCATCACAAGAGAGAGTACCTAGATAGAGATTGTCACCCAAAATAGGCTTTTTTTTTTTTTTTTTGGAGAGGTTTTCACTATAGGGCGCATGCACTCGCCAGACAGACAGAAAGAGACAGAGAGACAGAAAGTGAGAAATCACCCCCCCAGGGGGAATGGCCACACCGCAATCCCTTCTCCTCCATTCTCCTCTCGGGATCTTGGGCACGCATGCACACGCACCGGCGTGAGTTTTAAGCCACCGGGTCCGGGACACGAACCGTGGTTGACTACGTGGGAGTCCAGTGACATAGCCATTACGCTAACTGCTGGTTCCCAAAATAGGCTTTTTTTTTTTTAAGTTTATTCATTTTACTCATGATAGAGTGTGTGTGTGCATATGCAAGTGTGAGAGAGAAAGTGAGAAAAGCACCCTCAACAGGGTCTGGTCATGCTATGATCCCCTTCCTCTGGCTCTCCAGCATGCTAGGATCTTGGGCCTGCATGCTTACCAGTGTGTTGCAGGTCAACCAGGCCCAGGATCCAAACCTGCAGTTGGCCACGTGGCTTCCAGCACTGCAGTTAAGGAAGCTAACAACTGTGCCACTGAGGCCAGGCCCTAAAGTAGTCTTGACACACACTGAAGAAGCCGAAGCATCATCAATGTCACCTCTTGGGGAAGGAGGTCAGGGGTGCATGTAGGCAGAGACCCGTTTTCCTGCTCTTTCTCCTCTCGCCTTCCTTCTCTCCTACTCTGGGTGAGGTATAGCCACTTAGCTTCACATAACAACACGGAGTCTGGGGAAAATGACATTCGATTAATGAAGCAAACGCAGCTGGTATAGCAGTGACATCTAAATTGTTCCTTTGGTCCCGTTATTTTCCGTAGGAAATTCTCTCTCACCCCACACCCCTCCCCCTTTTCCCTTTAAATCGTGTGCATAAAATACGCTAATAACAATCTTCGGTGTCTGTGCATGAGTGACAGCTGAAATAAGAAAAAGACTAATCGTACCTCCTGCAGCCCTGTCACATGGAGATTAAATGAGCCTCTCTCCCACCCCCTCCCTGCTCACCACCCCCTCTCCCCCACTCTCTCCTCTCTCTCCTGGTCTCTTCTCAATGAGAATCATGGGCATTTGAATAATAATATTATAGACGCCATCAGGGTGACAGTGGGGAAAAAATCAGCTCAAACCCATGATTATTCCTTCAATCTAATAATTATTTAAATACCAGATAACGCCTTTCACTCTAATTGAGGCCTTTCAGCTGTCGGCATTACCCAGGGCCTTTGCGTTCGCCCTCTGCTCACCTTGTACTACCCAACGTGCCTGGACTACCTCTGAGGTCGGTATTAGACAGCATGACGCTAGGAATGCATGCACGTACAACTGCTCAGAGGACACTGAGACAGGTCCTTCAGTGCCGTTCCACGCCCAGGGAACCAACTGGGGCCTCAGGACCTCACATTTAGGCATTTTATTCTCATGGATTTTAATTCATAGGAATCTTAAACCAAAAGGAGCCTTCTGAGGTCATTGGGACCAATCTTCTTCCTCTGGGTAAACTTATTCCTAGATAGCTTTTCAGTGTCAGAAAATTCCCTAATTTCCTTGGCAGCGTGCTCCAGGGACCCTCTCGTGACAGGATGTCCCCCTTAATATCTAACTTTAGTCACTTCTGCTGGAGTTCTAACTTTTTTGGAAGAAAGTTTTTGTGCTTAGACTAAGTCGGATCTGTCTGTGGAGTTGTCTACACCTCAGGGAGCTATGGTTTGAGACCCATATCCCTAAGTCATAGGTAGGTGACATTCCTGAGTGTGATATTTGCCTGGTCCTGATTGAGCCTAGAGGAGGTCAGAGGAGGCCATTTTCCCTGAGAGGGAATGAGCCATTCTGACAGTGCTCCTTTCATTCCTTCCACCCCTTAATCTTGTATCTCTTTAAATTTTGCCTCCCTGTCCAGAAACAGTGCCACATTCACTTCTGCCTGTCATAAGACTAACATCAAAATGCACCTCCTTTCCCTGAAACAGGTCAGCCCTGAGGCAGAACATAACCAAACTCCCAGGACCCTCCCACCTCCCTGGCATGGAGGAAGTGCTAGACTCCTCTCATAAGGTCTGAGTTCGGATGGCAGCCTGTTCCTGACTCATTTTGGTGCACGTTGGACATTTTCCTTTCTTTGAACTTTGGTTTCTTCATTTAAAAAAGAAGAATCAAGTAGAGGATTGGACTAATCTTATAATCTCCTTCATTCATCCTGAATCCTTGCTTTAAAGGCGCTGCTAATTAAAAAGGAGAGCAGAGAAAGGGTGGGCTTCCCTCTGTCAGTGGACAGGAAGGAGGCTGGGTGAATCCCCAAGCAGGTGCCAACTCCTTCTCTGACTTCAGAGTCTTATTTTCATGCTTACCTTCTCGGCTCCTCAGAGTCCTGGCTATGTGAGCCAACCATTCTGAGGCGAGAATGGTGTTGGTAATGATTGTGTTGGAGGTGAAGATGGTGGTGATGACCGTGATGATAAGAATGGAGATGGTGGTGATGGTGGAACTACAGATGGGTCCATGGGTGTGAGATCTGCTAACAGAAACTTTTGACTCCTCGTCCCAGCTCCTTTTGCAACAAGGCAAGTCAGTGAAAATATAAAGCTGTGTGCACCTAGATCTCCTAGAAGGGCCATCAGAACTGGACAGGAAGGAGAAGAGAACCCTCCATTGAGTTGCCTGGAAATGTCTGATGGTCCTTTCTTCCCACTTTGCCACTGATGCCTGAAGGTATCATATGCCTTCGCTGGCTGTCACTAACACCAGCCTCCTGAATCCTGATCAGAGAGATGGTGTCATCAGGCCTTCCAAATAAAATATTTAGTGACACTTGCTTCCCAAAGAGAAAAGTATGGCCTCTCCTTACCATCAGAGTCCTCAGGTAACATGTCCTGGGAGGCTCTGCTGACAGGGAGAAGTCCCAGAGCAGCATGCTCTGTATGAGACTTGGGTTGGGGGAGAAGGAAACTGGTCCGAGAACAGAGACGAGACAAGTTTTGGCTCTTGAGAATGCCTGTGATGAGTGACTTCATGAACTTGACAGGGAAGATGGGAAGAAGAAGGCAACTTTGTTCTTAAGAGAAAATTCTTGAGGTTGACGCCTGCAGAAAATTGGGGTCTGGAGGAAATGCTAGGTTACAATCATAGGCACAGTTCACTGGCTTCTACTACAGAGGTGTGGAGCTGGAAATAGTGACACCTACATTGCAAATAATAACAGCTAATATATCCCATTGCAAATAATACTGGTTAATGTATCATGGACACTTAAAATGGGCAAGGCTCTGTTCTAAGTGCTTTATGTGTAGTAACTGCTTTGATCTTAATCCTACAAGGTGACTGCTAGTCCTAAACCCATTTTACACAGAAAGTGAGACAGCACCACAGAGTGGCTGAGCATTGAGAGCACAGCTATAGTCGCTGCTTAAACCCCAGCACCTACGTTCAGGGTTTAGGCATTTAACCTCATCAGAGGTACAAAGGTGGCAGGTGCCTTTCCCCCTAGCTCTGCACTTGGACAGGAGGCCTTGCCCACTGGGCTCTGCTTTGGAACAGCTACTTGCTAACATCGATCATGGCATATAAAGATAGAGGGTCACAATGTTCACCTGTCCCTTAAGTTGGAATACAAATCTCCCCTCTACACATGCTTCCTCTTGAGTCAGTGACAGCTATTCTCTGGAGGGGAGTCTCTGAGCTCCATGGGATAGATTTGCTTGGCTGATCTTCAAAAGCAACCAGTCCCAGAGCAGAGGCTACTTGAGGAGTGAAAGAAAGGCAGCCTAGTTGAAATCTCCTGCCTCACCAGCCAGGATAGAAAGACCTTAGCTGCTTTGGAATCATAGACTCTAGAAACGAAAGAACCAAGCTCAAGATATCATTTAATCTGGGGACCAGCAGTTGGCGTAATGGCTATGTCACTGGAGTCCCATGTAGTCAACCACAGTTCGAGTCATGGACCTGGTGGCTTAAACTCACGCCGGGTGTGTGTGCATGCATGCCCAAGATCTCGAGAGGAGAATGGAGAAGGGACTATGGCGTGGCCATCTCCCCAGAGGGTGATTTCTTACTTTCTGTCTCTCTGTCTCTCTCGGTCTTCCTGGCAAGCACACGCACCTTTATAGCAAAATCCTCCCTCCCAAAAATAGTTATCATTTAATCTGAAAGAAGAAATATTGCAGATTGACTAATTCAATCACCTTTTATTTTAAGATCAAGAAGTAGGCTGAGGGAGATCCTAACTAGTCTAAAGCCATACCACAATTCATGAGTGACACCGGCAGAATTTGATCCCAGGTCTTCTGAATCCCCTGCCCTTCCTCCATCCAAGACTCCATGCTTTCTAGCCAGCAGGTCAATTCTCCCATCCTCAGTCCAACTTTAAGGACCTTGAACTTACACCAGCCTCCCTGTGGTCTGTGCAGAGCCTCTGCTGGGACTTGTGCAGTAGTATGACAAAGAAGATCACCTTGGAGCTATTTTTTCCCTTGTCACACGCTTTCCAGACTGAGCTTTGTCACTGCTAGGAAAGTTCCACCCCAGTGTTCATCACATGAAAAGGAAGAATGTAAGCAAAAAGAGAAGTCAGGAGCTCAGCAGGATGTCCAAAGTGTCATCTCCTGGGGAGACATCAGTGATAATAATGATAAGAATATGTTAAACAATTGGTGGATGCCAGTGACCATGCTAAGAGGTTCTCCAACATTATCTCATTTACCCTCATAACCATCTCAGAGGTGGATACTGTAACTATCCCCATTCTACCCAAAAGGAAAATGAGACTGGGTTTACCAAGGTCCCAAGTGTGTTCCCAAATCCTGCCTAAAAACAAAACCACTCCCTATTCAAACCATCTTGGGACAGTCTCGAGCAGGGAGATGAGATGGCTGATCCTAACCTCACATGTGTCCTTTGACATCATCTCTGCTTGGCGGGTCCTTCCTCCATCCACAAGTTAAACATGCACGTGCAGAGAAGGCGCACATGGTCCACAAAGTCGGCAGCATAGTGTCTTGGAGAGTACTTTCCAAAATGCAAGCCCCAGGCCAGCCTGGTGACTGCTGTCCTCCTCCCAGATCCTTGGGGGAACACATTGCTAACCACCTGTGGCCAAAGGAGCTTTCCTACCCAGAGAGAGGGGCCTGCAAAGACTGGCCTCTTGCACTTCCCTGTCCAGCCGGAGGATTTGAGGGTTCTGTTATTTCCTTTCTGCAGCACCTCTTGAGGAATTCACGTCCTGCTCCCAGCCTCAGGACATACTAAAAATAACCTCTGATTTTCAAACCGAAAGCTCTGCCTGTCGGGAGGCTTTGCCGGTGCGCACGCGTGGAGCCGGAAGGGCTGGTTCGGAGTAGCTGAGGTCAGCCTAGCCTCCCGCTGCCGGTGCCTTCCTCTTTCCAAGGAAGCCTGGGGCCTCATGAGTCACCCTTAGCACCCTGGTGGAGTCTGGTTGGAGGAGGGGAATCAGGTGGGGCCTACCCTGGCACCATGGTGGCTGTCAGGCCTCAGATGCAAAGCTGAAGAAGAGGAAGAAGAATTTCTAAAAATATGAAGAAAAAACTATGGGATTCTCAGAGTGGTATCTATTCTAATTATAACCTCAGTCCAGCCAGACTGGGGAGTGGAGGGGAGACAGACAGGCCTCTCCTAAGCCGTCTTGGAGTAAATCCTTCATCCTTGCTTGGGTGTTTCCATTCCTACCGTCTCATGTGCCCGGAGTTCTGTCTGGACTTGTCTGAGACGGCTGCCGGATGATCTGTCCAGCTGGAGAAGAGATTTCTATGCTAGATGCTCGCTGCCTCCTCCTCCTGGTACTCCACAGCCAGGAGCAGCACTATTACTGCCATGGGACAGGCTCTGCACCCCGGCCTCCCAACCCCTTGCCCAGGAGTCTATGGCTCTTCGTGGGAGCCCTATCTCCCCCCACTCCTGCCCCAAGCAGCTTCTTGGGATTCAACCTTTGGAGTCCCGGAGTCAGGTGGGAGGGGATATAGTAAAAGAGTCAAGCTAGAAACGAACTTTGGGCATGGGCAACAGAAGCCCAGGGTTGATTTCACAGAGGCTTAAATAATCTCAAGTCTCTAGAAGTGGCTGGAGTGAGACTGACCCTCAATTCACCTCTCTTTGCATCACCTACATTTTCAAAAACCCAGAACTCTTGGGAACCAGCAGTTAGCGTAATGGCTATGTCGCTGGACTCCCACGTAGTCGACCGCGGTTCGCGTCCCGGACCCGGTGGCTTAAAACTCACGCCGGGCGCGTGTGCGTGCGTGCCCAAGATCCCGAGAGGAGAATGGAGGAGAAGGGATTGCGGCGTGACCATCCCCCCGGGGGGTGATTTCTTGCTTTCTGTCTCTATGTCTCTCTCTCTGTCTGGCAAGCGCACGCGCCCTATAGCAAAAACCTCTCCAAAAAAAAAAAAAAAAAAAAACCCAGAACTCTTGTCCCGAGGGCAAAAGCTGAACTCAGATATTCAATCCCCTTAGCGGGTAGGCCGGCTCCCTATCTCCTGCCTGCAGAGTGGCAGGAGTTGAAGCTGTCCCCCCAGGACCTGGCTGCCTGACTCACTGAAAGTGCTGGACATGTGCCTGTCAAAGGGATGAGGTTGTCTGACCATCTCGCTTCTACTGGGGACTTTTCAGGCTTCCAGATGGCACACGTGGCAACCCCACTCTTCCTGGCCATCATCCCTGGGTATCCATGGGGAATTATTTCAGGACCCCCGCCTGCACCCAAATCTGCACATGTTCAAGTCCCTTATATGAAATGGGGTGCCACAATCTATCTTTGTTTCTGCAGGGTCCACCTTTGTGGAGACAGAGCACTGACTGTATTTCACTTCTCTAACAAGTTCTGATGGCGAAAGATCAGGGATTCTTCTCTTTCTGGAGAAGAGGCTCAGGGCAGTGAGGGGCACTGTCATTCAGGGAGACCAGTGCGTCTCCCTCCCTGCGGATGACCAAGCACGAGCAAGCCAAGACCTACGGCAGTGTGCGGTGATGGGAATCTGGTCAGAAGAAATTTTGTTTGCAGTATCAGACTCTGAGTGTAGTTGACTGAGAGAGCCTGGGGAGGGCTTTTCTGTAACCAGCTTTTAAAAAACAGGAGAGATTTCCACTCGACTGGGAAAAGACATGATGATTGGGTGAGGAAGATTGGCTTTAGTCTTGACACTGGGATTGACTGGTTGGATGAACTTAAACAGTCTTTTAACCTCTCTGAGAGATAAAAACGATGTCTTAAGAGGACAGAAATAGAGACGCTTTGTAAAGTTAAAAAAAAAAAAAAGGCATTTTACAGCGTAAAGGCTGGAGACCAAAATAGATAATAGGATTCCCTGAACATCCCTAAGAGGGAGAAAGTATGTTAAAAATAGAAAAGCCAAAATATTACAGAAGGAAGAGACTCACAGAGCTCTTGCCAGGATTGGGACCCAGGGTCAAGCAATCCTATTTACTCCTTCTAGAACTTATTCTCTGTCTGACCATTCTGCCTTGTGTTTTCCAGAACCATGTGAGGGCCAGCCCAAGAAGGTGGAGTGCATGAGAACACAGAGGAGCTGTCTCCTCATCCTCGCCCCACGCAGGATGGAACAGAGGAGGCCCTGGCCACGGGCCCCCGAGGTTGACAGCTGGTCTGTGGTCCTGCTCTCAGTGGTCTGGGTGCTACTGGCCCCCCAGGCCGCCAGCATGCCTCAGTTTAGCACCTTCCACTCTGAGAACCGAGACTGGACCTTCAACCATTTGACTGTCCACCGAGGGACAGGGGCTGTATATGTGGGAGCCATCAACCGGGTCTATAAGCTGACGGGCAACCTGACCATCCAGGTGGCTCACAAGACAGGGCCGGAAGAGGACAACAAGTCTTGCTACCCACCCCTCATCGTGCAGCCCTGCAGTGAGGTGCTCACCCTCACCAACAACGTCAACAAGCTGCTCATCATCGACTACTCTGAGAACCGCCTGCTGGCCTGCGGGAGCCTCTATCAGGGCGTCTGCAAGCTGCTGAGACTGGATGACCTCTTCATCCTGGTGGAGCCGTCCCACAAGAAGGAGCACTACCTGTCCAGCGTCAACAAGACAGGCACCATGTACGGGGTGATTGTGCGCTCTGAGGGGGAGGACGGCAAGCTCTTCATTGGCACCGCTGTGGACGGCAAGCAGGATTACTTCCCAACCCTGTCCAGCCGGAAGCTGCCCCGAGACCCTGAGTCCTCAGCCATGCTTGACTACGAGCTTCACAGCGATTTTGTCTCCTCGCTCATCAAGATTCCCTCGGACACCCTGGCCCTGGTCTCCCACTTTGACATCTTCTACATCTATGGCTTTGCTAGCGGGGGCTTCGTCTACTTCCTCACTGTCCAGCCCGAGACCCCTGAGGGCATGGCCATCAACTCCGCTGGAGACCTCTTCTACACCTCACGCATAGTGCGTCTCTGCAAGGATGACCCCAAGTTCCACTCGTACGTGTCCCTGCCCTTCGGTTGCACACGGGCCGGGGTGGAATACCGTCTCCTGCAGGCTGCTTACCTCGCCAAGCCCGGGGACTCCTTGGCCCAAGCCTTCAACATCAGTATCCAAGATGACGTGCTCTTCGCTATCTTCTCCAAAGGGCAGAAGCAGTACCACCACCCGCCCGACGACTCTGCCCTCTGTGCCTTCCCCATCCGGGCCATCAACTTGCAGATCAAGGAGCGCCTGCAGTCCTGCTACCAGGGCGAGGGCAACCTGGAGCTCAACTGGCTGCTGGGAAAGGATGTCCAGTGCACCAAGGCGGTAAGGAGGTGCTTGCCTAGCTCTGCCATGACCTGTGATGTGGGCTCGGACTGTCCTGTCCATGCCCCTCTGCACACCTCGCTGCCTCCCAGACCACCAAAGACCTGAATGAGAAGTTTTCAGGCTCATGGGATCAGGTGGTAGTCAAACACCAGACCCTTGGACCATATCTGTCAATTTATTAAATCATTCCAAATATGCGTATTGAATGCCTGCACCACACCAGCCACCATTATAGGCACTGCAGACTTCAGCAGTGAATCATGCCAACACAGCTCCCTGCCCTCATGGAGCTAATGTACTAGCGAGGCGAGATAAATGTACTCATAAATGCATTGTCTGCAAGATGGCAATAAGTACTATAGAGAAAAATAAAGCAGGGAAGCAGGGAGGCAGTATCTGAGAGGACTAGCTCCCTGAGAGAGGTGTTCAAGCAAAGACAGAGGAAGGGAAGAAAGGAGGCTGTGCAGGTTTCTGGGGAAAGCATTCCAGAGAGCTAACCGTAAGTGCAAAGAATTCAGAGCATGCCTGAAATGACTGAGTTACAGCAGGAGACCATCATAGCTGGACCAGAGAGTGAGAAAAGAGCAGTAGGGAAGGAGGTTGGTCAGAGGTCATAGGGACCAGATCACCTACATGCAGAGCCAGAGGTCAATGTGATGCCAACTGAGGGGGTCAAGTAAGCATCAGATATCTAAGTCTGAGGAGGGGGAAGGAAGTCAAGTGTGACTGATAGATTGAAAACTGAAGGAGAATCAAGAGTCTGGGAAAAGGCAAAAGAGGAGAAGGGGAACTCATGATCCAGACCCACAGACAGCAGAGACAAAAACATGAGTGGCAAGCGCTGTCCTATCAGAGTCAGGATGTTGCCATCAAAGCATTTACCATGGAGACCAGCAGATGGCATAATGGTTACATCACTGGACTCCCATGTAGTCAACTGTGGTTCGAGTCCTGGACCTGACAGCTTAAAACTCATGCCAGGCGCATGTGCATGTATACCCAAAATCTCAAGAGGAGAATGGAGGAGAAAGGATTATGGTGTAGCCATCCCCCCTGGCTGCAGGGTGGGTGGGTAGTTTCTTGTTTTCTGTCTCTCCAGCAAGCACATGCACCCTATAACAAAAATCTCTCTTGAAAAAAAAAAATACTTATCATAATCCAGCTGTCCAACTATCCATCCAACCATTCATCCATCCAGCCTTTCATCCATCTGTCCCTTCATTGATTTATCCACCCATCAATAGGACCATCTATGCTTCTATCGATCCCTCCTTATTTTTGTCCTTCCCTGCATTCATAATCCATCCACCCACCCACCCCTCCATCCTTTTAACATGTGGGTATCAAAAATCTTCTGAGTGCTTCACACTGTACCAGACATATGCAAAAGTAAAAATATGATCACTGTTCTCACAAACCTCATGATCTAATGAGAGAGAGAAGGAGGGAGAAAGAGAGAGAGGGGAAAAATAAAAGCTGGCAACATGTAAATGCTAAATAAGAGTTTGGACTTCTGAAGCAATAACCAGAGTTCAAATAACATCCATGCTACTTTTGGCTTCAAAAGTAACTTAACCTCTCTACTCTCTTGTCTATGAAATGGAAGTCATAATGTCTACCTCTTGGGATGATTAAATGAGCTACTATATGGGGAGATTAGCACCGTGCCTGGAAATGTTAGGTTTAGCATCGTTAGTTAACAGTTAAGGAGTGTGCCAAGTGCTAAAACAGGTTTCTCTGAAAAGTGCTTTGTGCTCAGAATCTGCAGACTGGGAAAAATC
Source organism: Tupaia tana (assembly GCA_026018925.1). Lineage (NCBI taxonomy): Eukaryota > Metazoa > Chordata > Mammalia > Scandentia > Tupaiidae > Tupaia > Tupaia tana. The sequence continues at coordinate 149,003,918 of JAKSZU010000007.1, forward strand.
TGAGACCAAGGGCCCCATATGGCTTCCTTCTGATTACCCTAAATTAAGGACACCTCCTATTGGAACCAAAAATCACTTCCTGAGACAAGAAAACAGAGCATGCCTAGAGTGTGCTTCTCTTCCTGTCCTCATTTGCTGGTATAGTAAGATAAAGGGCGGGACAATAGACTTTGAAGTCTAATAGATTTGGATCCAATATTGGTTCTACACCACGTATGTGACTCTGGGCAAGTTCTATACCTGATCTGAGGTGGAAGTTTTTTATCTTTCAAAGAGAGAAAATGTTAACTTATTTCATTATTTTTATGAAGATTGAATAGAAAATTTGTGTAAAATGCTTATCACAGCACATAATAAGCATTTGATAAATGGGCAGTTATGGTTATTAATATTAATCATCATAATAAAGAGCTAGCTATTTTCTTAGTTATCTTATTTTTATAATATGAGGATGTTGGACTAGATGATGTCCACATTTGTTTCCATCATGGAAATCGTTTGACCGATGATGCTAACCAATTGGAGTAGAGAGGGAATGAAGGGGTTAATTCCTTGTAAACTCCTCTTGGTTCCTATAGCATAGGGAGGGCCTTGTCAGGAGGAAACTGCTGATTCCTGCCTGCCTCTGAGCCAGAGGAAAGAGGAAAACGACACCCTTCTCTGCTCCAGTGGCAGTACAGAGAGAGACAAGCCTGGGCTAGTGACCCAAGGACAGCAAAGGCACTGGGAGACAGTTGATAGACCATGGGACTAGGACCTCAGAGTAAAGAGCCCCTTGCCCTCCACCCACTCAGCATCACACTCTTCTGGGACTGCCTTGCCACAGGGGATTGTAAGAGGAAGGGCTCTTTGAAAGTCCTCATAATTCCAATGATTTCCATATCTGGGGAAGAGAGACATTTTGGTGGCAGGAGACGGAATTAAGATCAGTGAAAGAAGCCATGGTCCTGAAATTTGATTTTAACATGACTTCTGGAATAATATGAAATCTCTGATCAGGACTTGAGCTCTGCCCCCAGAAAAAGCATGAAGAAGGGGACTGTCACTTACTGAATAGCAGCTAGGGACGGAAGGCTATGCTGGGCAGTGGAAGTGTTTGCTCACTTGCTCCTCATAATGACCCTGTAAAGCAAGGACTATCACCCCCACTTTACAAATGGGAAAATGGACTTACAAAGAATAAGCAAATTGCGTAAATCCACACAACTATAAATGATAAAGCAAGAATTAGAATTCAGTTTGCCTGTGTGACTTCTGAGTCCAAGCTCTTCCTGTTTCCATTCTGTCTCTCAGGAGAGCCATACACCACGTGCTCTCCATTTGAGCCAAAGTGAAGGAACATTGTTGACAATATATTGAGAAAGAAATTGAGGATAAAAAGAAATGCCAGCCAGTCCCAGGGACTTAGACTCCGAACAAACCATTCCCTTTACAGTTTTGGAGATTCTAGAGTCAGCAAGAACATAGAGAAATCCACAATTTCCAGCAATGTTTTTGCTTCTGCCATCATTTCCTCCAAGCTGGCTTGGACTATGCCTGTGCCTAGACTCTGTGGCCTTACCAGCCCCTGCAGAAAGTAAGACAGAAACTGAAGCCATGAAATCAAGGACTTTCGGGGCTGAAAGAAAGATGATTACCTGGTTCAATCGTTTTACTTTGCAGATAAGAAAACTAAGGCTCAGTGAGGGTACGTGACATATCACGGTCACACAGCTAGGGGGTAGTAGACACGGGACTACAATCTGGATTGCCCAAATCTCACCAGGGCAGCTGCTGGTAAGGAAAGAAGATGTAAAAGGTGATTCCTTTGACCTGCCTTTCTAGGGAACTAGAAATTTTCCTCACTGACTCCAGTGATGTGCTGGTAAATATTAAATAACCGGTCTATGGAGGAAAGAGAGGGAGAGGAAGTCCTAGTCTGTAGCATTTACTAATTCCCATGGTGTAAATACTCCCACCATGGCTGATTTCAATCACTGATGTGATGTCACTGACTGCGAAAATGTACACAATTATCTCTGTAAGCTAGCTCCAGCTTACCACTGTGCATCCCATTCCTGAGAAGATTATTTCTTTTGCTGGGTAGGGCTCCATATTATTCAGAGTTCAAGGGTCATCCTTAACCTAAAGATTAGTTTCCGTTTCTAAAGAATATGCACCCACAAGTGCAGCACCATCGTTCCCACCAGTAGCAGGAGCAACAGCTCTCTACAAAATCCTAAAGAAGCACAAGACATGAGTCTCTATTCCCTTTGGGACTGAGAAGGGAATGGAAGGGACGTCCTTGGTTTAAAAAAGAAGAAGAAAAGAGAAAGAAAATCACATGTCATAGCTTACAAACCAATTATTCCAAGGAAATGAGTCTGTCAGTGAGTGATGTGTCAGCCTGCTTGCTCTTCCCTGTTGAGGGCATGAGGGGGAAGGTTGAAGGAAACAGGGAGCAGGCTTCTCTCTGATGCTTTCTGTGCTTCCCACAACAGCCATTTCCTTCCTCCTTGGTGAGGCCTTTTCAGGCCCAGAAGGAACAGCTGCCACAGGATTCCCTGTTGCACAATGAGCTGGGCATCTCAGAGCAGTCCTCACAGCCCAGCCCCGTCGTAGGCACTGGGCAGACAATGCAAACCCTTCTGCAGCCCCTGTCTTCAGGAAGCAAGCCCACCTGCCCCCTTCTTTTTTCCTTCTTTCCTTCTCTCCCCTTTGTGCTTCCCTTTCTTACTTCCCATTCTTCCCTTTTTCCTTTTATAACTGAATGAGATCTTCAAAATCATCCATTTGAGTTCCCCTTTAACAGCCCCAAAAGAGAGTACCACTGGTCCAAGTTGACATGGCCAGCTAGAGTAGAATTAGGCCTAGGATCTGGGTTTCCAAACTTCTGTCCAGCAAGGTGTTTTACTTGCTCAAGGTAACCTCCTTTCCAAGGAGCCTCAGTTCTCTCCTGACAGATACTCTTCTTCTTCTTCTTCTTCTTCTTCTTCTTCTTCTTCTTCTTCTTTTTTTTTTTTTTTTTTTTTTTGAGAGGTTTTTGCTATAGGGCGCGTGCACTTGCCAGAAAGACAGAGAGAGACAGACAGAAAGCGAGAAATCACCCCCCAGGGGGTATGGCCATTCTGCAATCCCTTCTCCTCCATTCTCTCTCGGGATCTGGGGCACACACGCACATGTGCCTGGCATGAGTTTTAAGCCACCAGGTCCGGGACACGAACCACGGTCGACTGCATGGGAGTCCAGCGACATAGCCATTATGCTAACTGCTGGTCCCTATGACAGATACTCTTTATACAAACCTACCACTATGCTCTTCCAAAGGGTAATACAATGAAAGACATCACCTCTAGAATTCTCTTTTAAATATATTTAACCAAACATTGTTGAAGATTTGTAATGTAATCGTGGAAACAGTTGTACAAGTTAATAAAATTATTTTGCATGCATTATTTCATTTGCTCCCCCAAAATTCAATAAGATAGGCAGGTATTCTTCCAAATGAAGAAAGGAAGGCATATTGATTAACTAACTCTTCTAAAGTATAGGATGCTATTCAATATTATGACACTATCAGTCTATTCTCAGTATGGTAGATAGTAGTAAATAGTTGAATGGCTTAAAATTTTCTGTGCCCAGAGAAAAACCCTGAAGCCCAAGAAAATAACAAAGAACCCTCTCCAAGCTGGCTAAAAAACTTTGTGATGTTGTCTGTATATTGAATATGTACTGATAAGACACTTGACTAAAATAGAAAGCTCCCCACTGAAGACATGATCCATCGGGACATTAAAATAATCAGAAATGAGTTCAAGCAATCAGATCACCCTTGGTGTCCTAGGTTTGGTGGGGAGTCTAAAGTGGCTCTGCTGTGCCTCCACTGCTATTCACCCCAATTTCCTCCTCTTCCCTCCAGCCGGTCCCCATCGATGATAACTTCTGTGGACTGGACATCAACCAGCCACTTGGAGGCTCGACTCCAGTGGAGGGCCTAACCCTGTATACCACCAGCCGGGACCGCATGACTTCCGTGGCCTCCTACGTTTACAACGGCTACAGTGTGGTGTTTGTGGGAACTAAGAGTGGCAAGCTCAAGAAGGTAAGAATCTGTGAATCTGATGCTCCAGTGTTCTTCAGCTTCTTAGCTAACAGTTCCTTCTGGGGTTGGGGGGAAACTGTTGATGGAGATATAATCATAGGCAACTCTTCATTTTCTAGGGGAGAAGGGGGTGGATGAGGAGACAAGAAGGGGTTCATTTTGTGGTTTTATCTTCTAGTTGTTTCTTCCAGCCATCAGTCAATAGGTGTCCAGGGGATGCAAACATATGTCAATATTGCAAATACATTTCAAAGAACTGGGAAGGTGCGTGTGCCTAAAGGGGGGAAAATCACTCCTCATTCCTCAGTCAATTAGAACTGATTTTTTGATGATCAATATCATGAATCACCCACTTTGGAAATCACTCCCTAGGGCCTGTGGAGTTGATTGTACTGGTCAGAAGTCTTTGTCAAATTCAGAGAAGCTGGTCAAAGTAGATGATGGGTCCCAATTATAAGAACCTGGGATATGTGGTAGGTGCTGCTCTCTGATGGTGTAAGGAGGCCATCCTGCTGTCACAGACACTTTCCTCCTCATTATGCCACCCAGCCTGAGCTTCCAGAAGCAGACATCCTAGCCTATGCTCCCTGGGGCACCTCTACTCACTGGGGGGGATGAGCTCTCTGGGGCTGGCAGCACAGGAAGTCTCTGGAGCAGCAGGCTTAAGCCAACAGCTTGTACCTGCTTGTCTAATGCTCAGGGTACCAAGAGGGAGCATAGTCTGGTTCATTATGTGGGATTACAGCACCCACATTCTTTCCGGTCCCAGCTAATCCCCTTTTCCCAAGATCACCATCCTGACACTTCTCTTAGTCCCAGCACCTGTGAATCAAGGCACATGCAAGACCTGGGTGCAGCTGCCCCTTTGATGCTGTTGTCACCCCTGGAGCTGGTTTCTTCTAATCCTTTTAGAACCGGGGGTGAGGTGGGGGGTGTTGTTTGGGAATGTGGACAGGGAGTAGGCAGGAAGGAGAAAGCCTGAGGAAGAGTTTCCATGTTCTGCTTATTCTGAGTCCCTACCCGAGGAGGTGAGAAGGACGAGTCCAGCTTTACATGGAGATGCCGAACCTTTCAGGTCTCTCCTGGTTCTTCAAAGTCAAAGGTGTTTAACTGTTTCCTCACTCTCTGGAGAGATCTGTGCTGTGCACCCTGCTCAGCCTGGGGCTGTGGAGTCTAACTTGGCTTTTCAGTGTACGGAAGAGAAGATGATAGGATCCTTATCTAAAAAATAAAATGATCCCTGCATTTGCTTTTTTAATATGGGAGAGGTAAGGAGTTGTTTTCTGAAATTTAGAAGTGACATATTTTACAGGGACAGTTTGACTTGTACCTCTGAGGCTGGCTACCTTCCTGTATGGCCAGGGTCATGCAACCTCCAGTTGAACAAATTATGGCTGACCCAGGGACACTGGACCAAGAAGCCTAGTGGGGGTCGAGATGTCGCCTAAGCTCTCCTTGTCATGCCACATACTCTGCAATATAGACATCTGCCCAGTGGGACTCCTCTTATTACTTCAACTGCCCAAGGGATCACCTTTTTCTAAATTGCACAATGGCTTTCTAAGGGTCAGCAGCCACCACCATTGGGCTAGGACTCAGTACCTTCTTCTCTCCTTCCCCCATTTTCAGTCACGGCTCCGGATCATTTGTGCAACTCTCTGTTTGTCTCCTATATTCTCTTGAAAGTTCTATTAAAGAAATGTCATGCTTTATTCATATTTATTTCCTTCCTCCTTTTTAGTCCCTTCGCCAAATTTTCACTCATGAGATCAGCCCCTGAACTGTTATGAAAAATAGAACTATTCTAAGGAAACTTCAAGATCATTTGGCCTAGTATCCTCATTATTAGGCAGGGAAACTGAGGCTCAAAGAGGAAAAATAACTTTCCCAAGCATAGAGATCTAAGACACGTTGCTTCTTGTTCTGACACCCTATGTGGCACCCTTTTTATGTGAATAAATAGCTATGGCACCCAGGAATGGAGGTTAAAGACAGTCTTCGGGTTCAGGCTTGTTGCAGAGTTCATCCAGGGGCCAGTATCTCCACTGTCTTGGGCCCTAGACCTGAGTTAAGGAGTTAATATTTGCTGAATGGATGGAAGAAGAGTGATTAAATACTCCAAGGGACCCTTTGCTGTCCATATTTCTATATATCTTGCACCACACCCACAGGGAGCTGCTTGGCATCCATCCAAGTCATGCACCTGAGCTGGCCAACTTCTCCTAGCCCTGCTGGAACCATGGTGGGCAAGTTGCTGTAGAGGCAAGTCAGTGGGCTCAAGGGCAAGGCTGGGGGCTTGTTCCAACCTGCAAGTTGGCTGCTCTTTCTCACTCTTTGCTTGGCCTTTCTTTGGCTTTCTATGAGCTCATAATACCCCTCCCTCCTCCTCTATGCAAGTCACCCTTCCTTTCTACCCACACTCCTTTGAGGCACCTGATACTCACTCCCTGTTCCTGCTGGCCTCCCATCTACCCACCCACTTGCCCTCAGTTCTCTCCAGAGAAACAGCCCAGGAGGAATTTGTGGAATGTCCCCAGGAAACCCTACTATGGTCCAGGCCTCATAGCTCTTTCAACACAGGAAGGAAAATAAAGAAAAAAATAGCCAGGAGTTTGGAAAGGGGAGGGAAGCTGGGGGATGTCAGGACTACTCACTTCTTCCCTGTCTGGCTAGGCGTCTATCAGACTGGGCAGTCCTCATACACTGTAGCCTTTAGGAACAGGATGTCCCTGTATGGAGAAGGTTAGAGGAAGCAGAGACTCACTCGAGGTGGCATGACTAGAAGGAGCTTCCATATGCTGTGTCATATACTTGCTCATACACTATTCTCTGCTAGACACATAGAGAACTCCAGAGACCGGGCCCTGCCCTCTGAGCCATAGACATGTGGAAGGATCAAAGAGACTAAGGAGAAGATCTCACAACCAATGTGTTGGATACTTGCACAGGCTGAAGGTCAGTGCATCAGAGGTGATAAGAAAACAGGCAAAGAACCTCCACACAGGTAGAACAATTTGAGCAAAACCAGCAACTATAGTGTGATCAGACTGCAAGATGACCAGGACCTGCTGGTTGAAACAGATGAACTAAAGAGGTGGGGTTCAGAGAGCAGGGCATTCTAGACCATGGATGTCACTATGAGAAGGGGTGAAACACATTGGAGGAAGGTCTAGAGAGTGCAGAGGCATAAGACTTGGTGAGATAGAGCCTGAGACACATCAAGCCCTAAGATGATCCAGTGAAGAGGATTCTGGGATATTTAGCTGACCGCAGGTCAACACGAGCCAGCTGTGTGATGTCATGTCAGCAAGTTCATTAGTCTCCTCCACATTAATAGAGGAACAGCTTCCAGGTCTGAGAAGCAGTGACTCCACTTTGCATTGGAGATAACATCGTGCAAGGGTGTCAAGCAAGCCAAAGTGCAAGATAAACAAGAGCTGGGAGGGTGTGGGAATCATGCTACGTGAAGGGTATTTTTAAAAGGATGCTAATCCAAAGGAAAAAAAAGAGTAAATTAAGCAGGATGGAAAACAGCTTTCTTCAGCTTATATAATTTACAGGGCACTTTATTCATTTCAGATACTATTTTAAGAGCTTTATATTTATTAACTCATTTAATCTTTATATAACTCATATGAAGTAAGTGCTGTTATCATTTTTACAGATGAGGCAGTGGAGGCCAAGAAAGGTAAAGAAACCTTTCCAAACCACACAGCAAGGCAATGGCAGAACCAGGACTTAAACCTTGACTGTCTGGTTTCATAATCTGCATGCTTAGCTAGCGAGCTGTGGAAGTTGACTTAGACTTATTCAATGTGGACCCAGAAGGCAGAATAAGGCCAATGGGTGGGAGTTTCAGCAAAGCAGATTTCCACTTAATATAAAGAAACTGTCCCATAATAGGAGGAGTTGACTCAAGCAGAAATGAGCCCCTAGTCAGTGGAAATATTCAAGCAGAGACAGGAGGGTCACCAGCAAGGGACACGGGAGAGGGGCCACCCGCATGGAATCACATGGTCTGCTCAGTGATGCTGCTATTTCTCTACTCCTTCAGAGGAAGAGGGGCTGGGCAGAGAAGATGAGCAGGGGGAGGAAGGCTGAGGCCCAGGATGTGGGCTCAGAGTCGAGGCTGTGTTTGAGCCTGCCCTGAGCATAGCAGAAAGCCCCTCAGGGGCAGGTGGGAAGTGCTTGGCACAGAGACAGGGAAAGCATGGCCAAGATGATGAGGGCAGGGAGGCCCGGGGCGAGTCACAGGGGAAGGCAAAGCAGGGTGTTCTGAGCCTGGGCATCGGTGACTGTGATGACGTCCCTCCTGGTTAAGAGCCACTGTGGGAGTTCAGAGAAGAGAGACTGGGAGCTGATATAGCTGGAAGAAGAGCGGCATCAGGAACAAGAAAGAAACCCACAGGACATGACTTTCCAATCAGGGAGTCAGGAGGAGGAGAAAGCACAGGTCTTGGGCATAGGCGGGAAGGGGCCAGGCTGATCAGCCAGAAGCTACCAGGACACCGTGGGAGGAAGGATAGTCTCAGGGTTCAGAGTGAAGTTCCTGACTTCTTTCCATTTGCAGCTGCTATACCTTCTGTCTCAGTCCCGATTTTGCATCCTTGCAGGGCTCCTGCATGGATGGAGGGTGGTCTTCTGCCATGGTTCTCTACCCCCTTGTCCCTGAGGGCCTTAAACAACAGGCCTGATGCTTCCCTGTTCTCTGTCCCCCACTGGAAACCCTGCCTGCTGCCCTCACAGTGGTGACATGTCCCTTTTTATCTCTTTCAGAGATAAAAGAGAGTCAGAGGTAGAGATAGAGCAATAAGCATCCTCGACAGGGTCCCGCATTATGATACCCCCAACCCCAGCCTTTTCCAGCTGCCTAGGATTATGGGTGCATGCACACGCCTGGTTTGTACGAGTCAACTAGAACCAAATCCGATCTTCCATATGGCTTCCAGCATTGCAGAGCATTGTGCTCGCACTGCATCACTGCAGGTGGGTCACCCATCCTTTACCCTGTCCCTTCCATCACTGTGACTAATACCCTCCTCATACGCCATGCAGTGTGACACAGCAGCAGCTGCTAAGATGTCCACCTCTCTTGAGATTCATATCCTTGCACATTAGCATGTTTTGTCCACATTTATACCACCCCATCCCACTGCCAGAACCAACATCTCACATGTGGGGTTGCTCGTTAAATCAACTGTGCATATACTGGGTACCTACTCTGTGCCCACTGCCTACTTGCATGAACTGGATGGAGTCAGGCACCAAGAGTGACTCCTGTTGATGTGACTGGTTTGCAAAGGCAGAACTTCTGTGTTGGGTAGGTCAGTGGGGGAAGGAAGAGGCTGGGTGGCAGTGGCAGGAGTCTTCGAGGACCCAGAACTTCTGGTTAGTAACAGAAAAAGAGTTTGTTTTCTTGTTGACAACATTTGGAAGAGGCTGGGGTGGCATTCAGAAGTACAGACTGGAGAGAAGAAGGGGATAGCACTTAGCTGTTGCCTGGAGATCCTCAGAATAGTAGGGACAGCCATCTGCCTGTCTGGATCAGACGTGGGCTTGCCTTCCGCAGGGAGTCAGGTGCAAAGACCTAGGTGACCACTCCCTCCCCATCCCTGTGTACAGGACCCCTGGGACATTTGTGTCAATTCACAGAGACCTTCTAGGTTCTGTGGTGGTTCCCAGCCTCACTGGGCACCACCTTTTCCCATTAGCTAATAGCTGCCACTGAAATGCCTATGAAATTCTCAAGGAAATTATTTCTGCCTTTCCCTTAGGGACATATCAATCCAAGGTCTCCCTCCAGTCCTCAGCCTACAGGAAGCCCTGACGTCCAATTGCTATTCTTCTCTTTGTAATCTCACAAACGATTTACTAACCAAAGCCAGACTGTGAGCTTCTTGCAGTAGCAGCTTAAGGGTTGGAAAGAATCCATCAGAGCACCAAAATATTAACTCTCCAAAGCCCTGGGGGCACTGCTCAGTTATTGGAAAACACTGGCCATTTACAAGATACCTTCCCATGGTCCTGACCATCTTCTCCAAGTATTTGAACTAAATGTGGTGATTCCCACCTACGTCTGAGGACTGGTCCCAGAAAAACTGAGCCCCAGAGACATGATCATATGCCCACCCCACTCCACTGGCATTATTGACCTTGGCATGTAGATTTGCTCCCAGACATACAGAAGTTCCTAACCTGTTACTTGGCTCCCTTGTGGGGTGGAGTTGCCTTGGCGGACGGAAGGTTAAGTTGGATGAAAAGGGGAGAAACATGTCTCTCTCTCTGTGCCAACCCCACCAAACAATAGCCACTCATTCCTCTGAGTGGAAATGATTCACTCGTCTCGCAGTGTGAACCCTTGATTGAGTAAACAGCCAGGACTGCGGGTCTGATTCCAAGAGATCTAGCGGCTCTCCTGAGCCCTGTGACCGCTGATCTGATATGCTGGCTTCCCCCAGGCATCTCGGCAATGCTATGGGCTAGGGTAGTGGGCAGCAGACACCCTCTCCCCTTCCCCAGAGCCCGCATCAGAGAGGTGGGGTGGTGGCTCAGGGAACTCGCCACCACATCCCTAGTAATGAGTTTGGCTCTTTGCCCAGGCTCCCGCCGCCAAGCTTGCTGTTTGTTTTGTTGTTTTATAGGCCTCTTGGGTCCCAAGAACTGGTCTTCTGAAAGCTGGGAAAGGCTGCATTTGGTTGGCACAAGGAAAGGGGCATATTTACAGAATCCCCTACCCCACTGCCCCCCAGCCGTTCTCCCCACAGTCAGCACATCCCCCTGCTTCACCATGACAGGTGTCTCCCAAGAGAGGAGTCCCAGAGTCCCAGCTGACTTTGAGAAGGAGGCCCTGAGCTCCCCAAAGCCATTTTGAAAAGAGAGAAACTAAAGATTTATTTACTTTTTGCCCCTTTTGTGCAGCTTCTGATGTACTTCAATCTTGAATGATTTCTGTATGAGGCATTAGGCCGTGTGTTCAGCTGGCTGTCCCCTGCAGCTCAGGGCTTTATTGCAGGGCAGATGAAACACAGCGATCTGTGCTTCGGGGACAAGAGGATATGAGCAGAATGATTCACGTTCACAGAATCCAGGTGGCCCAAATGGTCTAGGCAAAATTGTCAGAATGCCAAGGTGCTGGTGTTGACAGTCTCATCTTCAGGAAAATACAAACCATACGTAGTCTTGAGCAGCGTAAGATTTGGGTCCACAATGGACCACAAATCCGACAGTGACCCCGATGCCATCTGAGCTGGGTGTGTGGTAGATCATACCATCCAGGTTTGTGTAATACCCTCCGTGACAGACGCAACGACAAAATCACGTAAGAACGCACTCCTCAGAATACACCCCATCACTAAGCCGTGCATGACTGCGCAGGCATATCCTCGTAGGCCATTAAGCTTTGTCTGCCTGTAAACATAGGATGTGAACATTTATCTCAGCATCAAGAGAGACTTCCAAGGACCACCTGGTCCAGTCCTCTGCTTTCAAATAGGGACCTGTTTGCATGACAAAGAACATTTGGGCTTATGAGAGCCTGGTCTGACTCCAACCTACTAGCGTGTGACCTCCGAGCCTCAGTTCTCTCAACTGTAAAATAAGGATGACTCTCGTACCTGTCCCCATAAGATCATAATGAGGAGCCAATGAGATCATTTGTCATGGAACTAATATTTGTCGAATATCTACTATATGCCAGGACTAGATATATGGTAGTAAACCTTCAGAAATGGAGATTCTATCTTATAAAAAAGCTTAAGTAGGGACCAGCAGGTGGCATGGAGGTTATAACGGTGCTGGATCCCACATGGCTGACTCTGCGGCTCAAGCGGTGGACCCAGTGGCTTGAAAACCATAGCAGTGTGTGATTGATCATCCATGTCTAAAATCCTAACAGGAGAATGGAGGAGAAAGGACTGTGGCATGGACATCCCTTAGGGAGTGATTTCTCACTTTCCCTCGCTCTCTCTGCTCAGTGCATGCACCCTATAAGAACAACAAATAAGTAAGCACAATATATAATACGTCTCAAAGGTGATAACTGCCAGTAGAATGTAATAGATCATAAAGAAATAATTTCTGCAAAGCATGGACTTGGGCATAGTCACACTTACCTGTTCCTACTGTCGTTATTCAATTTATGAGCCTCTACTTTCCCTTCTGTGAAGTAGGGTAGTAACAGACACTTTGCATATTTGTTGTAAGGATGAAATAAAATCACAAATGAGAAGTATTTAGTATAGTGCTTGGCACAAACGTGCTTTCTGTGAATAACAATTTCTTTGGGGCTTCTCCCTCAAATCTCACTCCTTCCCTGGGGTAGTGAAACTGTCAGATCAGGCTCCTTTTTAATGACACATTTGCAAGGTCTGATGGAGGAAGAGAATCCTCTCCCTTGCCCCCAGCCCTGAGTCATGGGAAAAAATACTTCCAAGACCAGACCAGCTGAGCTGAACTAATCTAATCCTGCTGGACTTTGGCATCCAGTTGCATTAGTCACCAGCGAGAGCTTTCCGAGCCCCATATCACCAAACAATATGTACTGACCCCCTCCCCAGGGCGGGGCCTAGGGAAGTGGCGGTTCCGCTCTCGCAGCTTTACAGAATTAACTGAAACAGCCATTCTCTACCTTTGCGTGATCCCCAGCCAACCACAATATCCTGGTGCTGCACAGCCCTGCCTTGGATAAACTGTGTGATTGTGGGGCGCCTCAGTTTCCTCAACTGTAAAATTGATGCCTGCCTTGAAAGACTGCTATGTGCAACAGACATGGGGCTGTTAAATATGTAATAAATAGAGCTCAGTGCACGGTAAATGCTTAGTAAGTGGCAGTCAGAGTTGCCAGTCCCACAGGTCCTGCTGATGTGACCCTTGCTAGTGTGGCCACTACCATGTTTGCTCTAGTTGCCACAAATTTCTTCCAAGGGCCCAAATTCTCTGTTTCTATTAATTCATTAATCCCATAACATTGTCAGATGTTTAAGAAGGGTTGGGATAGTTCTCTGCTGTTGCGAATGGTGATACTGCAATTCAGAGAGATTATGAATTTACTCGGTGTCACACGGTAAATTAAGAGACAATGTGGGAACTGGAACTAGAACTATAAATATTTCAGGATGAAGATGGGCCCAGCGTATACCTAGGTCACTTGCATAGGCCAAGATGTCAAGTTAAGAGCTTGTGGCCACTTGAATGCCTCTTTCCTTCTCCTCACCACGTGCCCCTGTCCAGGGAAGCAGGAAATAGGTGGAAAAGCAAAGTGATGAAGATAAACTCAGAGTTCTGCCCTTCAGAGTCTCTTCCTGGGATTGCATTCCTTTCCTGGTCTCAGCCTCCAGAAAAGTGTTTAGGCTCCAAGGTGGGGAAGCATTTCCAGTAGCTGATGTCACTGGGCTTGTATCAGTCATTACCCTCTAACACCATGTCCTGGTTTCTATTGCAAAGACTAATGCCACCACCTGAGTGTCCCCATCTTACCTGAAAGGAGAAATGGCATCAACAGCCTTTAGTAACCAATCAAGAATGCTTGACCATTCAGGGCTGGGCCAGTAAGCAACCAAGGAAGGGGAGATGCCAGAGAGTTAGGCCCCTGCAGAGAGCTTAGGACCTCAGGAGAGAAGGTTGACACCATCAAGCAGAGTCATCCCTCAAGTGGATATCACAGTTGTAGCTAGCAGGGACCTCAGAAAGCAGGTCTAGCCTACTGGCTTTGGGCAGGTGAGATATGTATTATTCCATTTTATAGGCAAGAGAGCTGAGATCCAAAGAGATTGAGAGATCCTAAAATCACCAAGTTCATACCAACAGAAGCAAAACTAGAATCCAGGTTTGGGATTATAAATTGGATCCCTCTGTCTATCCTAGGAAAGAACATTTCCTAGCATAAACCTCAGCTGACTCCTGCCTCGCTCTTGCACTCAAGTACTCAAGTATTTCCAGAGCAGATCCTATAATTGGTCTGGAATCATTCCTTCAGGGCAAGAGTCTGAGTTTCCTGTGCCAGGTCTGACCACACGCTTTGCCCCAAGATGACCAGCAACCCTGAGCCCTCATTCCATGTCTTGGGGCCTTACCAGAGATTTCTAGCAGGGAGGTATACTTAACCCCTTGGTGCTGTGATCATAAACACAGAATTGGGTCTCTCAGATGTATAATTAGTCTTTTTTTTTTTTTTTTTTGGTCTACGATAAATTAAGCACTTACTTACTGTACACTAAGCCTGGAGCTAACTCTTTTTCCCAATTAAGCTTCACTAACTCTGGTAAGGTAAAATTAATCTTATGTCCATTTTACATATGAGTATACTGAGGTTCACCAAAGAGAAGTGACTTGCCAGAGTCACATTGCTACCAAGGAGAGGGTCAGGATTTGAATCCAGAGCTCTGACTCCAAACCTGTGCTTTTTTAGTACTCCTCTGGACTTCTCTAGCATCGCATTGGTCCCTCTGTAGCCTGCCACCTGCCTTACAGGGAGACACAAGAAGGTGCATGAGAGACATGCAGAAGGGCCAACACTTTGCACTCTTTGCACCTGCGCAGGTGCCCTGGAAACCTGGGACATGGCAGCTGTCACCTCGGCACACGCTGCCTTGTGTCGCTCTCCTCAGGCCTCCTCCTCTGCCTCCCCACCCCTCTCAGCCCAGGTCACAAAAGATGGGGTGGCAGCCTTTTGTGCCACACACAGTCCCCAGCTGACTCCCCTTTCTCCAGGCATCATTGTTTGCCGTGAGCTTTCTGAAGGAGAGACAAAGGAGTCCGCCTTGCTGACAAGGCCAAAAGCTGCTGTGTAAAGTGTGGGGCCCGGGCCTATCACCCGTGCATCCCTTGGAGCCCCCGGGCTCTTCTTCAAAGACATTGTCTGAGATCTTTTGTGTGCCAGTCATATCCATTCAGAACTGGCCAGGCAAAGGTTCAGTGGGGAGGAGGAGAACACTGAGAAATGGAGTCATTTTGATCTGGCAAAATTGGAAGAGACATTAATGCAATAGTTAACAGCAGGCCAGTGCTGGGGGATGGGCCCGGATGCTTGTTCTCTGTTTATGGGGCTTATGCAATTCCATCAATATTGATGCCTGATGCCTTTGATTCTGACACTAATCATTGCTATGAATTAAATTTGCAGCCATATAATTAGGATTGCTATTAATAGGGCCCTGAGCTAAGCACTACGATGTGGCATGTCTTTTTCTTGATAGAAAATGGCATCCTTGGAACTCTGCTAATGGGGCGCACCTGGGATTTGCCAAGAATGATGTGAAAATTATACATTCTATATTTGTATTGGGCCTTTACTGAAATACCAGCCAGCAAAGGTGAGGCTGGAGGGAAGGTTCACTCTTACGCAGTGCTGTGGGCAGCAATTAGGTATCGCTGCTGCTCTTTAAAGAGTATTTAGGAAGGGGTATTCTAGAGCCAGGATTGGTTCCTCATGGTCAAGCTTCAGAGAGCTCACAGTAAGGAAGTTCTTCCCTGGGTCTAACTGATACTAGCCGCTTAGCCTAAGAGACTAGATACTACGCTTATTTCTTTCTCAGGCGTTAATGTGCGTATGAACCAAACAAGGGAAGAACCAAATAAGGATTGTTTTAATAAGCATTAAGTTTGGAAGAAAGGAACTGAGCCAAATCCCTATTGATAGTCCAGTTAGGCCTTGTTTCTAGGTGTACTGAGCAAGATCTCCATTCACAACCAATTCCAAGGTCCCCCATCCAGAGAACCCACCAATTCACATCTCAAAGAACCCACTGCTGCACCTGGTGGGAAAGAATGAGCTCTCTTGTGTTGAGTTGCTTTTCCAGGTAAATTTGCAGTGTATTTGGAAGCCCAATTTATTATCACAACTAGACCCCCCAGGTCAGCTCTGGAGACTCAGGATGCCTTATTCATACTCAGCCTGAGTCATCATGTGACATGTGTACAGGGCCACCTTAACCTTCTCCAACATGGGCACATGTGGTGACCCCCTTTATCATTTAGAATAATAATTTGCACCACTTGGCATAAGGGACGCATTAGTCCCTGCCCTTCTGACCTTTAGACTGTAAATGACTTCTCTTCCAAACCATCACTTAGTGACTTTTTTCTTTCATATGTTCAAATCATTGTGAGAAGACAATGGTTTGTGTTCAAGTCCTAACTCTACTATTTACCACATATGTGACCTTGGCTAAGTTAACTTTCAGAAACTCACAATTGAGAGTTCTCATCTTTGAAACAGTTGTAGTATCTATTTCATAAAGATTGCAACTGAGTTAAATAAGTATCTAAATGGCTTAGCACAAGTCTACTACACCTAATAAGAGTCCCCTTCCCCTGCTTTTATTTCTTTTCTCAATATTCCCAGATACACACAGAGGACAAAAGAGGTATTTCTGTACTCTTACCACTTCCTCCCACTCTTAGTACCCATGGCATCCATAAGAATGCCACTTTCCTTTTCACCCAGTCTCGGGGACAAAATACAGAAAATTAATTCTGCCAAAGCAAATGACACACTGGAACCTGAATCCCAAATGCTTTCAATCTTTTTTCTCTCCATCCAGCGTGGATGGGGTGTCTTGCCCCACTGCCATAGCTTCTGCAGTTTCTCTTTGGTCTCAAATAGTCCATGGTCTTAGGTGGACTGAAGCCATCCTCAAGTTCAAGGCTCAGAGCTCTACCAGCATTTCAGCATCACGCAAACGAAGGCCACTGTACACAGGTTATTCACTCACTTCTATCATCTGTCCCACACATACACTGTACATTTACCCATTCTGTGCAAGTGTGTATATAAAGACACATGGGTGGCTAGGTGGCAATTGGCCAATGGCCAACATTAGCAGAAAACATAGTTTTAGATATAAAACCCTAGAAAGCAGAATAGGTGGTGGAGTGCTCAATACCCAAGTTGTTCATGCATTACCAAACAAATATTTTACTCCTCATTCCTGAAGGTAAGTGGAGATGGGGATTTTGTTGGATTACTGTTGATAATGTTCTCTTATGAGAAAACATTCATCAGTCCCTTTAATAATGGAAATTGGACAAGCACAGGATTACTCACATGCATTCGATCAAATATTATGCATAATATACTCATCCTACTATGTGTAGTTATCTTGTCACTTGTAAGATCTTGGATGGTACAACCCAAACCTCAAAAGATGACTCACCCAATGAGGCAGTTTGATGCACCTCCAATCCTTCCGATAGTCTAATAGCCGCCCCCCTTGAAGCTGTAAATTGTTGGGTGGCTTCAGGCTCAGGCAGATTGGTGGTATCCCCAGAGGAATGGCCACAGACAGAGAAATGGAGGAGCAACTATGTCCAACCTCCCCCCACCACCAAATGAAAGGAATAAAAAAGCTGTCTCCTTGGTGCCTCCCCAGTATTTATGTCTGAGCTCAACAGACACCCCTGGGCTACAGCCAGTCTGTGTATTAGCATTAGTCCATTACGCTTTTTATGATGCATGCTACCCACCCCTCAACTCCCCCCATGCTACATTTTATGACTGTCCTTTTCATTTCTGGAAAGAGCTTCGCAGAATGGCAGATGCCTGCATTTCCCCATTCTTTGGGGAGCTATTTGTAGGCAGCCTGTCCCAGGCCATAAACAACGGGAGATAAACCACAGCCCCTGGTAATAAAGGCAGCCAAGGCCATGGAGGTGCAACAATAGGGGGTGGGGTAAGCTAGGTGGTATCTGTACATGCCCAGCCTAGTGGCTGGGCAGATGATACTCACAGAAGGTGAGCCAAGGGACTGGGTAGAAGACTGCCACCCTCCTAGATCTCCACCCAAGCTGAAGGGAAAGCACCCACTCCCTCTTGTGCTTATCTCCCAGACTGAAGCTGCTCTTCCTGTAATGGTAATCAGAACCCATCAACTTCCCCTAAGGAGAGGCGGGTTCCTGTGGCATCATTCTCTCTCGCTAGCTCGTGTGCCTACTTCAGACAGTATGGACCACTCACCTCCCACTGATGCTTCTAGGTCTTGAAGCAGATTCTTACAGATTCTTCTGCCTTTCCCTCCCAACCACTCTCCTTGTGACATCCACTCCAAACTCCCCCTCCTCCCTCAGGCCCTCTTCCCCACCCCGCCATGGCCAAGACCAAGTCTTACCAATCCATCACCACTACTCCTGGCTCATTAAAACATCAGCCTGGACCTCAGTGGCCATGGCGGTGATGTTTATTTATCTCAGCTTTCAAGCTGCACCCAGTAGCAAGTCACTTGTGACGCTGCGGGAGACGGCACCTGGAGCCAGCTTTGCTCCAAAAAAAGGCACCCCAGGGAGAAGAAAACCAAATCTTGAATGAATAATTGGTCTAGTGGAGATTTCAGATTCTTCTTACACACACAAACAGCAACTGAAAGCAAAGAAGGAGCTGAAAAGGGGGGTGGGAGATGGCAAAGACAGCCAGCAAAGCCCCAAATAATTAGTGCAGGGAGTGGTTTTCTTTCTCATCAGCCCCTTCCTGTTGGAGGACACGTAGTGGCAGGGGAGGGGGGCGGAGGTGACGGTGTTCTTTTCTTCTCCTTATTTGGTTTTGGACTTCACATCAAATGGAAACATGTAGATGAAAGTGATGTGCATTTAAAATGTATGTACACATCAGACTGCTGGAGATAGTAGCTATTATCCTGCGTGTATGTTTTTTTGCAGTAAGCTGCTAAATTATTTATTGGGCACTGGGCTTTAATCTCATAAACCTGCCTGCAGGCCCCAGGCACCAGCAGCCTGAGCACTGCATAAAACACGTAAGTCAGGCGGGCTGCGCGGAGCACTCCGGTGAGTCTGGGTAGTGATCGTTCATTTTCTCTCAGCCTTTTCCCCTAGATCAGCTCATTAACCCCAAGCAGACCCTCTAAAGAACCTTCTCATTTTTTCATCACTGTGAACTGGAAACTGATTTGCATCTAGTAGCAGACAAGGGCCCCAACCTATGCACAAAGCACCAGGGAAGCTATGGCAGGAGGCTGTCTTCAGGGTCTCTTTCCTTAGCTGAGAGATAGAGCCTTAGAAGACGGGACAAACAGCGTCAGCAGGTGGTGTTGTGGTTAAGGCGCTGGACTCCAACATGGTCAACTGTGACTTGAGTTCTGGACTTGAAACTCAAATCTGTGGCTTGAAACTCACACCATGAGTGTATGCATGTGTGCCCAAAATCCCAAGGGGAGAGTGGAAGAGAAGGGATTGAGGGTGTGGCCATCTCTCCTGAGAGATGGTTTCTCACTTTCTCTATATTTATGTATCTCTCTGTCTCTGGCAAGCACATGCACCCTATAGCAAAAAATCTCTCTAAAAAAGATGGGGTGAATGACCCTAGAACCACAGGCCATTCTAGATTGTCCATAGCTATGTGCCTTAAACTAAGAGCCCTCCAGCCCCTACCCAGGACTTATGGATAGATGATTCTAGACAAATGTTTTTGTATCTTGGGCATCAATTTGCCCTTTTATGTAAAAGCAACCTTTATTATCCCCCCTAGCTCCCAGGCCTAAGAGCAACTCTCTTGGTATGAATCTCCTGGTCCTTCTCTAAATACCACGATAATGCTCTTAGATGTGTTTTGTGATTTAAGTGAATAAAGAGTTTTCATGTATATATTGCCCAGTTTGAGCTCATCTTAAAAACCCCAAGGGCCGTGATTCTATGGATGAAGAAACTGGCCCAGAGTTGTCCAGTGATTTGATTGGAGCCTAGGTACTCATCCTTTGTCTTTTCTAATCATTGCCTAGATGTGTATGTGCACTGGCACAAAGCTAGTGTGGAAACTGAGGCACCAATCATCTGACACCCAGGGCCCCTAGGACTGTGTGAGAGTAATGTTAACACCAATGCCCTTGTCATAGGAATCTGAGCACAAACAGGGCTGTACTTTCCAAACCCTGGGCTTCTGTTGTCTTTGAGCGAACGGAGCAAGAGCAGGACTGTCTGGTTTCATCAGTCACCATGCTGCAGCAGCCAGAACCTTGCAGCTCCTCACAAAGTCAGGGAGGTGGAGAGACCAAGGGGGAGGGGACTGCAGTCATTGAATGCACAAGAGTTTTAACCCGTGCTCTATGGCTCAGAGGGGTCAGTGATCTACCAAAAAAAAAGTTTTACAAACTTTCGTACAAATAATGTTGGTTTAGAGGTTCCATTGCTTTCTCAAGTTCACAAAACTATCTATGGTTCTGTGTACCTTTGAGCTCTAGAATAACCACTCCCAACCGCCAACCTCACCCTCCTTCAAGCGAAGAGTCTTGCTCTCGTCTACTTTATGTTTCAGGTTTAGGAGTACAATTTTTTGTTGGTTTGTTTGTTTTTTAAGAAGAGAAGTTTTGAATAACAGGTGATGAAGTGTTGGGACCCCAGGTGCACCATATTCACCACCCGCCCCCCACCCCAAGCACACACTCCCATTCCCCAAGTCCAGTCAGTGCTGATGGCAACAGAACAAGGCAAGCCTGAATGGGCCCAGATCAGGTCCAAGAGGGGAGCCAGAGGCCCAGACAAGGAGAATGGGTCAGTGCATTTGAAAACGGTGGGCTATTGAAGGTTACACCTTTGGTAAACTGCGTATGGGCTGAAGTCTCGGTTGTAGAGCTGAATCAGCCCAGGCTAGGAGAGGAGATCAGGCCAGGAAGTAGGAGTCCCTATCAGTTGGGTGCAATATAACCCCCTCATGAGGGAGGGTAAGAACTGCCGCCAGGGAACCTGCTGTCTCCAAGCTCCTTCTCAGCGCAGGACTTGGCCTATTGGGCTCTCAGGCTAGGAGCACTTGGCCCTTCCCCTTGCGCCACTAACACCTCCATCTCAACAGGCTGAGGCATAACTTCCTCTACAAAGCTCCCTTCCTGTGTGCCTCATAGCACCCCAATCCCATGGCTGTAGAGCAGAAGAGCACAGTAGTTAAGAGTCCAGGCCCTGGAGCTAAAATGTCTGGCTCAACTTCCCATTCTGCTTTAATATCTAGATGTTGCAATGAGAGTCGTGTAACTTCTCTCCCATTGTTTCCACATCTGCAAACTGAAACTAATAAAAGTTGAGCATCCCTAATCTGAAAATCCAAAATTCAAAATGTTCCCAAATCTGAAACTTTTTGAGGACTTACATGATGCCAAAAGTGAAAAATTCCACACCTGACCTCATGTAATGAGTTGCAGTCAAAACATTGCAATACCAAAATATTGTATAAAATGACCTTCCGGCTGTGTGTAGAAGGTATATAGAAAACATAAATGAATTTTTTATTTACACTTAGATTCCCATCCCCAGGATATCTCATTATGTATATGCAAATATTCTAAAATAAAAAAATAAAATCCCAAACCTGAGAACTTTCTTGTCCCAAGCATTTCAGATAAGGGTTGCTCAACCTAGGCTAGTTTCTGCCTCCCAGGCTTCATGTGAGGGACATGCAAATGAGCTACTACATGCAGAGCACATTGATCAGTGCCCAAAATAGAATAAGTGCTCAGTAAATGGTGATATTATTATCGTATGTATTATAATTATCCTTTTTCTTTTCTCTCTCCCTCAGTACACTCAGCAATTTTAGGACAAGGGCTATGTTTATCAACTCTGTGCCTATGGTACCAACTAATGTAACAGACATTCAATCAGTGTTTTAAAATGAAGGAAAGAAGAAAGGTGAAATGAAGCAGGGGAAGAAGGGGACAAATCCTAGAGCTGGAGCCATCTCTCCACCTCCAATTTTTTTTTTTTCATTTATTATAGAGCACATACTCATACATGAAACAGAGAGGTACCCTCCCAGGGTTTGGTCCCCTTTCCCCAGTCCTCCAGCCTGCCAGGATCCTGAGTGGGCATGTACACATGCACTCAGCAGGTGTTCAGGCCAACCAGACCAGGGACTCAGACTGCGGTCAGCATGTGGCTCCCCACTCTGCAGTACAGTACTGCCTGAACCTCAGAGACTGGGCCTCTGCCCAATTTAAGAAATCTTCCTTAAAAAAAAAAAAAAAAACAGAAAAAAAGGGACCAGCAGATGGCATAATGGTTATGTCACTGGACTCCCATGTAGTCGACTGTGGTTTGAGTCCCAGACCCAGTGGCTTAAAACTCACTCACATGTATGCATGTGTGCCCAAGATCCCGAGAGGAGAATGGAGGAGAAGGGATTGTGGCGTGGCCATACTGAAAAAAATCTCTCTAAAAAATAAAACAAAACAAAAATGGTTTTGACCAACTGGTGGAGTGATGGTTATGGCAGTAGGATCCCACATGGCTGACGGCATGTTTCAAGTCCCAGACCCAGTGGCTTGAAAAACAAGCCATACATGTACTTGCATGCCCAAAATCCCAGGAGGAGAATGGAGAAAGGATTATGACTTGGCTATCTCCCGTGGGGAGTGCTTTTTCACTTTCTCTCTTTCTCCTTCTGTCTTTCTCCAGAAAGTATATGCACCCTATAGCAAATTTTTTAAATAATAAAAAAATTTAATATAAAAGGCTGTATTTCCTTCTTCCATAACAGACAGATATAGAGATAGAGCACCCCCAACAGGTAGATCCCCAATCCACTCCCAGCTTGAGCCAGTCCCAGATCATGAGCACACACAGGCCCAATGTGTTCAACAGGTCTCTTGATGTGAACCCAGAACCGTTGCATGTGAGTCAGCCTCAGAGCATTGCGCTATTGCTGTGTCACTGCTGTGCCACAGTTCAGCCTCCCTGAAGAGTCTTCTTGATGTGGGCAAGGGGCTTGCAGGTGTGGGCTATGCCTCTGAGTGTGGCAGGACTTCAGGGGTTCCTACCAATGTTTGTGGCTGACCATGGGCAAAGGACGAGGTTCTTTGGAGAGAGCACGAGATTCAAGCAATCACATTGCATACACAGAAATGTAAGCCATCATTGCTGCAACCAAATTCCTTTGGGACTGCCCTTTCCCAGAGGGGAAAAATCCTTCCGTCTCACTTAGCCGGAAGCCTCACTCACCTGTCAATGCCCCATCTGCAAACCTCAGAGACGATAGATCTGCACCAAAAGGCAGCTGACAGCAGAGAGCTCAAGAGTAGGCAGGGTAGGGGTGGGACACTAGAAGCTACCCTTCCTAGCCCCTGTGTGATTCCATCAGCTTTCTAGGGTCCGGTAGATTGTACTTCTGCCACCAAAGGGTTGAAGATACAAAGCTATGCCCATTGTTACTGAGTGTGTTCCTTCATACGTTCATTCACTCACTCCTCGGTGCCTACTGTGTGCTTTCAAATATATCACCTGTTGCTAATGTCGGTATTAACTACATTAAATTCTCAGTAGGGGCCAATTTTGTATGCCATCTGGAAATAGCTTTTTGTTTTTTGTTTTTATCAGAGAGGATATGCACTTGCCAGAGAGGAGGCAGAGAAAGAAAACACCCCTCAGTGGGGCATGGTGACACCACAATCCTTTTTCCTCCATTTCTCCTTCCCACCAGGATTTTGGGCATGCATACACATGCGTCCAGTGTGTTTTTCAAGCCACTGGGGTCAGGATTTTAAGTGGGATCAGCCATGTGGGATCCAGTTGCCTGAAATACTGTTTCATAGAACTAGCCCTGTATCATTTGATTGTTATGCCTGACATCTGGCCGGTAGAAGCCAGAAATGCTGCTACAACACACAGCATGAACAAATTCCACAACCCAGAATTATCTGCTCCACAAGGTAGTGAAGTTGAGGCATCCTGACAAAGGCAACAGACAGTTTCTGAGTATCTGCTACGTGCCAACCATTGCACCAAGCACTGCTCACTTCGTCCTCATCACAGCTCTGCCGCCTAGGTATTATGACTATTTTTCCAGATGCAAAAGCTCAAACTCAGGGAGGTCATATTACTTCCCCACTCACTCAAGTAATATGTGTTGATTGGACAACTCAGTAGGTGGTGGATTTGAAAGCAAACCTAGATCTTCTGGCCCCTAAATTTGCCCATCCACACTGCCTCCCTACACAAGGTCAGGAAAGGCAAGTCGTGAAATAAGCAGATGGGGGAGAGCATGGGTGAAGGGAGCAAAGTTTATAACTGCCATTGGGAATGACAAAAGCTAGTCCTTTCCAGCCTCTGTTTTTCACAATCCCCTACCCACACTCACAGAAACACACATGCACAATGAACAAAATCCTTTAGGCCTCAGTTTGCCTTCAGGTTTACTTTGGTGTGGGTGGTGATATGAGAGATTCCACCCTCTTTCCTTTCCCTCCAAAATGCCTCTCATCTTACAAACACAGCCAACCCTTTGGCTAGGAAGAGGGTGGGGATATTTCTCCTGCTCCTGAAGTGTCTTGATAAAGATCTGCTCACAGCCAGCCTCCAGCTTCTCCTTGGGCTGATTCAGCGCTGTAGGAGGTGTGGTATTTCATCTGTGGCTTTGACTGGTGGGCTGTTTGGACAGGGGCAGCATGAACAATGGGAAGAATATGGACTTTGGAATCAGACGATCTTGGTTCAAATCCTATCTTTACTACCCACTAAGTAGACAATATTGAGTAAATTAATTAACCTTATTAGTTAACCTTTGGTTTCTTCATCTGCCCAGTGAGAATGATGATACTTACCTTATAGGATTGCTCTGAAAATTAAATAAGATCAGGTGCGTTCATCTTTTAGCACAGTGCTTGGCAAAAAGTACTCAGAAATACTAGCCACTCCACTTATTCCTCCTCTCAAACCAGGCTGACTTCCTTCATGGGCTCAGAGAGACGGAGAGAGGAGTCTGCACCTTTCAGGTGGGCCTGCTAAGCCATGCCTCCCTCTCTGTTCTGAGCTTCCTGTGGGGACCTATATACAGGTTGGTCCAGGACCCTGAATTAATGACAAGACCACCATCTTTTCCCTGCCTCTGTGGTGAAACAGGTAACTTAGACCACAGCTGTCACCACCTCCCCTGGTATGGTCACCTGAGTAAACCATGCTGTCTGACTCTCCCTATTTACCCGTTAACTCAGCAGAGCATCTAAGAATGGCATGAAGAGTTAGGCAGTGCTGCCAGTTGACTCTAATGATTCATGGAAAATGGAATTAGAGTATGAGTTTATTTTGGTACAAAACAATCTGAAGTCCGTGCATACTTTTTTTTATATATAAAATGCATTTTCCATGAGCATTTTTGAGACCCCTTATACAACAGGTGCTCTTCCTCAGGCACCTCCAATCCATCTGAAGGCATGAGATGTGTTCACCTCCCCTAAAGGCAGATCTGCCTTCTCACAAGGGTTCTGGCATGCAGTCTGGGCAGTGGGACAATGTAGGAGCTGGGAAAAAAAATTCCAAAAACCAGGTGGCCTGGGCTCCAGTCCCAGCTCTATAGCATTGACCTTGGGGAAATCTCCCAGTTCCCTTATCTCTAAAATAGAGACACTGATAATTCCGGTTCCTACTTCATAGGATAATGGCATAGATTTAGTGAGAGAAGGTGTGAGAAAACATTTGGTATGCTGCCCATCGCTGAACAAATGTAAGCGGTTCAAGCTCTCATTCTTTCCACTGCCTGATCATCTGATCAGCAGCCCCAGACACTCAGCAGACGTCTGTGTCCATCACTGCTGTATCCTGACCACATGTCCTGTGGTCAGGGCAGCTCCCATTGCCTGCTATACCTGCTGCCCAAAGGCTATGTCCCTTTTCCATCAATTACTTATGTTGTGTATGTAATAGTAGATTAAAATATCACCTCCATTGGGGCCAGCAGTGGCATGGTGGGTAAGGGGCTGGACTCCCACATTTGACCGCAGTTCAAATCCTGCACCTGCTGGCTTGAAAAATCATGCCAGGAGCATATGCATGCATACCCAAATCCCAGGAGGAAAATGGAGGAGAAGGGCTTGCCATATGGCCACTCTCCCTTGGCGGGTGATTTCTCACTTTCCTTCTCACTCTCTTTCTGTCTCTCCACAGTAAGTGCACGTGCCCTATGGCAAAAAAGGAAAAAAAAAAAAAAAAAAAAAAAAACTAACAAAAAAAAAACTTAGAAAGAGGCTAGCAGGTGGAGTGGTAGTTAAGGCACTAGACTCCCACATGGTCGACAGCAGTTTGAGTCTTGGACCTGGCAGCTTGCTTTCTCTTTTTCTCTCTCTCTTTCTCTCTCCCTGGTGAGCACGTGTGCAATGTAGCAAATTTTTAAAAATTAATAATTATGACGATAAATGCAATGAATTAAATAATTATTTTTAAAGAAAAACTTATAAAAAAACATTAAAATAATAATAATGATAAACATAGAATGAGCAAGCCCCTGAAGAACTTGACACCTGCAGGTGCTAATCCAAGGGTGCATGGCCTGGTAATGCCCTGCAGGTAAGGAGAATATTGCCAGAAACTTCCATAAGGACTTCTGTCCTAACAGGAAGGGAAGCAGCAGTTCAGGAAGGACAGAGCACATCTTGCGGATATCGTCCCATAGATGTGGCTGTCGTGGTCTCTCCAAGCAAATTTTTTGGCTTGCGAGGTTACCAGGTTTGCTTTCATGACGTCAGATTTAGGGAACTAAGCTGAAAGCAGGGAGGAATTTCAGATTTTGAGTGTGCATGAGGAGGTTTCCTTTGGAGCACAATTGTTCTTAAGCTTTTGTCACGACTGCTTCTATCCCTTCCAAAGCTGGCCTCTGGCCACCTCTCTGCACACTAGCACTGAGATCAGCCTCTCTGGGCTAGTAACAAAAAACATTTTTCTCTTGCTAATCAGTGACACACCCCTGCCAGTCTGGGAGCTATTACCTTTTCCAGATGTGGAATAATTAAGGGCTAACCACCTCTGGGGTCTGCTGGGATTCCTCTGGAATGGTCTCCAGGTCCTTTTATTTAATCCTCATGACAGTCACTAACAATAAGGAAGAAAATGGAAGATGCTGAGTAGAGGAGCTAAGATGTTTGCCCAAAGACACAGAGAGTTGCTTGTAATTCCAGTTCGAAATTCTTAGGTCTGCAGAAAACTGAAAAATGTCTCTTGTCCCTCCCCCTGCCTTCATACAGAAAGGATTTTGTGCAAAATAACTGCAATTCCCAGTGCCGCTCTCCATCCCTCAGCTTTCTCGCTGCAGATGTGGGGCCACCTACTCCCCCATCCCATTTTCTCCATCACCGCCTCCTGCCTCCAACTCTACCTTCCTGAAAGACGTTCTTGACACTGTCATTAAACAGCTGCCAGCAACACCTGCTGGCATTCTCTGTTGCAAGGATAACAACCCAACTTTTGAAAGAGAAAATACAAAACGAGAAAGGCTATGGAAAGTCTAGTTGTGGGCTTGAGTTTTATTGTTGTTGTTTTTTTTTTAATTTATTCTTTTTTTTGCCAAATTACATATTCTGCATTCGTCTGTTGATTCTCCTATTCTTTTGCATTTTTTACTGTTTATGAGTCCTTTATCCCAACCTCACTTAGAAAATCAAGAAAAGGAAACTCATTTCAAAATTAAATATGGTGTCAACATGTGACTAGGATCTTAATACCTCAAAGAAAAGTCACAGGGCTATCTCCACCCACCCCAGCCTCACACAGTGGAGAAAGAAAGAAAAAGAAAAAAGAAAGAAGAAAGAACCAGTCTCCCCCGCCCCCTGCCCGCTTCCTGGGCCTTCTTCCAACAAAACTTGATGCAGAGTGATGATGATAGTGTTCCCAGAATCACAAGGCTAGCTCCATGGCACAGTGGTAATGTGCTGCTCAATAGACACCAAATTCTACACAGCAACCGCAGTTCGAATCCCCAGCCTAGTCAACCAGAAACACACCAGGCACAAATGATAATGCCCAGGACCCTACGGGCTAGAGGACTGGAGGAAGGGGATCGTGGCATGGCCAGACTCTGCAGAAGGTGCTTACCTATTTTCTCTCTCCAACTCTCACATGAGGGTGCTTGCTCTCTATCATGAATAAAGAGAAATATTAATAACAAATAAAATAAAGAATCTGTGCCCACTGGCAACTCCCTCAGAAAGGCATTACCCGGGGCACTTTTCCACCCTGTGCTTGTACCCTGATGTTCATCTCAGGAGACATCACAGGGAGGCCTGCACATCTCAGAGCACTGCCCAGTGGTGGCTATACCTTAGGAGATGCCTCCTCTGTGTGGCTCACCATCTTGTCCACCTTGTAGCCCAGCTCGTAACCACCAGCTCCCTTGTTCTTACTCAGGCCTGTCCCACCGCCCAGCTAATTTTCCCCTGATGCTAGCTGGGAGCTCGGATACTAAGCCCATTATTTTGTTGTTAGGGCAATAGGTCCAACACGATAGTTTTTTTGTTTTTGTTTTTTTGAGTGGTTTTTTTTTTTGGCTTCCAAACAGAGGCCAGTGAGGGATGAAATGGCAGCTTCAAAAAACTGAATTGCATTTTGTGGTTGCCAGGGACCTTGGGGCTGCTGAGGCCTGGAGGAGTGGGTTACTGGAAGCAGGGTTCAAGGGAGCTTGGCAGAGGTCAACCCGAAGCCGTATTTCTGGGAACGAGCAAACTGATGACTCTGCTGGTTTGCTATTGTGTCATGGAAAAGGCTTCTAGGGAATTCTTGCCAAGTCTTTGGAAGCAATGATATATATATAGGAATGATGTGTGTATTTATAGAGAGATCTATGGGAATATTGATGCCAGTCATGCCAGTTAGGTCTGCAGTGAGGGGGAGGTGTCTCTGGAGGAAGAATAGGGCTCTGGGATTTCCCACAGTTCTTTCCAGCCCTTGGGAGAAGGGAATATGAGTTCGAGGGCACCGGGATCCTTGGCCTTGCTCCCTGGGGGAAACCTTGCACTGAGAGTCTCCCTGGGAGGCAGGCCTCTCAGTCAGGAGTTTTCCTTTGAGCCATTCGGCCACAGCCCTGTGGTCTAGAGGACACTTGGGAAGGAAATGGTTCCAGGGCATGCGACCCCCATTGACCTATCTTCAGCACAGAGCGAGGCCAGGATTCCCTGTGGGAAGTGCAGAAGGTCCTAAGGGTCCTGAAGGGGAGGTTTGAGGGCTTGATGCCTGAAAGATGGGAGAGAATGCCCCAAATTTGTGTTTGTTTCCACTGGTGGGGAAAAGTTTAATTGAGCTGTTGGGTTTGGAGGGGCTCAGACCCTGACCTTTTTTCTTTTCTTTCCTTTCCTTTTCTTTTCTTTTCTTTTCTTTTCTTTTTTTCTTTCTTTTCTTTTCTTTTTTTAATGAGAGAGAGAGAGAATACCAGAAAGGAGGCAGAGAGAATGAGAGGTGTTTTTGACCTGGTCCTCTTCCCAGCCTCCGAGTTAGCCAGGGCAACAGGCACACACTGCCACAGCCAGCTTGTTTAGATCAGACAGGAACTAAACCGTGTGGCCTCGCCCCTTGGCTTGTGCCACCTCAACTGATTTCAGAAGCACTGAGAAGTTTGCCTGTTTATCTGGGACCATCTGTTGGCCCCCTTAAAGCCTGGAGGAACAGCTGAGGCTTACCAAGAAATCAGGCTAAAGATTTTTTCCAGAAATCTCCCAGGACCTGCATGGTGTGTGTGTGTGTGTGTGTGTGTGTGTGTGTGTGTGTGCATGTGTGCATGCATGTACCCTACTTGAGTTCTCTCCACTGAAGGACCTGCCATGTTGGGGAGCAGCCCAGGGCCATGGGTGAGCTGGGCGGGAGACTCAGCCGGGTGTGCCCGCTATCTGGCCTTGACATCTCTCATTCCATCTCCATCATGTCAACAACTTTCAAAATCAACTGAAGCGTAACCACTTGCCTCATCCCCAGCCAGTGTCCCCTGTCCCCGTCCCTGCCTACACCCACCCAGTGGAGGCCTGGGATGTGATGAGTAAGTCAGGATAATGACACTACACCCAACTTATCTAGGGCTGGCCTTCCTATACTTTCCTTGACTGTTTCGAAGCAGCGGGTGGGGATGGAGGCAACTGCTATTGCAAAACCCGTTTGGCTGAAGCAGCCACCTGGACTCCTCCTCTGTTTCAGACAGCCTCCCCTCGCTGCCAGGCAAGTTGAATAACTTAGTACTGGCAAAGAGATTCGGGGTGTAAAGCAAGCCAATAGGTTAGCAGAATGAACATTCTTACCCTCCTTTCCCTCCTTCCTGCTCAACCCACCCCACACCCATCCCCAGGGCCAGTCATCACTCGTTCCTTGGGAGCAGGCTTTCAGGTGAATAGCAGGAGAAACTGAGAATGAAAGTTAGGCTCAGGTAAGAACTTCCTAGAACAACACTATGCATGAAGAGGGAACTTTTTTATACCTGTGCTGTTCAATCTACGAGCCACTAGCCACGGGTGCTACTGAGAAATTAAAATGTGTTCGTGTGCCCGAGGAGCCGAATTGCTTATTTTACTCCATTTCAATTAATTTACCTGCAGATAGCTTGTTGTCATGTTACTGTACTAGATGGTGCAGTTGCAAATTTTGAAATGGAAACAGCTTAGAAGTCTAGGACTCTGTTAAAGCCTAAAGGCGTAGGTGCCATCTCTCATTCCCAGTTGAAAAGGAAGTTTTGGAAGGTGCCACGGTGCAAGGCCTGTTGCATCTGCCCCAGAGTAAGCCAAATCCCTAGCCTAAAACTCAGCCGGGCCTCTTCCTGTGAGCTGTTCCCCAGGCAGAAGCTGAAGAGTGGAGTAGGAATGGGGCCCAGCTCCCCTCCCCAGGACCCCCTTGTCCTCCACTGCACCTAGCCCTGGCATCTGCAGCATGGGACCCAGGTGGTTGTGGGGTGACATGCATGTCAGTGCCACAGCTGCCGACATCCGGCTCCCCTCCCACCTCTGCCCCTTCGTTTCTTGTCTGTCAGCAGCAACTCTCGGCCGGCCGGCCGCTGTTGGTCAG
Source organism: Tupaia tana (assembly GCA_026018925.1). Taxonomy (NCBI): domain Eukaryota; kingdom Metazoa; phylum Chordata; class Mammalia; order Scandentia; family Tupaiidae; genus Tupaia; species Tupaia tana. The sequence goes on from JAKSZU010000007.1 coordinate 149,034,726, forward strand.
CAGTCAGAGGCCCTGCAAACCTCCTCTCTGGCTCCCTCTACTCCTTCATCCCCCGCTGAGGAAGGTTAAGGGGGAAAGAGGAAGAAAGAGACAGGAGGCAGAGTGAGGTTGAAATGAAATGCTAGTGACATTCAAGAAAGTGACTTTACAAGGCTCTCGTTGCCCTCCCTCCAGCATCAGGATGACCCTTGTCCCGTCTCTAAGCCGTCTGGGTTGTCAAACCCCAGCACCCACCCGCTCCCAGCTCCTGCGCACACAATACCACATGTGCCTCCTCCCATCTCGTGGTAGGTCCACCTGTGACCTCTGTTCTTCTGACCTCACCCCTAGATGGAGATGGGGCCCCAGAAGAGCTCTCACTCCCTAACCCAGACTGGATGAATTCGACCTTCTCTGACTCCAGCCTTCCCCAGCTCCCCTGGGTAAACAGGGGGAGAGGAAACGCTGTCTTTCGGGGCCAGGAGGTTGGCAGCCCTGGCTGGATTCCATGTGTAGAGAAACCCTGGCGGGGAAGAAGGCGTTCCTTTTTCAGACTCAGGCCCCTGGGCCTTTCCTGGCTTCCTAGACAGGCGCATGGCCACCCTATGAAGCTACATGAAGTCCAAGCTGTTCAGTGAGAGGCTGAGCTGCCTATCCTAGGAATGGAGCGAGATCCAGGAGTTTGAGGTGCAAACTCCCTCTCTTAAAGGCCTTTTTCCTTCCCATAACTGCAGAGGGTCTCAAGGGTCTTTCTGTTGCTGCTAATCAGCAAAGTGGTGGCAAATACCTCTGTTTCTCTACCTGCAGAGCGAGGAGACAGCAGGGTAAGGCCCTTTCAGGGCAACTTCCCAGGACAGTTTCTCAACATCTCCACTGCAAATTGCAATCAAATCCTCTCGCAGATTTTTGGTGGTTTTGATTTCTCCAGGAGAAATCTGCTCTGAGTCTCTGCTTCTGAGGTCCTTAGCTCAGGAGTCGAGCTGAGCTAAGCTCAGCTGAGCAAAACTGAAGAGACCATACAAAGGGAGAGAGGAGAGGCACCAAAGAAGCCATCCCTTGTTTGTGAAGCAGCTAGAGCAGGGAGGAGTTGGAGTGAGATCATAGAAAGAACTTCCTAAGGCAGACAAGGTCTCAGGGGAGTACATTTCCCTTCCTAGCGCAATTTCAAAATGAGAAAACTGGAGGGGTGCGTTGCATCTTGAAAGTTATTTTTCAGGGCAGGATTTAAATATAGCCATTCTTTATCTGGACAGGAGCACTTCCCACCCCCAGGCCCTGTCCCCCCATCCCCCCACAGGCCCACAGGGTTCTGGTCTGCAGGTGGTGGGATGGGGTAGGCTCTGGGAGGAAGGGGTCTTGCCAGGGAGGGAGAGTGAAATTCCCCTCCCTGCCCTCCCTCTCTGTCTTCTGACCTTTGCACCTTTCCTGCTAGTGATCCCTAAATTACTGAGCTGTCTCCCCCTCCCCAGGGAGGAGGGGAGCAAACAGGGCTGACGGGAGGTGGAGCAGAGAAAGTATGAGGTGGAGGTCAGGGGTCGTTTCACAGTATGTTTTGGCAAAGGAGTCCTGTGGAGCCGCCAGTGGGCCGGGACTTTCATCCTCCTGAGTGAGTTTCCCTCACTTGGAAAGCGGAGCTGTCACTCCAGGGTGATGTGGAGCATGTGCTCTGGGAACTGGGACACAGCCCTCAGGGTCCCGCTATGTGAGGGAAGGTTAGATGGCAGGCCTGAGCCTGCACAGGCTCCTGCCTCTGCTCTCAGCCTGGGGAGGCGGCGGCCTGTCCGTGGAGGGGTTTTGATTTGCTCAGGATTAGGCCGGTTCTGGCTGGCTGGCCTGGTCCTCAGAGCCCCAACAAGTAGGATGGTGCTTCTGATGCCTCTCACAGTCCGCAGTCCCTGCTCCAGAGACTCCCCTGTGCGTGCGAAGATCTGGAGGAAGGAATGCTGTGGGCTCAGGGCCCGGAGACTCCCGAGTCTCTGAGTGAGCGAGTGCAGGGGCTGCGAAGGCAGGCAGCTTGGGGTTCAGAGGAGCCACCCCATCATCCCCTGTCGCACCTGGGCAGGCAGAGACACCGAAGCTTGACATGCCCCGGGACGAGCGGGTTGCTCTTCCTTCCCCTGCTACTCCCATTTCCCTCATCACGGCCCTAGGTACCTCACTGCCCTTTGCCTCAGGACCCCTGGCCACCTTAAGGTGGGGACAGTGGGGACAAGTACCTGAGAGGGCCAGGGACTCCACGCAGTGAACTGGTCTTAATTGCAGCACAATCAGTCTCCAAAGACTCTGGTGACAGCGTCACAGGGCTGTGTCTCACACCTTCCTCACCTCTTGCCAGCTGTGTGACTTTAGGGTAGACACTTCACCACTGCCACCGTCAGCGTCCTCATCTGTAACATGGGGGTCTCTCGGGGATGTGGACATGGCAAAGGAGAGGCCGCAGGCATGCACATGCCAGGACGGAGGGACAGCCCAGCACCACTATCTCTTTAGTTTCCTTCCCCAGCTCCCTTCTCTGTTGGTGGCTTTTTAACACGTACTCAGTGACAGTCCACTCCCAGGCAGCCACAGCCACTGCCATGGCCAAGGCGCAGACTGAGTAATAGGCTCTGCCTTCCCCCGTCTCCCAGCCATCCCGGCACAGAGGTGCCCTCTCCGTCTCCAACCCGAGCCCCTCTCCCACTCCCTGATGCAGAGGCGTTTCCTCTGCTGACAGCCTGAAGACAGGTCATTTTTCTTCTCCTCCTACATAATGGCCTTTACTCCCTTAGCCCGCCACCCCCTTCCCAGCCTTAATGACTTTAACATACACACAGTTCTTTAAAAAAAATTACAAGCCCCCAGTGAGCTGCTCCAAGCAAGCCTCGTGTTGAAGAAACAACCCAAGCACATGTTCGCAAGTCACTGTGTGCGATGACAGGGGGCCTTGTGCTAATTTCCTCCCTGTTTGAAGCCCCAGGGTGGGGGTGGGGCAGGTATAAAGGAAGAGACCAGGGTTTGGGTATTTGGTTTCCTTTGATCCTCCCAGAAATGCTGTAGCATTGGGGGAAATATTCCATCCTGGGAAATCTGGAAGAGTAAGGTGTCTTTAGGCAGGGCTTGGGCCGGCAGCTGGGGATACTGTGGAAGGAGGATGCTACCAGCCGACTTTTCATCTCCTTGAGATTCTGACTCCCTGCTCTGCCCCACTTCTGTGGGCAGAGGGAGACAGGAGACAGTCTCCAAGGGGAGACTTTAGCCCCAGGTGTTTAGGGATTTGCTGAAGCCCCCACCCTAACACACACACACACACACACACACACACACACACACGCCTCTGCCTTCAGTTTTTCTTTGTAACTTGTCTAAGAAACCGAAGGCCAGCGGAACCCAAGGCCCTCACTTCCTCCTCAATGTGGGCATCATCACGCTGAACCTCTCTCTCCCTCTGCCTCCCCCGGCTGCCTCCTGACCTCCAGGACTGACTTCTACTCTGTGAACCAAGGGATGGTCCAGTGAGGTAAAATGGGGGTGCTTCCTGCCTCTGGGCTGTCTCCCCAGGGCAGACCCCGACCCCAGAAGAGGAACTGACTGACTGCAGGAAAGGTCTGGCAGGAGGGATAGAAGACAAAGAGCAAGAGGCCTCAACTGCACCCCTGGCACGGAAATGTGCTGGCTAGGATCCAGGTCTTTCTAAACCAGCAGCAAATGCACCAAAGCTACAACCTTACCCCTTGACCAAAGACGGGAAAGTGCCTGTCTGACCTCGTGTTATTGGTGCTATTATCGTCATTATTGGTAATATCACCATCATCATCCTGTAATTTACCAGGTTCAGTGGCGAGGAGGCTCTGGGCTTTCATGTTAAGAGAAAATGAATTGTGGCAGCCTCCCCGCCTCCTCACTCTCCCTTGCCACCCACAGGGCCCCTGCCCCTGTCTTGTCACCAGAGACTCTATAGCCTGGGCGCAACATGCTGTCATCTTTGTGGGGACACTGTGTTCAAGGGTTGGATGCCAGGGCGGGGGAGAGGGGGCAGCGCTTGCTGTGGAAGACATGTGACGCTCATTGTCAAAGCAAGAAAAAGACTTCCACTCATGTCCTAATAAGCCTGTGGTTCCCAAACTTGAGCAGGCATCCGAATTACCTGGGCGCCTATTGAACTACAGCCCTGGTCCTGCCCCAGGTTTTCTGATTTAATGGGTCTGCAATGGGGCCTGAGAATTTGCATTTCCCCGAGGCTGATCTAAGTTCCCAGATGATGCTGATGCTTTTGGATTGCAAACCACTAAATTGCCCTATATTAGATATATTTAAGGAGTGAGTCACTGGAACGCCCCTTCTCCCATCCTCATGGATACAGGTATTTGCACAGTGCTTCAGGAGTTCTCAGCGAGCGGGCCAAGGTCCCAGGTGCAGCGTGAGGCAGAGGAGTGCTGCTAACACTCACACAGAGGACCCCTTGGAGAGAAGGCGGAGGCAGGCAACACCCCCATCTCCTTCCCTGAAGATTTATTCCTTCATTTGGCATTTCAGGCCTTCCTGGGGGTGGGAGAGGCTGGAGCCAGCCTGACTCACTGTATCAACCTTTGTGGGGAATTTTGGGCCCCAGCCAAGCTCTTCTCCCTCAACCAAGCCCACCCTCTTCTTCCCCACCTGTGCCTCTAGCTGAGCTTCAGGCCCCGCAGAGAGTGACACTGTCCCTGTGCATACTGTCCCTGTGCCCACAAGGGAACAGGCACCCAGGTGCACATTGTGTACATTGATTCTCAAAGCAAGGCTTCCCACAATTCTTTGCTGTAGCTTTCTCCTCCCCCGTACTCCAAACAGCTCAGGGTTTTTCCTGCAAAAACAGTGCCTGGAAGCATGGCCTTTTCTCTTTTTCCTTCTTTCTAGGAGAAAGAGAGAAGACTATAGGGATTGACGGTTATCAAGCCCCTAATACAATGCAGGGATTGTGTTAGGTATGCGTATTACTCCCTATAATCGGTGTAATCTCTGAGTGATAGTTCCTCAAGCCTTGAGGGTAAGGCCCCACATTTGTTTTGCAATAGCAGGTTTGAAACCTCAGGGCACTAGCTACCCACAGATAATGAGAGGTGGGCAAAGTCTAGCCCTGTGGTTCCCAAACTTAGGGTGCCTCAGAACCACCTGACATCTACTTAAACACATATGGCTGGGCCCTATCCCCACAGTTACTGATTCAGTAGCACTGGGCTGGGATGGGGACTTGGGATATGCATTTTTAACAAGTGCCCAGGAGGTGGGGCTGATGCTGCTAGCCCCGGGACCACACTTTGAGAACTGCTGATCTAGTTCTGAACCCCATGGGTTAGACTTTTGTGGGCTGTTGTTCCACATGCCATTCATCAGTACTGTGTTCCCACCCCTAGACCAGATTATACTCTGAGTTCTTTTGAGGTCACTGTGGAAAAATGTGACCAGCTTGCTAATTCCATGTTGTTTCTTTATTCACTGAAAAGATAATAATCATTATAGTACACACTCATGTAGTGCTTACTAAACGCCACTGTCCTGGAGCTTTTCACATGCTAACTCTTAATCCGCATAATAATCCTGAGGTATCTGTAATTATTTTCCCATTTTGCAAATGGAGCAACCGAGACACAGAGAAGTTAAGGTTACACAGCCAAGCAGAGGTGGGGAGGGATTCAAACCAGGCTGACGAGTTCTGGCATCTGTATTCTTAACCTGTCCTCAATTCATGAGCATCTGTTATGAGTTGGGTCCTCCGCTGGACTCTGAAGGAGTTAGGGAGGAAGAATAGAAAGAGAAATAAACCTCAGCCTTGCCTTGTGTTAACAACTGAAACATAGAATAGCGCCAAGAGAGAAATACGCGTGCTGAGGGCTAAAGCAGAGAGAATGGGTAACACGGCCTGGAGAGTCCGAGAAGGCAAAGTGAGCCTTTGAGCTGGGCCTGTAAGCACATAGAGTTTTGAACTGTAAAGGAGACTCCCTGGCAGCAGCCAAAGCTCTCTGTGTGGAGGTGCAATGTGTGAACTTGAGCACGGCAAGTGCAGGGGGCTGTGAGTGATCAATGCTAGAGGAGCCCAGGGCCCAAGGAGGAAGTGAGTTGGGGAAAAGGAGAAGCCACTGCAAAGGCCCTCCTGTGAGCAGTCATGAGAGGCCTGCTCCAGAGCTTGGGCTTTGGTAACTCGGGAGAGGCCATTCGAGGTCTTTGAGCAAGTCAGGACCATACTTAGATGTGGACTTTTGAAAGTAGCTTCAGATTTTGGCTTCTAGTTCAGTGTGACACATGATGGACACACCAAGAGCTAACCTTCCCCTGCCGTCCCAGTCATTGCCCTGGGTCAAAGCGCTCTCTGTCCCAGTTCTTTCTGTCTACCTGGCCACCATCCCTACTGTCTATTTCCCACTTCAGAGCTTTTTCTAGTTGACATTGCCCATTTTTCTGAAGGCATTTTAAGCCTGTACCCACCTTGTCACTTGTTGCCTTGAGTCCTGTTCTCCATGACCTCCATGTGTAGCCTCAAGTCCATGCTGAGGTTGGCCAAGGCTTGTGGCAGTGGCAGGTAAGGGTGGTCTTCATTACAAGCATAATTTAAGGAGTCTAGAAGTCACAGCCCTCCTCTTACACACTCCATGGAAATGGGTGGGTGTCACAGGTCCCAGAGTGAGCTGCAGGCCATCAGATGTGAACTCTGCCGTGCTTTCCTAGCTAATCCTAGATAGACTGCCTAGGTAGATTTTCTTTTTCCTTTTATTTTTAAAGAATTATTATTTTATTTTATTTTATTTATTATTATTATTTTCTTTGACTAGAGAGAGACGGGGTGAGATGGGGGGGGGAGTGAAAGGGTAAGCCACCAGGTCCAGGACTTGAAGCACAGTTAGCCATGTGAGAGTCCAATGCCTTAACCACCCCATCACCTGCCAGACCCTTCTAGATAGATTTTTGTCATCAGATAGGAAATGCTAATGAGAACTAGTGCTAGAAGCCCCTCCCTCCCACTTCCACTTCATCACCTGTGAAATGGCAATAATTCCTTCCTTAGTCATTTATTCTACAGTTTTTGTGACCTTAAGTCAGACCTGACTTTGAAAGCATCTTGTAAACTATGAAGCACTAGACAAATGCGAGCTAGAAGGAGGGTACAGAAGCCTGGTTGCTTTGGACAGAAACAGAATTGAGCCATCCATCAATTCACTTCAAACGAAACCCCAAGATACCATGCAATGGAAAGCCGACCCATGTCCAGCCCTGTAACTGTGCCAATGAGTCCCTGGGCACCTTTTAACTCTCTTTTGAACTGCAGGGTCTTTCTTCTGTCTCTGGCTGTCAGGTTTCTTCGGTGCTCTCCTAGGGAGATTGCCTTTTTTATATCTTCTCTCCAGCCTGACCTCTGCCCCCAGGGCCTCAGGTTATAGCTCTCATCTCCCACAGGGACTATGAATGACCTTTCCAGACTTCCAGCCGGTTGCCCAGGAGAGCAGTGATTACTGGCATGGAGACAGCTGGTCCCAGGCCTCCATCTCAAGCATCCCAGCAGAGGGCAAGACCGAGAAAGTCCTCACCAGACTGCCTAGATTTTCAAAGGACATGAGCGAAGTCTGGCCTTCTTCACTCTGATAGGATCTGTTAGAGGTCATCGTGCAGCCTCTGCCTTCAGGCCAGGTAGCCTTTCTCCCTTCCTATTTGGGTGCTGGTACCTTGTGTCCCTATTCAGAGGACACGCCTTCCCTGGAGGTTGCAATGGGGGAGGAAGGAGCTGCTTCCCTGGGAAAGGACAGTTCTTCCCTAGCGGCTGGCTGGATTGCATACTGGAGCCCTCCTTTCCTGTCGGAGGCTCTGCTGGGATGGGTGGACCTGGCTGAAATGTGGAAGACTACACTTTGTTCTCCACTTATCAGCTGCCTGTCCTCCCCCTGCCCCACCCCTTAGCCTCCTGCCTGTCCTCCCTCAGGCTGGTGTGGAGTCCTCTCCAGGTGTTCCAGTGCACTCATCACACACCTTCTCCTCCCAGAGATTCTGCAGGATCAGCCAGGCTGCTCGCTGCTGGAGGGCCAGTGGACATGCTGTCAAGTTCTGTTCTCCAAGGGTCCAGGAGTTTCCGCAGAGCCACGAGTGTGTAGAGCTCTGACCACAGCTGCCTCACAGCTGTCCCAGCTCCCCTAAAGACAGCGACGAGCCAGCCTGGTCAGAGAGTTCCCAGCACCAGGGAGATTTCAGATCAGCAGGCACCAAATCCAATTTCCCTTGTAGCAGAGACCTTGAGGAAGCTCAGGGAACACTCATTTCCTTGGGCGATTTCTCCCTCATCCACCACTGCTGCTTGGCATGTTGCCACTTTGCAATAGTGAACTTGAGGGTGCAAAGGTGGGTGGTAAGGAGGAGAGGGGCCGGGGGCTAGTGCAGAGCAGAGAGTGTGGTGCAGGGCTGGAGTCACGGTGCAAACAGAAAGCAGAGGAACTAGGTTTGGCCTCTACTGCGGGATGTTGGGACTCCCCCACCCCTTTTCTGGTGGCCTAGGTGAGCAGCCTGTTTAACTGCCTCTTCTGCCCTTCCCAGTCATCTTCCCCACCCCCACCTCCAGCCATCTCCTCCATCTGGTCCCCACATCTGGCTGATGACCATCCAGAGAGTTCTACAATACCTTCTTCCCTCCCTCAGCAGCTCTTACCTCCTCCCACCCCCACCTGCTGAGTCTCCTTATGACTCTACCTTCTGTGTTCCTCCCTGCCTCCCCCAAGTGCCTCTGTAAGAATAGAACAAGCATGCAGCTCTCCGGAGTCATCCCTTCTCTCCCCAGCCCTCGGCTCCCCACACAATCGCAGGCTGCCAGGACTTATCAGGTCCCCTCTTTGCCATAAAAGGAGCCCCTCCATAAAAAGAGCTGAGGTCAGTTGATGGCGAGGCCACTCCACCAATGAGCAAGTCCTAGATACCTTTGCAGGCACCGGTCACGTCATTACAGGCCTAAAGACACTTCTCAGAAGGGACGAGGCGTAAGGGAGAAGACCCACATCTTCTACTGACTACTCTTCTTTCAGGGAGCTCTGACGCCGGGCCCCTAGTGCTGTGCTTCTGTGTGTGAGTGAGTGTGCAGTGCACATGCACACAGGCCACGTCTTGGCATCCCAGGGCTTGGGTGGCATCCGCAGGCGGGACAGAGAAAAGGAAAGCGGAGCAGACTGCAGGCGCAGATGTTGCCGGAGCTCTTCCTGGCTCGGTGCTGCCCGTCCTCTGCAGGTCAGGCTGATAATGAGAGGATTAATTTCAGTTTTCCTTCATCTCAGCCCCAATATGGCTGCTAATGCTGGTTCAGCTGGTAACATTTTTATTGGCAAATCCTCCACCCACCCTGAGACAGGCTCAGCATACACACTTAGCCTCAGAAATGGAGCTGCCCAGAATAGGAACTTTGGCCCTAAATCTTTGGCAAATGCGATAGCTCAGGACCAAAGGGACTGATCCTTTTTCCCACTGCAGACAGATTAGAGCAGAAAGAGCACTGGTCAGAGAGCCCGTGAATGCTGCTCTACCTTGTGCTAGCCGTGTGACCTTGAGAACTCCCCTTGGGTTCTCTGAGCTTGGGTTGTCTTCATTTGTAAAGAACATAATAACACGGGGCTCTCAGGGCTTGTTGCAAGGATTAGATGAGATAATATATTCACATGTAATAAACACTCTGCAAATGCTAGGTGGATATCGAAACGGAGTGCACAGTGCAGAGAAACAGAACCACAGACTTCAAGAGGCCTTCGAAAGGCTCACCAAACCAACATCCTCGTGTGGTGTGGTGGCAGCAATGCCTGTGCCAGCCAGGATTCTGAGTGCTTTCAGTGTTTTACTTCATAACTCATTTTACAGATGAGGCTTGGCTCACCGAAATTAAGTTCTTGCTCACAGAGGCTAAGATCCCCACTCATAGGTGATCAAGCCAGGAATCCAACCTAGGGAGACAGGCTCTGGATTGTGCTTTCTTTCTTTCTTTTTTTTTCCCCCAGAGGTTTTTGCCATGAATGTGTAGGCTTGCCAGAGAGAGAGACAGAGACAGTGAGAGAGAACATGAGAAATCACCCCTTGGGGGAGGTCATGCCTCACTCCCTTCTCCTCTATTCTCCTGGCATCATGGGCATGCACACATACATGCCTGGTGGGAGTTTAAAGCCACCAGGTCCAGGACTCAAACCATAGTCAGCCATGTGGGAGTCCAGCGATGTAACCACTATGCCATCTGCTGGCCGTGCTATATTGCGTTTTCTTAAACACCACCCAACACTGCCCTTCAGGTGTGCTAGTGAGGGAGCTCCACCCCAGACAGGCAATGACGTGCTCAAGGCCACGCAGCTGTTCATCTTCCCACTGGGCCTGAGCTCTTTCCCTACCATTGGGCCGATCAGCTGCCTTCTTGAGGAGGTAGGCACTGTAGGACCCGTTTTCTGTTGCCCACCAGCCAGCCACTGAGTTACCCCTTCTGCCCTGAACATAAAAAGCAACTGGAAATATCTTCCTGAGGGGACTCCCAGGGAAGGCTGGAGCACTCGCAGGCCTCCCTTCTATGAGGACAGACAGCAGGGCAGCACTCCATGAGCACATGATGACATGAGCTGCCTCTGTCCTCAAGGATCTTTGGGAAGGAGAGGGCAGCTTCGTAGGACACTCACCACTCAAGCTCTCAGAAGCCAAGCTCCCCAGCGATGAGATAAGTGTCGGGCATATGCTCAGCACAGCCTGCCCAGAGCTGAGATCAGACCCTTGTGAGCCCCAGGTGTCACCTGAAGCTGTGGGCAGAGCTAGCAAGCAGAAGCAGGGAGGTGGGAGGAGAGAGGACAGCAATAAGTTGGAGGTACCTAGGAGGTGCTTATAAGACAGTGTCAAAGTAGAGATAGAGGGAAGAACAGAACTCGCAGTTCCCCCAAAGAGAAATCCAGGATCCAGGCATCTCTGACCTTCAACAATATGATGCCGCCGACCTTTCCCATCATACTTCGCCCAGCCGAAGGTGTGAACCCCACCAGTGAACAGAGAGGAGCCCCACATCAAGGCCCCCATGTGTATCTGGACCCCCAGAATCATTACTCATAATGCTAATTGCTAATTTGTATCGAGCACCTCCTCTGTACTCGGTACTACGCTAAGTGCTTCACATGCATTTACTGATTTAACCCTCACAATGTAATTCTATTAGGCAGGAGCTATCATTATCATTTAATAAAAAGATCAAAGTTTAGAGAGTAGGTTAGGTAACGTTTTTAAACTCCCAATGCCTCGGTGTTCTTATCTCTAAAAGGAGAACTAATTCATATACATTTATTTTTAATTTGCTATAGGGCATGTGTGCTTGGCTGGGGGAGTAGGGGGCACTGACTGCTCTTCTTTCCTGGGAGCTCAAGCACAAGTTCCTTAATGGTCATCCCCAGTGGGGATGGCCACACCGCAATCCCTTCTTCATTCTCCTCTTGGGAGTTCGAGCACACATGAATATGCTCCCAGTGTGCTTTTCAGGCCACAGAATCCAAGACTTGAACCATGTAGATGAGTCACGTGGGATCTAGCCCTCTTAACCACCATGTCTTCTGCCGGCAACTACCTCATAATTTATTTTGAGAATTAAACTTATTCTGAGAATTAAATGACAGGATACTCTTAAAATAGTATCCGGCTATAGTAAGCATTCAATAAAAGCCGGCTATTGTTGGCCCAGCCATGCTGCTACAACTGGCTGGGCTACTGTGCATGGCCGGGGCCACATGGCAGATCTGGGTTCAGATCTCAAACCAACCTTAGCAGGTCGGACACGTGCCTTGATTGCATCTATCTTTTATAAAAATTATTTTATTTAACTTTATTTACTTTAATTTGACCAGAAAGGGACAGAGCAAGAGAGAGAGTATGAGAGAAAGTGAGAAAGCAAGACACCAGGTTCAGGACTCAAACTGCGGTCGACCATCTGGGAGTCCAGCGCCCTTAACCACCATGCCACCTGCCAGCCCCAATCCTAGGTATCTTGGAGGCTGGAACAGGAGAATCATGTCATGGAGAGACCTGTCAAAACTACCCCTCTCTTTCTTTTTCCCTCATTAAAAGAAAAAAAAGAATAGCAGGGCTGGATGGGGGCACAGCAATAAAACATGGTGCTCTGCAAGGCAATTCCACATGGAAAGGTTCCTGGTTCAAGCCCAGGGACCTCCCTGAGTATACCAGGCACACTGTTGTCTGTGATTCAGGGCTGGCAAGATGGGATATGGGTTGTGACATAGGACCCTGTGGGAGGCAATCTCTCTCGGAGGAAATAAATAAAAAGTAAACTAAAAACAAAAGTTGGGGGAACCAGCAGTTAGCGTAATGGCTATGTCGCTGGACCCCCACGTAGTCGACGGCGGTTCGTGTCCCGGACCCGGTGACTTAAAACTCACGCCGGGCACGTGTGCGTGCGTGCCCAAGATCCTGAGAGGAGAATGGAGGAGAAGGGATTGCAGCATGACCATCCCCTCTGGGGGGTGATTTCTCGCTTTCTTTTTCTATGTCTCTCTCTGTCTCTCTGGTGAGCGCACACGCCCTATAGCAAAAAACCTCTCCAAAAAATAAAAATAATAAAAATAAAAGTTAGCTAGTACTGTAATTATTACCTCATTACTGTTGCCATGGACTGAGCATGCCTCAGCCCACCCCCAGTATGTGCAAATCATCTAGCCCTTTCCCCAGACAATGGCTGTGACCTTGTGTGGCAGCTCCCCCCACCCCACCCCATCACTTTATTGGATATGGACAATTGGCCTCTTCCCAAGGTTGCCAAGTGCTAAGCAAACTTACCTTTCATCTTTGTCCTCTTTTTCTGTGTTGCAATCAGATTGTGGCCCATAGAGAGAGGTCCCATCCAGTGCAGGACCCTTGGAAACAACACCCCCTCCAGGAAGCCTTCCAGCCCCTACTGATACCTCTGAATTCCTGGTGTGACCATCCATGGGTCAGGTCTTTGCTCACTGGCATTTATTCCTTGTTATTTTTCTTTTCTTGCATCGTCCTCTTCATTAAATTGAGGACTTCTTGAGAGTAGTGGCTGTATTTTATTTATCTTTATATTGCTAGGATATGTATCACTCAGGAGCAGCTTGAAGAATGTGTTAGTTGGACAGTGGTGTGGTGGTTAAGGTGCTGGACTCCCACATGGCTAACCATGGTTCGAGTCCCAGACCTGGCAGATTGCTTTCTCACTTCCCCTCTTTCTTGTTCTCTCTTTTTGTCTCTCTGTTGAGCATATGTGTCCTGTAGCAAATTTAAAAATAATAATAGTGATCAACTAAAATCATTCTTTTTCTTTTAAAAAGAATGTGTTAGTTGGTAGGTCAACCAATAATAGGCCACTGTTCATAAGAAATGATATTGTTTACAGGACCAGCAGATGGTATAATGGGTATGTCACAGGACTCCCACATGGCCAACTGCAGTTCAAGTCCTAGATCTGGAGGCTTGAAACTCATGCTGGGCACATGTGTGTGCATGCCTAAAATTCCAAGAGAAGAATGGAGGAGAAGGGATTGCAGCATGGCCATCACCCCTGAGGGTGAGGGGCTGATTTCTCACTTTCTGTCTGTCTCTCTGGCAAGTGTATGTGCCCTATAGAAAAAATCTCTCTAAAAAAAAAAAAAAAAAAAAAAAAAAAAAAAAGAAAGGAAGAAAGAAAGAAAGAGAGAGAGAGAGAAAGAAACGAAATAGTATTGTTTCCAGGGTAAAAGGCTATTTTCACCAGAACTTATTCCTGGTTCAAAGGCCAAAATATTTGGAGTCACAGAATCATGCAATGAAGCCTGTTGGACTTTAACCACACCAAATTTACTCCCTGCTCCTGTGCGTGGTCAAACTAGCTGCTTTCGAGCATGCCCATAGAGCACTGTTGCCTGCTAGTCAACTCCACGCCCCCCGCCTGGCAAGCGTCCAACCCCACGGGCCTCCTGCTCCCCTGGCTCTGTGGGTGGCTGTGCCTCTCCTCCTGGCTGAGATTCAGATCCCCCGTCCCTGCTTCCTCTCAGAGTGTCAATCACTAGCCTCTGGAGATGGTCCCCAAGGCCCACCCCAGTTCTCCCCAACCTCCAGTCACAAATGACTGCTTCAAGGCAGGCTGGTCTTTGTTTAATGCTCTTTTCATTTGACTTTGAGCTAAAGAGGAAGATAAATGACACTCTGTCTCTTTAAGGTAAAAAAAAAAAGGCATTAAAAAAAAGCTTTTTTTTTTTTTTGCCTTTTAGGAGGAAAAAACCCTCCAAGTTATTAGGGGAAAGAAAATCATTTGACTTAAGCAGCCTCTGGCAGTCTGGTGATGCTGAGAACAATATACCTGTCAGCATCCATCAGGTTTGGGAAACAAAGCCATCTGCATATGTGGAAATGAAGGGAGAGTGAGAAGAGGTGGCGAATATCTAATGAGGGATGCTCAGAGCACCCCACACCTAGAAGTCCTTGGAGATCCTGGTTTCTGTGGTTGGCAGCGACTAGAAAGGTCCGGACATTTCAGAAGGGAGTGAGTGGGCTGTTTGGAACTTTAGAATTTTTCTTGATATTCAGTTTGGATTTTAAGAGTTCATCCGATCTAAATCTCTCATTTCACTTTTTTATAAAGAAACCCAAACCGTAAAATAGGACTGACTGCCCAAAGCCACTTGATTGTGCCAAAACCAGGGATTGTGCCAAAACCAGGGCTAGAATCCAGGTTTCTTGAATCTGGGTTTGATTCCCTCTCAGCAGAGCGAGGTTCCCTTGCTCACCTGTTGAATGTGGTGCCATTTGTGCTGTCTCCCCCCTTCACCCGCCAGATACCCCTAATCACTCTTCCCTTCTGGAGTGCTCCCAGGAGCCACAATGTCAGCTTTCCATTCCAAGGTTTGTCTCTGACCTGGGTTCTCCAGCCCCCCCACCGCTTGCTCACCCAGAGCCCTCTAGAGCAGATTTTCTAAGAGAGGGGGTGACTCCATTCCCACACAGGGCCAAACGCACCCAAAATATACTTTCAGATCCAGCACCAATCTGCCCCGGGGTGGGTCTCTGCAGCACTGAGTTCCTGATAGAGACATGGTCGTGATGAGTTCAAGTCCTACGAGCAGGCAAAGCCGACAGACAGTCCATACTCACTGCTGGTATGAGAGCCCATCTTAACTCCCCTTACTTGTCGTCACTCCATTAATCTGCACTTGTTTATTGGCTTTTGAGTATGTGTCATGTGCGCATCTGCAGCCTGTGGCCTGTCGCTCCCGCCTGCCCTGACTCCCAAAGATCAGACTTCCAAAGGTCAGATGCTGAGCCTCTTCTTCCGCAGGCCACCAAGAGGAGCTCAGTGCAGGAGAGGTCCGCCTTGACCCCGGCCCAGCTGTTCCATATCCAATAACCGAGTCTGGGAGCATCTGTGGGTCTGAGTGAGGACAACTCTCCAGGGAGTGTGCTCTGAAGAGCTCAGCCTAGCAGAAAACCACTGGGGAAAGGCAGCTTTTGAAATGAATCTGGGGTTGGAGCCTAGCATCCAAGATTCCGAGGAGCCCAGTGTTCTGCCTCCCAGAGGTTCAGTCTCTCATGCATGCTGAGAAGTCCTGTGTCCCTGCCCTCATGTCCTGCTTAAAATCAGAACTTCCCAGGATGCCATATCTGGCCACAAATGGCCAATTAAGAACTGTGTTCAGGGACCGGTAGATGATGTAATAGTTACATTGCTGGATTCCCACATAGTCGCGGGCAGTTCAAGGCCTGGACCCTGTGGCTTAAAACTCACAGCAGGTGCATGTGCATATGTGCCTAAAATCCCAAGAGAAGAATGGAGAAGGGATTGTGTTGTGGCCATCCCCCTTGGGGGGTGATTCCTGTTTTCTGTCTCTCTGGTGAGCACATGTGCCCTATAGCAAAATTTTCTCTCCAATAAAAACAGAACTGAGTTCAGGCCTATAACCCTCTCAGGAACATTCTTTAAAAACCGCACACTTTCTTCTTTCTGTCTTTGTTTTCACCTTTTTTAAAACAATAAAATTAGAGAGACCAGCAGTTAGCGTAATGGCTATGTTGCTGGACTCCCATGTAGTCGACTGTGGTTCAGGTCCTGGACCCGGTGGCTTAAACTCACGCCGGGCGCATGTGCATGCATGCCCAAGATCCCGAGAGGAGAAAGGAGGAGAAGGGATTGCGGCATGGCCATACCCCCTGGGGGGTGATTTCTCACTTTCTTTCTCTCTGTCTTTCTGGCAAGCGCATGTGCCCTATGGCAAAAACCTCTCAAAAAATAAAATAAAATAAAATAAAATAAAATAAAATAAAATAAAATAAAATAAAATAAAATAAATAAGAGATTTCCCAAGCTCTTAGAGCTGGTTGAAGGCAGCAGGAAGAGCAATGAGTCAGACACCTGACTAGCTGTGTGCTTAGTACCGGACACTAAGCCTCTCTGAGACTATTCTTGTGCAAAATGGTGGCAATATGCTCATTGCATGGGCTTCTGGTAAGGACTGAACAGAGAAGGTGGTCATTCATTTATTCAGTCAGTGGTCACTATCCTAGAGGGTAGGGATACATCCCTGAACAAAACAGATAAGAGCCTGTTGTATTCAGGCAGCCTGTCTCCCATTACAATGGTTATGGTAGGAACTGCCCTCTGAGCCTAGAAGATGACTGCATCCCATAGTTCATTCCCCTCTTCTGGACAGAAGACCTCCTCTCCCTACCCAGACATGACTGCATTTGAAGAGGAGAAGAGAGGGAGAGAAGCCAAGCATTTAATGAGCATTATTTCTCGTAAATGACACCTCTTAATCCATGCCTATGGTGTAGGTACCACAGTCCCCACTTCCCATGTAAATAAATGAAAGCTCTGGAGGCCTAAGTAACTTGCCCAAGGTTTTACAGCCAGTATAGAGTGACACCAGGATTTGAACTAAAGCCTTCCAGCTCCAAAGACCTGCCCTTTGGGTTGCACCAAGCTGCTCCATGTGACACATTTACTTTCCCACCTATCTCCGTAGCAATAGTTCTAGGCCCCCACATCCATCTGTTCCATAATGGACTAGGCAGGACACAGAGGGGCAGAGGCAACATGCAGGTGCTCGAGTTTGCTCAGCAAGCCTGTGTCTGTGTGTGGGGTTTCACCGATGGGGATCTCAGCAGGGAGCTGGTATTTGGGCTGCTAAATAACCACAATTTATATTAAGCAGAAACATAGTCATTATGTACCACGTGCGGGCTGCTGCAGCTCTCATTAGTGAAGGGAAGGTCGATGGCATTGCAGCCTGTGGTCTAGCAAGAAGCTTCCACCAGGGGTCCTGAGGTGCCCTTCTGGGGACAGGACGTGGGCAGAATATAGGCAAATGAGAAGAGTGAGAGACTGGGGTGTAGGCACCCCAACTTTGGGAATCATGTGGCCTGTCCCCTCCTCTCTCTGTGGGCCTCTCATCAGTAAGGCCATGCCAGTTCTCATTAACACAACTAAATACACATCCCAGCACCAGGCAGGGGACACATGTGTTGATATTTAATTATATGGTGTGCACCGAGTCTATTACAGCGCCTCCAGGGAATGACAGCTGCAGACAACGAGGTGCAAGGGAGTACATTCAAAACTACTTAGTTAATGGGGTCAGCAGGGGTTACCGAGGCTAGGGCACCTGGATCCCACATGGCCAACTGAACAGTTTGAGTCCCAAACCCCGTGGCTTGAAAATTGCACCAGGCATATGTGCATGCATGCCCAAAATCCTGAGAGGAGAAAGGAAGAGAAGGGATTGTGGCTGGCCATCTCCCCTAGGGGTGACTTCTTACTTTCCCTCTCTATCTGACTCTCTCCTCTGGCAAACACAGGTGCCCTATAGCATAACTTAAAAAAAAAAAAAAAGGAACCAACAGATGGTGCAATGGTTACATTGCTGGACTTTGATATAGTCGACCGTGGTTCAAGTCCTAGACCTGGCAACTTAAAACTCTGTGCCAGGCGTGTGTGTGCGCATGCCCAAAATCCCAAGAGGAGAGTGGAGGAGAAAGACTGTGGCGTGGGCCAACCTCCCAGGGGGTGATTTCTCATTTTCTGTCTCTCTGTCCCTCTCTGTTTCTCTGGCAAACGCATGTGCCCTATAGCAAAAATCTCTTTAAAAAAACTCTTTAATTGGTGGCTCACTTTGCTGGGAGGGGCCAGGGGAGGAGTAGGAGGCCCGTTTTCTGGTGTCTTCCTTTCCCTCCCTGAACTCCTCTGAACTCTATTCTAGAAGCTCTAGAAAATTCTCAACAGTCGAGGTAGTCCCCACTAGGAGGTTCGGTCAAGACTGCTTTCGAGGAAGGGGTGAAACTTCAGCACTGAAATAAGTGGAGCTTGGAAATCACACGTGGATTTCCTTTGTCTGGTAGATGCCAATCCCCAGCGACCTAGAGATGCGGGAGTCAGCAAACTGAAATCCCTGCGTAGCCCCAAGCTTGCTTTCTATTTTGGAAACTCCTTCTTGGTTCAGTAGCCTCAGGTGCAGACTCAGGTGCGCACTTGCTGAAGCACAAGATTCTAAGGCGCTGGCAACTTGGAGACCTGGGATGAGGAGGAAGCAGAATCCTGTGAGTGCGCCAGGCGAGGTGGGAGGGACTGAGCTAGAGCCTAAGAATCCATGGATGCAGAAACCGAAAGGAAATAGACCTGTCTCCTCAGTTCCTTCAGTATGGCCCCCTCACCCTCTTCCCACTCCACACCCCTCCAGCCTTTCGTTAATTCCCACATCGGCGCATTCTGTGTGCTCTGCAAACTCCTTGTCATATGACTGTGTACTTTTGTTGATTTTCCTTCCGCCCCCCTCCCACTCCCGACCTCTTAGACTTCCTCTGTCTTTCTTTAGAACTCAAGCAGAGGCATTTGCAGAGTCACCCCATGTGCGTTAGTCATTAAGCAGCCAAGCGCTCTGTACTGGTCCCTGTCAAACAAGCTGCTGGGGGCGATTCCCAGCCACAGTCCACGCCCCGCGCTAGTGCTGTGCTGTGCGCAGGAGCAGTCACGTGGCATGTGAGGTGGTGTTTTCCACCCAGGAGGTCGCCGGGCAGTCCCTGCAGGTCAGTCTGTGGGAGCGCCTGCTCCCCACTGCGGGCACAGCCTGCCCAGGGCTCACGTAGTACGCGTCAGCGCTGTTGTACTCCCAGTGTCCACTCTCAGGGCAGCTCCTGAGCCAGAGACCACTCAGAGAGGGGCAGGGGCGCATTCCAGCGACCCACCTCCTTTCTGTGCGAGTTCCCAACTACTCTCCTCAGAAGTCTGAATATTGGAGCTGGTTTCCTCCCATGCCACGTGTTCACCGTAGGAAATGTGATCTCCCTTCACCTTAGAAGTGAGGTGTTAGGGAACAGGGCGCAGTTACCGGGACCGTTGGAGATGCTCCCCCGTGGAAAGAGCCCTCTGTTTACCTGTAAGGAAGACCTAGTCCCTCAACTGTAGCAGGAACTCTGACCTTGGGGGACCTTCCTTAGCAGGAGGTAGTAGTGCAACTAGCACTGAACCAGTTGCCAATGCGAATCACAGAACATCTGTTCTCTCCGGGCAAAAACTGAGACCCAGGCCAACCATGGTGGCTCAGAGGTAATGCTTATGATGCTGGACCGACATGGGAATGTCCTGGGTTCACATCCCAGGGCTTCCCTGTGCATACCAGATTCACACATGCCTTTGAAATTCAGGCTGGCTGAGGCTGGAAGCGGACTGCATGAAGATCCTGCTGGGGTGCCTCTCTCTCAGTCCCTCTGTCTGTCTGTCTCTCTCTCTCAGGAGAAATGAATGGATAAACATTTTTAAAGATAAAAAATGGGGGCTGGCAGGTGGTATGGTGGTTAAGGGCTTCGAACTCTCACATGGCTGACCACAGTTCAAGTACCGAACCTGGGGGCTTGCTTTCTCATTTTCTCTCTCTCTTTCTCTCCCTCCCTCTCTCTCTTCTCTCTTTCTCTCTCTCTCTTCCCCTCTCTGGTCAAATTAAAATAAATAATAAAATATAGTTAAATAAAGTAATTCTTTAAAAAGAATTAAATTAAATTAAATTTCATTTAATTTAAAATGATGCCTAGATCCCCTGGCCCACAGAGGAGAGGATGAAATCTTTCCTGGAGGCTCATGGCCCCTCTCATGTGGTCAAGTTTAAGACAGAGACAAATGCCACAGCAGCAAGCTTCCTTCTGGTCCCCAAGGAATGGAGACAAGTGACCCCAGGACCAGCCTAGTGCTGACCCAACCCTAGCCCGAGTAGGGGCGGCTGGGCCTGTGAGCTTCTAGGACAACTAAAATTGAATGAAGGTTTGCCCCGGGCTACTGGCAACAGCCCTGTGGGTTTTTCCATGATAGAAGGATTAAAGGGAGCAAAAGAGCTGAGAGAACACAGGATGCGAGGTGATCCCTGGACAGGAATCAGAAAACCCTTCTAGAAGACCATGTGCCACTTCCTGGATAGGTGGCTTTGGGCAAGTCCCATAAACTCTCAGAATCTTGTTTCCGCAAATGTAAAATTGAAGTAAATAATCCTCACCCCACAAACATGCCGGAGGCTGCAGCGAGGTTCTGTATATGGAAGCACTTTGGAAGCAGTAAAAACAGTCCCTCGATGTAGGTAGGGTATTATTATTTCTTCCCATCTGGGATCTGGTTCTTTTTCCTAGGTAAGATAATATGACTATAAAATGAATCAGAGCCGGGCACCCCCCACCACCAGATGCCTTCTGGCAGGCCAATAATGGAGGGGGGCCAGGTGACTACAATCGTCCCCACCCATACATGGCTGTCCAGCCCTTCTCAGAGAGGCAGAATGAATCCCTCCTTCTCCCCAGTCCTTTGCCAGTCATTGCAGCAAATTCAAATGGGAGGCTAAGAAAAGCGGAGGGTCCAGCAGTGTTCCTGACTTCCTGTCCCAGAGGCCTCTCATCACTGTAATTCTCATGGCTCGGCCCCCAACTAAGCCTCTTTGCTAACAGAGTATTTTTAACCTGCCACCTCCTTCCGCTTTGCCGATCTGCAGACAAGGGTCCCGGCGAGATAACAGAATCCATTAGTGCCGCTAGAGTCAGGCAGGGCCTGCTAAGTGCGTCCTCAGGAGCTCCCTCCGCCATCCCAGCGACTGACACCCACAGATTGGAGGGTGAGGTGGCTGCAGCTGGGGCCGGGGCCTGTGCTCAGGAAGCTCCAGCTCCTTCACCACTCCAGCTCAGGCTCCAGAGCGAGTCATATTCTCCTCATTAGGACTTTCCAAAGATGACTCCGCTCTTACTTTTTAAGGAACCAAATTATCCCACTTCTAAGAATGTCAGATATTCTTTTTTACCTCTAAATCTCATAGAGATTCAGGAAGAAAATATTTCTTAGAAAGGGTTGGGCCAGCGCTGTGGCCTGGTGGTTAGAGGAGTTGGATCTCATATGGCTAATTGTGGTTCGAATCCTGGCCATGGTGGCTTGAAAAACACACTGAGTATGTGAATATGTGTGCCCCAAATAACCACAGGATGACGATTTGGAAGAGAAGGGATTACAACATGACCACACTCTGGGGGAGAGGGGTGCTTCCTCCCTCTTTTTGCCTCTCTTTCTCTCTCTCTGTTTCTCTCTGGCAAGTGCACGTGCCCTTTGGCAATTAACAACAACAACAAAAAAAAGTAAAAAGTGTCTAGAACCAGCCCTCAAAGGCAGACACTAGTAAAAGGCAACTAGCGGGGAAACCCCTACTAGAAGGAGGAGGAAGGAAGCCCCCCCCAATTCTTTTACTTTCTGGATGGGGGCAGCAGGAGCCTGGAACCTCAGAGTCCCAAAAGGGACCCCAGGGAGAGGGGGACAGAACTCCGCTCAGGTGAGTGCTGGTGGTGTCACAGAAGAGAAGAGAGTTTGGGGGAGCAAAGAAGGAGAAGAGGTAAATTGGGCCAGTTGAGGGGCTCACCTGGGAAAGGAAGTCACAGGTGTCTTCTGCTGGAGCCTGCAGGGCTGAAAGTGTCCTCTACGCCAACGCTCTCGGACGGCACACACCAGCCCCCTCGGCGAAGGCCAATTTCCAAGCTTAACTGGTCATTATTGCCACCCGGCAGTGTTGTACTCAAGTGTCAGAACCCATAAGTGTGGAGAGAGCGGACGGGTGAACACGCAAGTTCACCTGCCTCCCCGCACTTCGCCGCAGGCCCAGCCCCTGGTGGTCAGAAGCCGCAATGCCAATGTGCAAGGATGGGAGAAGGGCATCCAGCCCAGAGGCAGAGCTCTTCAATTCATTTAGCAAGTATTTATCGGGCATGGATGTGCCAAGAACTGTGTTCAGCATGGGGGGTGCAAGAGTGAACAAAACACAGAGGGGGGCTGTGACCCTGACTGCAATGCTGTTCGTAATTACATCCTCGTACTCACAGTCCGGCTTTCCCCTGGGAAGGACCCTGGCAAGTCACTGCACGGGTCACTGCTTCTTACAGTGGTGGCCAGTGTGACAGAAATGCACCAAGTCCCACAGGTAGGGTGAGAACTATAGCTAGGGAACCTAGGGGGTGGAGGGGCCTCAAAGAGCGTCCTGCGGAAGTGATGTTTCAGAAGGGTTGTAAATGCTTCCCTCTCCTCTCTAGTTGCGCAGTTGAGAGCCCCTGCCCTAGGCCCTTGGAGCTGCCTATCTGTGCCTCTCACCAGCCATTCCAGGTACAGGGCAGCTCCCTTTGACGCTTCTCCTGCACCTTATCCCTCACTTCCCACCCAGTCCTGTCTGTCTGTCTGTCCTCTGCCACTCTGCACTGCCCGCCCACCCCTGCCTCACTGCCTTAGCCCGAGCCTTTTTTTTTTTTTTTTTGGAGAGGTTTTCGCTACAGGGCGCGTGCGCTCGCCAGACAGACAGAGAGAGGCATAGAGACAGAAAGCGAGAAATCACCCCCCAGGGGGATGGTCACGTCACAATCCCTTCTCCTCCTTTCTCCTCTAGGGATCTTGGGCACGCATGCACACGCGCCCGGCGTGAGTTTTAAGCCACCGGGTCCGGGACGCAAACCACGGTCGACTACGTGGGAGTCCAGCGACATAGCCATTACGCTAACTGCTGGTTTCCAGCCCGAGCCTTTTATTATCTGCTCTTGAATGCATGTTGACTCCTGCCTCCCCTCCTACAAGTCGGCTTCCAGATTTTGATTTTGATTTTGACTTGTTTAGTTTTGCTATGGGAGCGTGCCCTCGCTGGAGAGAGACAGAGAGAGGGACGGTAGGAAATCACCCTTCAAAGGGGATGGCCAAACATAATCCCATCTCCTCCATTCTCCTCTCAAGACTTTGGGCACGTACCCACACACACACACCTGACATGATTTTCAAGCTGCCGGGTCCAGAACTCAAACCACCGTAGGCCATGTGGGAATCCAGTATCCCAACCACCACACCATCTGGCCCCCTTTATGCCTTGTAATGGCTCCTAAAGCTTGTAGGGTTTAGCGGAAACTCCCGAGCAAGGTCCTGGCATCCTCCAGTAGAAACAGTTCCGCCGTCCTACATCCGTTCTGCACGCCACCCCGGCCACACTCACTCCCCTTTGTTTCAGCTTAACCAGTCTCCCTTCTCTTTCCTAAATTCCCCTTCCTAGTCCACACAGGGCTCAAGCTATCTCCTCCAGGCCCCCCGAACCCCCGCATGAGGGTGTCCTTTCAGGTTAATTCAGATCCTGCTCCCTCAGTGAAGCTGTTCCAGATTTGCCCACTTGGAATCAGTTCTCCCATTATCCCACATTTCTTACCATGGGTTACAGCGCTGAGCAGAGCTGCCCGGGGACTGAGCACGGGAGTTGCGTTCCTTTCCCAAAGGCCAGTGTGTGCACAGTGGTGACTGTCATCACCTGTGGAAGACGGGTTCAAGGCCTGACTCTGTTCATTTATGAAGAATGTGCCTTTGGACGAGTTACTTAACCTCTCTGTGCCTGCCTTTTTTCATCAGCAATACACAGGGGATAGTCAGACCTGCCTCACAGGGTTTGGGGGAGCATTAAGAGTCTTCATACAGGTGCCAGCCTGCTATGATTTTTATTTCATGTGTTCTTACTTGACTGTGAACTTGAGAAAATCAGGAAGTGTGCAGGATTCATTCTGGTTCTCCCAGGCAAGATTCTGCTTCTCCTATGACCTCTGAGCAGAAAGAAGCACAGAGGGCTCCATCTAGAAAGGCCCTCTGGACTCATCTTGAGTAAAAGCTGTTTCACATAGGGGTAAACTGAGGCCCAGTTGAGCTGGAGGACTTGCCCAAGTCACATAGCTAGAAACTGGTGGAAACCTAGCAGTCAGAGACGTAGTGCCCGGGTCTGACTCACGTCTCTCCTGCTCCAGGACAAATGCTATTTCGGGCTCCTCTTTGGAGAGGAACAGATGGCCAGTGTCATCTCCAGTCTTCCCTTGGCACCTCACTGAGCCACCTCTTCCAGTCACCCTCAGCCTCTGCCCTTCCTGCTAATGGATCTCCATTGTCCTGAGCCCTCTGGTCTTTGCTAATGAGGCAGGTCTCCCTGCCTTCCCATCAGGGTGCCATGCCCCTACACAGGGTGCTACGTGCTCTTTAAATGGGGGACAGCAAGCAGGATCTAGGCTGGACGTGGCCTTCCCAGAGCGTCCAGGGTGGAGAAAGGGGGAGACCAAGTCAAGGGCAGCCCTGGCACCCCCACCTCACTCAGCACCCACCCAGCCAGCACCCAGGCTGCATCCAAACTCCTCCTTTCACTGTGGGCTTGATACAATCTGGAAAACGCATTAAACGTTACACAGAGTAGTTGACGCGTAATTAATAAAGTACAGATTTTGGCTGGAAGCCTCAACCTAAAATAGCATCATGACTGTGAGGAAAGGAAGGGCAGGGGAGGGAGGCTCCGAAGATGGCATGTGATGAGAACCAAGACCGTTATCTCTGAGCAGAACGGGGCCACTTCTGCCTCTAAAGAAATTAGGGAGGGAGGAGAAAGATCGTGCCTGTTTTTTATTAATGGGGTGAAACTGAGGCTCAGGGAGTCTAAACGTCTTGCCAAGGACACTCAAGCATCATAGAACAGAGCCAGGGACCTAAGCCCCAGACCACAGCCTCTGACACCTGTCCGCACCCTCAGGTGGTCAGTGGCCACTCAATGAGCTGCTCTCATGAGGTTGCACATCCCAGGACTGCTTTTAATTTGAGAGATGTTTTAATGGCATTTTGAGACAGGCTGTTCCCTCGCCGATTCTCCAGAGAGGCTAGAGGGAGCTTCACATTTTCTTTGAAGAAGCAAAAAAAAAAAAGCCTTTTCTTCTGCAAGCATGTTCAGAGAGCCCTTTGCGGCAGTTAACCAGCCTTCTGGTGTGAGGGGAGAGGTGAGGAAGCGGCTTGAGGAAGGAGAGGAAGGGTGGAAAAGACTTCTGTGGTTGATTCAAATGCCTGGCCTCAGGGGCATGCTCTATTGAAGCCGGAGCCCTGCTGCTTTCTGCCAGACATCCCAAACTGGTTTTCTGAAGCGAAATGCAAATTTCAGTCCAACTAATCAACCCTGACAGGGCAGCTCACCTCAAGACTGCCAGTCATTAACAGTCAACCCAAGGCAGACCTGAGGGACCAGGAGTGCCAACTTTGGATGGAAGAGGCCCAGGCAGAAGGTTCTAGAAACTTCAGAAAATCACCATAAAACAGAATCTTGATAACAAAGGGGAAACTGAGGCACATTTTTCCAGACAGGACCTTCTGACGTGACTCCCTCATGTCACTTGCATTAAGTCCTCCTGTTTTTACCAGGTAAAAATGAACTTGATCTGATTTAAACAGCAATGAATGGGTGAGGCATGAGAAAGTCTATTATATTACAAGGCCCAGCAGGCCCACTCTTAGAATAATTAATCTATTAATTATGTGGCATTGGCTTCTATGGCAAGCTCTGTGTTGCATTTTTTTTTTCTATATTCTCATAGCATCAGCACTATCCTGAGCACACAGTGGATCCTCAAAGATGCTTATAGCAAGATTCAGAAGATCAAAATGAAATCTATGCTTTAAACCTCCCAGAGCCTCAGTATGGTGTCTCTAATTTAGGAATAAAGCGAGTGTGGGACCAGCAGGTAGCATGTGGTCAAGGCTCTAGACTCCCACATGGCTGACCATGGTTCAAGTACCAGACCTGAAGGCTTGACCATCACATCAGGTACATGTGGGTGCATGCCCAAAATCCTGAGAGGAGAGTGGAGAAGAAAGGATTAAAGGGTAGCCACCCCCCTGGGGTGATTTCTCACTTCCCCTTGCTCTGTCTCTTTCTGGTGAGCACACAACCTATGGCAAAAACCTTATAAAGAAGGAATAAAGAAAGCTCAAGGCCAGCCTCGCGGTCAAAGAGAGCCAGATCCCACATGGCACCTGCTACTCACATAAAGGCCCGGTCAACCTGAAGAGAGCCAGGGATGTGTGCAAGATCCGAGGATCCAACGGGTTAGCGGACTGGAGGAGGGAGTCAGTGTGGATTCCTGTGGAGGATGCTCCTCTCTCTCTCTGCCTCTCTCTCTCTCTCTCTCTCTCTCTCTCTCTCTCTCTCTCACACACACACACACACACACACACACACACACACATGCACACTCTATCATAAATAAAGAAAAATACATCTTAAAAAATAAAAGACTGCTTGTCTTTCCTCCAGCCTGTTGGGCAGATCGAGTGCCATGCTGCTGCCAGCCTGGAAGTCACACAACAGGGAGATGCAGTCACGCTATCAGATACCTGGCTGCCTCATTCTACCCATTTCTGTGTTCTCCCTTCTTCCCTCCCAGGCCTGTGACAGCACCAGTTAGGCAGATCTGGAGATCAGTGTTTGAATCCCCCACTGGGACCTGGAGCCCAGAACCTCATACCTCTTCTTCTCCCCCCAGGGAAATAGGTTAGAGCCCCAGAGCCAGAGGCCCAGCTGTCAGCCAGATTCCCAGCTCTCACCCTTTCTACTTCTGGGAGGTTCTATGCTAATGCAGGAGAGCGGGGCCACAGGAGAAATGTGCTATCTCTGGTAGCAGAGGGCGTGGGGGAGGCTGGTAGGAGAGCTGGGTTGGGTTTCACTGGCATTCCAGGGCGCATTTGCTGTGCAGCTGCATCAGAGCTGAGGGAGCTGCGGAGACCAGAGGAGCCGCACAGTCGACTGTGGGCAAACCTGATAGCCCATCTGGAATCCATCCAGGCCTGGCTCCCACCCCCACCCCTCATGTCCTGAGCTCATTGGAGGAGCCACCATGGGGGAGCAGAGCCAGGCGCCTCAACCAGCACTGGGCAAATCCCCCAGGTGCCAGCCCACAGCCCTGCTGCCTCCTTCCCCGACATATCAGCCCCTGGCTTCATGTCCTGCCCCTTCCTCTCTGAGAACCAGAGGGAACTCATGTCATAGCTCTGAGTCCAGCAGAGGAATGGAGAGAGGAGTACCAGAATCCTGGCCTGCCAAGGTTAGGTGGGGACCAGAGGAGGTCAGCCAGAACTCCTGTGGGAGAGGCCAGGTAGGCACAGCGCTAACACGACTGGACCCACTGGGAAAAATGCGGGTTTGCGTCCTGGGACCTCTCTGAGCTCACCCGGCACAAGTGCGTGTGTCTGTGATCCAGGCTGACTGAGAAGGTAGTCTGACAGCCCTGTGGGGGGTTCCTATCTCTCCCTCTCTCTTCCATGGAAATAACACACTTTTTAAAAACCATATTTGAAACTGGACACAATAGCATGTGCCTTTAGTCCCAGCTACTCCAGAAGCTAGGACAGGAGGATGACAAGTTCAAGACCAGTGTAGGTAACATAGCAAGACCCTATCTCTAGGGAAAAAAAAAAAAAAAAAAAAAGACAGAAAGCTAATGGGCATTACAATTGTACAGGGCTTTGGTTTCCTAAGGGAAGCATCAGCCAGACCCTGGCTGTCAGAGGCCTAACTCTCAGATGTCTGAGGTCCCGTCTCCCATCACCTCAACATTCCAAATACCCAGACTCTCACAGCAGCAGAAACTGGGGACTGGATGACTTGGGATTCTGCAAAGAGCAGGAGTAGCCATGCGCCCGGAGTCTTGCATTTTATACTCAGCTCTGCACAGTTTGCTCTGTGACCTTGAAGGAGTCATTTGCCTTCTTGGGGACTCAGTTTCCTCTGTTATAAATAGATAGCAGCCCCCACAGGATGGTCATGAGGCCACAAAGGGAAATTAGATGGCCAGAAATCTGTCATCACCAGAGTGCACCCGCAGCAGGGCTGGTGTTAAGGCAATGTCTGTCACATGGACAAATGGCCCCCTTGGCTGGGAGACTCTGATCTCAGCTCTCCCCCCAAGTCTGCAGGAAAGGTGTTTCGCCATGGTTCTGGCATCTCTTCACTTCCCTGGGCTGTTAGGAGTCATGGCAGTTTTGTTGTCACCTGCCATGTTTGATTCACTTTTGACCATCACCTGGCCAGTACGTGGGGGTGAACCCCTGTGGAACTCTTCCTGCTTCTCGCCTACAGAGAGGTACACTCCTCTCCCTGAGCAGGAAGGAGTACCCTTCCTGGGGTGCTGGGAGCCCACCATAGGGCTGGATTCCCCACAAGGAGAATCCCAAAAACTGAGTGAAGTTACCCATTCCACAGAACCAGCAGAGCCAGAGGCAGCTCAGACCCCCCTGGAGGGAACCGGGTCCCTTTGCCCACGGCTGCAGATCCTTTTCACAACAAACTTTGAGAACAGCCTGTTTCCCCATGCAGCTTCCTGCATACTGTTTGCCTAATCTGTCTGTCCAAAATCCCTCTCCAAACACGAGGTTTCCTGCCCAGCACTGGCAATCAGAGAGCTAATTATCTGGGATTAGAGATGGGATGGGGGTTCCCTTTTAATTACAGGAAAAAATTAGCCCAACTGATGTCAGCAAGGCCACTGGGATTAGAATTACAGTCCCCATTTGGATGTGGGCACTGTGGGAGGTGGGAGTAGCCCTGTGCTCCAGGCTGGTGTCTTCTGCCCTTAGCTGACCCTGGGGTCTGGAGCAAATGGGAGAGGAGAGATTGAGAGCTTCTCACCTGGAGATCTGGGAGAGTATGTGTGTAAGTGTGTGTGTGTGTGTGAGAGAGAGAGAGCAAGAGAAAGACAAGACAATAGACATGCAGAGACTTTGGGGTTGGCAGCAGATAGACAAGGAAGAAAGGGGAAAGAAAGGCACGTGAAGGGTCCGGCAGATGGTGTAATGGTTAGGTTGCTGGACTCCCATGTAGTCAACTGCAGTTCAAGTCCAAGACCCAGCAGCTGGAAACTCACACATGGCATGGGTGCACACACGCCCAAAATCCTTAGAGGAAAATGGAGAAGAGATTGCAGCATGGCCATCCCCACAATCTGAGGGTGATAGCTCCCTTTCAGTCTCTGTCTCTCTCTGTCTCTCTGGCAAGTGCACACGCCCTAAAGTAAAATCTCTCAGGGGAATAAAAAAAGGCAAGTGAAAGTTCAAAGGAGAGTATGAGGGAAAACAGAGGCAGGTGGACACATATTGGGGGATCATTTCTCTCCCCACAGCCTGTCTGAGCTAGCATTTCTGTCACTTTCCCTTTCCAGAGAGAAAACAAAAACGTAGCAGAAATGCCCACGTAGGCGTCCTTCGCTTTCTCTTCTACCTTCTTTGCTTCCCTCATCCCACTGTCTTTCCTCACGGGTCCAACACACGGACCCAGTTTTGCAGCACACAGACAGGTGAGGAGTGTCTGGGTCCTGGCTGGGGACAAGGACAGGGTGCAGAGCTTGGGCTCAACCTGCTCCTAGTGATCTTGAGTCTCCTCTGTAGCCTGAGGGTGGGGCTTTCTGCCAAGCAGTCCTTGCCTGCTCTCCTATGAGAAGAATGTTTTGGCTCCAAAAAGTGTTCATTCATTAATTTATTCATTCATTCTTTCATTTTATAAATAGCTACAGAGCATTACCATGAGCCAGACCCATAGCCAATCTAATGCATTTTTATTAATGCGACAGAGTACAGTCGACCTCTGGCTTTAAATTTTGAGTGGTATCTCCTCACCTCTGCCCTCTCTTCCTACATCTCTCTTATACCTCAGCCATCCTAAGAGTAGTCTAGGCCAGGTCAGCCCAAGGCCTAGTGCTCAAGAGAGCTGGATCTCACATGGCTGACTGCAGTTCAAATCCCAGCCCCAACAGCTTGAATAACGGTGTGTGCAAGCCCCAAATCCCAACAGGATGGAGAAATGGAGGAAAAGGGTTTTCGGTGTGATTCCACCCCATTGGAGGGTGCTTTCTCCCTATCCATCTCTCTCTGGCAAGCGCACGTGCCTTCTGGCAGATTAAATTAAAAAAAAAAAAAGTAGCTGAGGCCTTCACTCAGAAACACTCACTGACTGCCTCCCACCTGCACAGACGCGTGCTAGACGTACACAGTACAAAGACCTGAGAATGGGCAAGGCAGCATGCACAGGTGCTTTAGAAAGTTCATGGCAAAATGGAATTCAAGTACAAGTTTGCTTTGGTGCAAAAACCATTTTGAAATAGATACATGATGCTTTCTTTTTTTTTTTTTTTTTTTTTGGAGAGATTTTTGCTATAGGGTGCGTGCGCTCACCAGACAGAGAGAGACATAGAGACAGAAAGCGAGAAATCACCCCCCAGGGGGAGTGGTCACGCCGCAATCCCTTCTCCATTCTCCTCTCGGGATTTTGGGCACGCAGGCACACGCGCCCGGCGTGAGTTTTAAGCCACCAGGTCCGGGACGCGAACCACGGTCGACTATGTGGGAGTCCAGCGACATAGCCATTACGCTAACTGCTGGTTCCCTACATGGTGCTTTCTTAAAATACATTTTTCATGAACTTGTTGAATACTCCTTTTTTTTTTTTTTTTTTTTTTTTTTTGGAGAGTTTTTTCGCTATAGGGCGCGTGCGCTCGCCAGACAGACAGAGAGAGACATAGAGACAGAAAGCAAGAAATCACCCCCCAGGGGGGATGGTCACGCCGCAATCCCTTCTCCTCCATTCTCCTCTCGGGATCCTGGGCACGCACGCACACGCGCCCGGCGTGAGTTGTAAGCCACCGGGTCCGAGACGTGAACCGCGGTCGACTACGTGGGAGTCCAGCGACATAGCCATTACGCTAACTGCTGGTTCCCTTGAATACTCCTTTTGTAACAGGGTACAAATTCAGGTGACAAACAGAAGACATGAACATAATCGTTTGTGTGTATTAATATTCCACTTCTTTCCAAAGAAGGAATTAAGGTAAGAAATTTGGCAAATGAAATGTAAATCTCACTGGCTTGGAGCTAGGAAATCTAAGCCATGAAAAGAGTGGAAATAAAAACACTCCCAAGAAGGTTAACAGAGTGGTGTGGTAGTAACATACCTGGACTCGCATGGGAAAGGTCCTGGCCTCGCATTCCAGAACCTCCCTGAGCACATTGGACCCGTGCGTGGGCCTGTGATCTCGCCTGGCTGAGACCGAGGGTAGATTGTGACATGAAGATCCTATGCACGAAGCCTTTCTTGAGGTCATCTGTCTCTCTGCTTCTCCCTCTGTTTCTCTCTTCCATGAAAAAATAAATAAATAAATTTAACACGTCAACAGACACCAGGACCCAGCATCAAATTTGGCCAACAATCAGATCACAAGGGAAATAAAATGAGCAGAAACTTTAACTCTCTGATAGAAGGAAGTATCCCTACTTTTCAGGCATCTATTGGGTGGTCAGAAAAGTCACGACATTGGGCCGGCAGGTGGCGTGGTGGTTCAGGTGCCAGATTCCCACACGGCTGACCACCATTTAAGTCCTGTACCCACCAGCTTTCTTTCCTCACTCTCCCTCTCTCTCTTTCTCTGTCTCTCTCTGGTCAAACTGAAGAATAATAATAAACAAATCAAATAAATAATTATTTTAAAAAAAAGAAAGAAAAATCATGACTTATTTTTGCATAGAAAAAACATAGAAGAAATACATCGTGACTTTCAGTATGCAGTGAGAGTTTATACAGAAACCAGGACAAGAGTTTGACATTGAAATCAGAGGCTTCTTGGTCTGGCAGTTTCTTAGATGAACTCCTGTAACTGCAACACCCATCAGCCATCGGTGAGGGCCTCCCGTGAAGTGACAAACAATAGCAAACAGGCACGGACGCTGTCGAGTGAAGTGACACTTGCTGGCAGAGCTTTCGGGGTCCAAGTTTGTGGCTTTCTGGAGCTCTCATTTGATTCAAGGAGAGCATGCAATTTTTAAGGACCCTGTCATGACAGGCAATATGCTCAAAGTTGAATAAAATGAACTATATAGATTCAACTTCTACAACTGGGAATTTATCATTTCTCTTGGTACCGAGGGGCTCAAACGGCAGAAGAAGAGCATGAAAATGACAAGACAGTAAGATGTTAGCATTATACACGAGACAAAAGTGGGTGTACTCTGGAGGAGCAAATGGATTAGTAAGAGATTGTATAATCAAACCGACTCAAGTTCAAATCCCTCTCTTCTACTGGCAAGCTATGTGGCCTAAGGCAAGTGACCTAACTTCTCTGAGCCCCCGTTTCTTCATCAGTGAAATGGGCTTGGTGGTTAGATGGCATGTGTAAGGTGCCTGGTACCACGTTGAGCACATAGTATGACTCAATAGGTGGTAATTATACTTGCATTCTAGGATTATTAAATAAGTCTAGGTTCCTAGTGTGGAGCGGGAACTACACACAAGGTGGAGAAGTTCTTTGACCCTGTCCAGGAGGCTGGGGATGTTGCCTCTTCTTCTTTTTTTTTTTTTGTTTTGTTTTGTTTTGTTTTGTTTTGTTTTGTTCTGTTTTGAGAGAGATTTTTACTATAGGGTGTGTGCGCTTGCCAGAGAAACAGAAAGACAGAAAGTGAGATATCACCCCCAGCCCAGGATGGGGGTGGGATGGCCACACCATAGCCCCTTCTCTTCCGTTCTCATCTTGGAAATGGACACACATACACACACCCCTGGCATGAATTTTAAGCCTCCAGGTCCAGGACTCGAACCACAGTCAACTACACGGGAGTCCAGTGAGTTCCCCATTGCCTCTTCTGAGAAATTCCCACAATGCCATCTACTTCCTTTCTTTTTTTAAGAGATTTTTGCTATAGGGCGCATGCACTTGCCAGAAAGACAGAAAGAGACAGAAAGCAAGAAATCACCTCCTGGGAGGGATGGCCACGCCGCAGTCCCTTCTCCTCCATTCTCACACATGCCCCGTGTGAGTTGAAGCTGTCAGGTTTGGGAATCAAACTGTAGTCAACTACGTGGGAGTCCAGCGATGTAACCCTTATGCCATCTGCTGGTCCAAAGCCATCTACTTCCTAATGGTCAAGAATGCCCAGAGCCTTTCCTGGAGTTACCCCAACATGGGCTATCACCCAGGAGTCCAAGAATCCTCTCTCCCTTTGACCTGTTTTACACACATCACGACTTGCCTGCGAAATCCAGGACCTTCCTTTCTCTCAGTCTGATTTCCCTCCTCTTAGGAATTGCCCAGGACGTGGGGTGTGCTGCCCTGGAAGGTCATCACTCAGGTTCGTCCTTCTACCTGCAGAAGTGCCTTGGCTGCTTGTCAAGTGTCAGGGAGAATGAGGGACTTACTCTCCGCCTTTTCTGGTGGGATCCCCCGTCCAGACTGGTTGTCAGCCAGCCCCAGGCAGCCTCCAGGCGACAGCCAGAGGGGGCGAGGACAGAAAGCAAGTCACGTTCACCCCACCCTTTATCACACCGCCAGGATAGCTCAGACTGCCATCCCTTGAGCCACAGATCAAGGCTGGGCAGGAAGCACAGACCAGAGCGTCCAGGTGTTGGGTGGGGACCAGGCAAGCACCTGGCCAGTCCTTGAGACACACCCGCCACCCCACCCTCTCCCCTGCTTCTTCACAGCTTCTCTGGTACTTTCCAGCTCACTGCCAAATTGTCAAAAGCTATGAGAGGCAAAGTGCTATTCGGTTAATGATTCCAGTCCCTAGAGAGGTGGAGCGCTCTTTTAAAAGGAAAAAAAAAAAAAAAAAAAAAAAACTCGAGAGAAGTGGGGGTGTGGGAGGGGCAGGAGGGGGATGCTTTAGTGCTTTACACAAAAGCCAAGCTATAGCTCCTTCTAGTTCTTTTTAAGGAGCATATTAGAAGTGGGTAGCTTTGCCCTGAGCTGCCTTCTCTCTGTGGGTGAAAGACTGGAGCCTCCCCCTCGCTTTTCTCCTTTTCACAAAGTAAAAAGGGCCTGAGTAGGAACACTGCCATCCCTTCGGCCCAGTGGCCTCAGCTGTCTGTGTCCCAGCCAGGTCCTATAAACGACACTCGCCACGCCACTCCTCCTCGTTCAGACAGGCTGCCTTCAAACGTGAGCTGGAGGCCGCCCACAATGCAAAGGGCTCCTGCCTGGCACCTGCTGCTGCTTTCTCCACCTCCTCTTCCTCCTCCTCCTCCAGCCTGTGCCTTTAGAAGGACAGAGCAGAGGTGACCAACTGCCCCGTGGTGGCCCCTTAAAGATGTCCTCCCTACCCACAATAGTCTTCCTCAGCCCGGTCCCACGCAAGTCCATGAGTCAGAGATCTAAGGAATCCTCCTTCCTGCGACCCTTTCCAGTTCCCCAAACGCTTTCATATTCCTTACTTCATCTGGTCCTGCTGCAGCCGCGTCTTACAGACAGTGTTGCTTTTGCCGGTTTTGTAGCCGAGGAATGGAAGAATTAACTCCCCTGGGGAGTGCCCCGTGCGGGCTCCACTCCACAGAGGTGATGGCGGCCTTGACTAGACAGGCAACACCTATCAGAAGGGCAGACTGGAAGATCTAGAAAACTGGAAAAACCTATGAAGAGACTGCCCAAGGCGAGACCTGTGCAGCCTTTCATTTTCATGGCCTCTAAGTGCATTTCCACTGATGTTTAGGGGGGATTTGAGAAGGTTATTTTGTTCCATGTCATTCCTAGGAGAACTCCCTTTGGTCTTAGCCGCCGGCTGGCCACGCACCTCCTCTGCAGCCAGTTCTTGGGTAGCCGTCCAGTTCAGGAGCACACAGCAGCCTAGGTAGTGGGAGCCTCCAATTGGGAGGATCTGGGGAGTCTTGAGAAGAACTGGAGCTTCACTTTGCTGGTCATTGAGCCCGTTGGGTGTCCTGCAGAGAAAAGACAGGACAAAGTTTGTTCCTCCCAAGGCCAAGCCCTGCTTCTCTCCCTCGTCCTTCCTGATGAGATTCTGGCTCCTGTGCACCGGACCCAGCCACCAGCAGAGTCTGCATGCTGGCGTTGTGCCCAGCAGCTGTGGGCGTCAGCGCAAGGAGGGGGTGGACATTGAGGAGAAGCAGGTGTCCAGCAAAGGGAACAGGTGACTGGAAAGGGCTTGGAGCAGCAAGGTCAAGGAGCAAAGCTACAGTCCCAGACAGACCACGCAGGTGGAGACGAACCTGACTCTCCACTCCCACCCTCACCCCCACCCCACCTTGATTAGAATGATCCGGCCCCAGAAGAATAGCAATGAATTAATTAGAGAATCTGTTGTCATGAAGCAGCTCATTATTAAAGTCCCTCTCCTGGGAGGGGAGATGGGGAAAGGTGTGAAGACGACAGCTATTCAAACACAGAATCTTTTAACAGAGCCAGACTCTCCCCACAACTGTCTTTTTTGCCCTTGGGCTCTGCCAGGATGTCTGACAGACCAGGGTGCACAGGGCACCCTGTGCTGGCTGTCGGGGACCTTAGGGGATAGGGGCTGTCTGGCCTCATCTCTCTTTTCTCCTCCCTCCTCTTAAACTGTTGCTGACCCCATTCTTATGATCTCAACCCTCCCTTTTCCTCTCTGAGCCAGCAGGGCTCAGCCTGTAGTGGCCCTAGAGTTCTTTTCTTAGCCTCACCTCGAGTGTTGAGAGTACCTTCCTCCTAAGAGCTCTTACCGGTCCACTGAGGAGCCCCAAAAGATCAGTTTAACAGAGCAAATGTGTACAGTGTGTTTCTATGCCAGGTTCTGGAAGGGTTGGGGCTGGTGGGGCTGGTGCAGAGTATGATTCTCTTTTTCCCTACCCAGTTCTTTCTAGAGATGAGAAAACAGAGACCTATTCTAAATTCAACAGAGTTCAAACCCTGGCTCTTCTACCTCTCAGCTATGTGAACTTGGAGACGTCACCTCCCTGCCCTCGCACCTCAGTTTTCCATCTATAACACAGGGATAATACGTGTGTCTACCTTGTCAGCTTGTTGTGAGGATTAAATGAGAAAATGGAGGCTGGGGACCAGCAGGTGGTGTGAAGGTTAAAGCAGCTGGATCCCACATGGCTGACTCTGTGGTTCAAGTCCCAGACCCAGCAGCTTGAAAATCATGCCAGACACGTGTATGTGTGTGCCGAAAATCCCAAAAGGAGAAGGGATTGTGGCTTGGCCATCCCCCCCCCCGGGGGGTAAGTTCTCACTTTCTCTCTTTCTCTCTCTCTCAGCTCTCTGGAGAGTGAGCACACCCTATGGCAAAATCTAAAGAGAGAAAGAGAGAGAGAAAATTGGGTATAATGCTCTGCGCAAAATGTCTAAAACTAATAGGGGTTAGCTAAATGTGAGAGATGGGTAATATTCCACTCTCAACCACAGCGGCTTGTTCATTCCATTGGCGCGTGTTACAGAGAGCCCACTCTGTGTCCAGTATTAGCAGATGCAGTTAGGCAGATGAAGCTAAAGGCAATGTAATCTCTTCTCAAGGGCACTTTATTTTAGGAAAGACAACTGAATATGTTCATAAGTAAGTGTGTGAAGACATGCACTAGATGCTATGGGGGGCAGGGGGTCAAAGAAGGGATCAGTGTAGGCTTCATGGAGGAGGTGGCATTCGGGTTAGGCCCTGAAGGATAGTTAGAATCTAGAAGGTAGAGAAAATTGTCAAGCAAAGGCATGAAAGTCAAAAAAAACTAGAGATGTAACTGGAAAGTGGTGAAAAGGCCATGTTAGCTAGACCCTTAAGTAACAAACTGATGAGAGTGAGTTTTTCTAAATTATCAGTGGAGGCAAATTAAAGCTGGTGTGTGTGTGTGTGTGTGTGTGTGTGTGTGTGCACGCACATGAATGCATGCAATGATTTACTTTTTCTCAATATTCTAAAAGTAGTGTATGTTCATCATAAAAAAAAATTAGGAGACTGAGATAAGCAAGAGAAAGAAAATTACCAACACCTGAAATTTAAGGATTTTGCATACAGAAAAGGCAGGATCAAATAAGTGTTTTAAGAAGATTAATCTGGCGGTGTTTGGTAGAATAGATTAGAGCGGGAATATGCTGGAGGCAGGGAGATTTCTCAGGTTATTGCAGTGGCACAGATAAGAGGCAATAAAGACTCAGCCCTGGCCTGTAGCAATGGGAAGACAGACACAGTGACACCGGATGTGGTCTCCATTTCTCCATTACCAAGCGTTTTCTGCACCATGGTATACATGCCACGTGCATTTTTTAAAGGACTTCTTTTAAAATCTTAGGGCCTCTCCTGCATTCAGGCACACAAACTCAGTGTCAGCCAGAGGCCCTCAGAGCTTTAGACCTCCCTTCCCATCCCTCCAGCTCAAAATGCCATACTCAGTGTTAACGAAAGCAAAAGATTACTGTTCCAGATTATAACATGTGGGGCAATTGTAGCCCTTTGAAAAGGATGTCAATTAAAGAGGGTAATAACTCTCTTAAACACCCCATCCTTTGCTCTTTTTCGCAGACTGCAGGTGGCCTCTTTTGTCACACTGGAGGCGACAGCTAGATGAACTATTTTGTTTTCCAGAACTTATCTACCTAGTACTTTTTAGATGCAGTCTTTTTGTCCCAATGTAGGCCTTGTGCTCCTCTTTGACTTAGGGAAACCAAGGCCCCAAGGGAGGAAAAGTGAGAGAGAAAGAGTACAGGCTTTGGACTCAGGCAAACCCACCTCTGAGCTTCACTCACAGTGGACTCGCTGTGTGGTCCTGCTGCGAACACTGAACATTCTTATCCTGTGCCAAAGGGAGCCCCATCTCATAGAGCTTGATTATTCACGTTTATATCCCCTACCTTTCACACATCGATGACATAGAAGAGATGCTCTATACGCAGGGTGACATAAATTAATAAAGAGAGGTCAGCTCTCCCAAAGCACTGTGCCTATCCAGTCCCAGGAAGTACTAGTGTTTTCCTACCCCTCCTTGAGAGCATTTCCAAGGTAGTTCATCTCTGTCAATATGCCCAATTCCCATCCCTTCTTACCCCACCCTACTCTAGGACCTGGTGGAAAAGGCTGCATTGCCATACATGTAGACTCTAAAGGGTGTCTGAATCATTTCCAGCTCAAAAAGCCTAAGAGGTTCAATTCTATTCTGAAACAACTGGAGCATCCCGGGAAAAGAATCTGTGTGCAATGCCTTGAATGGAGGTTCTGAGCACCCCACATTGCTAGAGCTTTAGGTAAACAAAGATTCAGATTTGGCAGAAGTTCCTCATTATTCTTTATTAATTCCTCCTACCACCCCTCTAAGCCCCTCCCCCCCATGTGCTCCATGTGAATTATCGCTTCTCCTCTGCGTGATCTGACTTCATCCGAGGCTGTTTAATGCTTCAGTTGTCCCTCGCTGTGTTTATCTTATTGTTTCCCAGAACAATCAAGTGCTTCCTCTGCCCCTTGCAGCTTCTTATTTCCGAAGTCTCCTGACCTACCAGAACCCAAAGCTGGAACAGTGTTTAAAGATGGGGCTGGTCTAAGGCTGAGCACTGTGTCCCTGAGTTGTCCAGAATAATTCACCTCTTCTTGTCCCTTTCCCATCTGTGGAGTTCAAAACCCTCCCTGACAGAGGAGAGCCAAGAAATCTGGATTCTTTTTGCTTTTAGGTCTTGACGTCACTCTCCCCTGCGTGGTAAAGGGAGAGGCCGCCTGGGGCTGGGAGCTCGCTGCCTTTGTGAAGTGCAGTCTGTCACTAACCACAGGAAGGCATGGAGCTGAGCAGCAGGGATCAGGGATTGCTTGGCCATCTCCCCCTGGCTGATGAAGGCAGAGAACCCATGATTTAGAAAAAGAAAGCTGGCCTCTGGAGCTTCCTACAAGCCAATCTCCCCAACCTAACCCCTGAACACTCACCTTACTTATAGTAAGTCCTCAATATTCAGTAAATCTAATCCTTGCTAGTCAGGTTACTAATCTCACACTGTCACAGTATGTGCAATTCCAGAGAACAAGTAATTCCTCCCCATATTCCAGGAGAAAGCCCTCCATGACCTTGACCCCTGAAGTCCAGAAGCCCTGAGCCCCATGTGCCCCTCTGCCAGCCCCATCTACCCCAGTTGAATATCTGGGACAGATTCTTAACATGCTCAGAAATAATTGTACATGGAAATGTCAGGCTCCAGGGTCAAAGCACAATGATTGACTAATTGACCCGCAACTCATTAGGGACAGCACCATAGGTATCTGCATGCATGCCTGTGTGTGTGTGTATGTGTGTGTGTTTGCGTGTGTGAGAGAGAGAGAAAGAGAGAGAGAGAGAAATGTAGGGGTTGCAGATTTCCCAGCGCTTAGCTCATCTTAGCGACCTCTTCCTCTTCATGGCCCTGTGTCCCCTCTTCCTCTCCTCTCCTGGCTCAGTGCAACCCACAGGCCGAGTGTTCCAGGCTCCTGCACCCCCCTCCAATTAGCCAAGCATTTAGGGCCAGGCTCCCAGCTCTCCTCCAGGGAACCTCGGCCTGCTGAGCTGTGACTCTGCACGCTTAGTTAAGGATTGCACAGCTCGGAGGCGGGGTAACCACAGGGACCCTGGAAGTCAGTGCTGT
The DNA here is from genome assembly GCA_026018925.1 of Tupaia tana. NCBI lineage: Eukaryota > Metazoa > Chordata > Mammalia > Scandentia > Tupaiidae > Tupaia > Tupaia tana. The sequence goes on from JAKSZU010000007.1 coordinate 149,074,347, forward strand.
TGCTGCCTCTGTGTGTGTGTGCGTGCGTGTGTGGGGGTGGGTGCGCGCGTGTGCACGCCATGAGCGTGCGCAGGATAGAGGGAGGAAGAATCTCAGAGACTGAATTTACCAAAGACTTCAATCTATAAATAATTCGGGTCATGAAGCTTCACAAAAATAAACTTCAGCTCGAATCCTCTCTCACAGCACTAAATGCACAGCTGCGAACACGCTCGCTCATTAACTCACGCCGAGTTCAGTCTGAGCAGCGCCAGGCCTTCTCTACCTTTCCCTCTCTAAAGGTCTGCACGTGCACACACTTCCTGCCCACAACACACAGCATGCACACACCACACACACACACACGCAGTGTACACTATATATGCACACACCACACACACACACACACGCAGTGTACACTATATATGCACACACCACACCACACACACACACACACACACACATGCAGTGTACACTATACATGCACACACCACACACACATGCCACATGCACACTACACACCACACATGCACACATCACTCATACACACACCAAGTCACACTACACACCATACACACACACACTAAGTGCATCCTACACACCACACACACAAACTAAGTGCATACTACACATCACACATGCACACACTACACACACCAAATCACACTACGCACTATGCACACACTAAGTTCATGCTACATGCTACACACACCACATGCACACTACACAGCACACATGCACAAAACACACATGTGCACACACCAAATCACACTACATGCCACATATATACATACCACACATACACACACCACACATGTACACACCACACGCATACAGCACACACAGACCAAGTACAAACTACTAACCACACATGCAACACCACACACATACATACACCCACACCACATACATATACCATACACATACACACACCACACATACATACCAAGTACACACTACACACCACACATACATACACCATACATACACACACCACACGTGCATACACCACACACGTACACATACCACACACATGACGAGCCCAGAGTCCGGAGGCAAACAGAGCTAGAACCACGCGACAAAGGCCTCGCCAAGTGCGTTTTAGGATGCAGCGTTATGTGGCCCACTGACATGCTGTTGAGCCCTTCTCCACAAAGATGTCGAAAGTCTTGTTCTGTCAAGACCCCTGGTTTGGAGTGCGAGTTTCCAAGAAGCCTGGCTCAGACAGCCCAGCAGCCCCCTTCTATTTACATTTCACTCTAAGTTTCCAGAGCACTCACTGAGCTGTCACCTCCTCCAGGGAGCCTCCCTCGGGGTCCCTCAGACCAGGGGGGTGCTGCCCACTCACGGCTGGTCTCCAGGCACACTTCCCACGACCACGGGTTGCTATGTGTTGTGAAGACTGACGAATTGTCCGTTCCCCCACACCCAGGCTCCCACGGGGACCCTGTGCCATTTATCACTGTGTCCCCAGCTCTCGCCACGGGCCTCACTCATGGTAGGCACGTGCTAAGTAAATATTGGACAGTGCTGAAATAACTCATGGCTAATAACTCACTTCACTTCCACAGTACCCTTCTGGAGCTAGGAAGGACAGGAATTACTTCCCTTATTTAGCAGCTGCAGAAAGTTTTACATAAACAAGTGAAGTGACTTGCCTGAAGTCACACGGCCTATTAATGAGGAGGTGGGGATTAGCGCCCAGCCCTGCAGACGCAATCCATGCCTCCCTGAGTTCTGCTGCCTCTCCAACCCATCTCTCAACTACTGGAGGGCCCAAGAAGCTTCCAGTTCCACTGCTCTTCAGTAGTCCTTGCAAAAAAAAAAAAAAAAAAAAACCTCTTACTGCTACTACTACTACTACTAATAATAATAAAGTGATATTAAAGTGCCAAATCCCAAGTAAAAGCTCCATAATTTAAGGCTAACTAGAGAAGAAATTGATGCACAAGAAAAAGCGTTTGGAGGGGACGGCAGGTAAGTGAGTTAATTGGATATGCTGATTTGAATTGGATATTCAAGTAAAAAGCCTGTCATTAATTTCTGTACAGACACAGCTGTGATTTAAAGGAAAGATACTAATAGGGTTACTATTTCATTCTCATTTCGAAGGGGCCCCTCCCATTTGGAGGGATGGATAGTAAATCTCCCCCTGGATTTTCCTCAACACACTCCCGCCCCAAAGCCAGCCCTGATAAACTGAGTTTTAACCTCCAAATAAGGTCTGCCTAGAGAGGGTTTGAGTTCATTGTTGCCCCCAGGATGTAAATGATTGTTCACTTTGACTTTAGGAGTCTAAAGAGGTGGAACAGGAAATCGGACTTCCAGTCTACCCATCTACTCTGTTCAGCAACAAAGAACAGCTACGTTTGCCCATTATTACCGTTTTCTAAAGTTTATCTCTTTCTTCTATGAGCGAGAGATGCACACATACACACAGCGCCCCAATAGGGTCTTGGTGCCATGATTCACTTCCAGCCTCAGCCTGCCTGGATCTTGGATGCATGCCCATAGACAGACAGAAAGACAGAAAGTGACAGATCACCGCCTCTCCCAGGGGGATGGCCACGCTGAAATCCTTTCTCTTCCATTGTCCTCTCAGGGTTTTGGGCATGGACGCACACATGCCAGGCGTGAGTCTCAAGCCATTGGGTCTGGGACTTGAACCCCGGTGGACCACGTGGGAGTTCAGTGCCTTTACCATTACGCCACCTACTGGTCCCAAGCATTGCATTTTTATTGCTGTGCCACCCACTGTCTAGCCCTGTTTCCTCATTATTACCTTTGCTTAAGAATTTTTAAGTGACTGAGGATTGAGATGGTATGTGTAAATCCCAGTTTTGCCATTCTCTAGATGTGTGATCTTGAGAAAGTTGCCTAACTCTCAGGTTTCTTCTCTGTAAAATGGGAAAAAGAAGAATAGTATATACATCAAAGGCATTTGTAAGGATTAAATGAGTTAATTTTTGTTACACATTTTCAACAGTGCCTACCACATCGTAAAAGTGATTTCAGAGGTAGCTATTTTTATTATTATTATTATTATTTAAATGATACAGGATAGTTCTTTTTTAAGATTTATTTTATTTTATTTGTTATTATATTTATCTTTTAATTTGACGAGAGGGAGACAGAGAAAGAGAGAGAGAAAGTGAGAAATCAAGCCACCAGGCCTAGGACTTGAACCATAGTCAGCCATGTTGGAGTCCAGCGTCTTAACCACCACACCACCTGCCGGGCCCCAGTAGCTATTATTAAACTCTTAGGAGGGACAGGGACCATTTGAAAATGTACCAAGTCTGTCCTGCCTTCAGGCAGAGTCTCATGTAGTCAGGAAGCCGATGGGTTTGTCCTGTGCTAAAAACCCTCCTGAGGACGAGGTCACAGTCTCCCATGGCCACCAGCTCTGTTTCAAGTCTCTCTGTAATAGGAATTCTTACTAGAGCAGCTGAATTTCCTTGTGTGACAGCGTAGGCACATTTCGTCTTTGCAGGTCTCAGTAGATTGTCACCTTCTTCGCAGACTCTTTCTTATGCTACCTACCTCTGAGCCTCGTCCAAGCGAAAGGGCCCATGGTAGCTGCTGCCTTTCCACTGAGCTCTGCCCTCCCAGAGAGGAGGAGCCCTCCTCAAAAGGCTTGTTCAAGTGGCCGATCACACCTGTCCCTGTGCCCCCTCCTCTGCCCATCCCTGAGCTCCTCACCTTGCTGGCTGAATGCTGGGACCCGTGCAGCTCAGTCTGCAAAGCTGGTTCATGGCCGATTTCAGTTTATTGTCCTCTCTGTGGTTATTGAAACCTGGCCTTAGAGACATAAGCTTAAAAGCTGAAGAGAGCAGTCACTTTGTGGGACACCATAAAATAGACTCAATTAGTTAGCTTTTAAAATCCCACTATGAGGGCCAGACAGAGGCGCGGCAGTAACGTGCCTCTCTAAGAGGCTGACTCACGTTGGAAGGTTCCAGGTTCACATCTGGAGACCTTTCCTGAGTACTCTGGGCCCATGTGTGGCCGTCATCTGAGAGGTTGGCTGAGGCTGGGGGTGGATCACTACATAAAGGCCCTGTTGGGGGTCCTTTCTCTCTCCCCAGCACTCTCATTCTATCTCTGTGACTTATAAAACAAATACATAAGCTTTAAAAAAAAAAAAAAAAACTCACTCTGGTCAGTCAATAGCATGGTGGTTAAGGCAGCCAATGGCACTGCTCAAATCCTGGACCCTGCAGCTTGACGGACATGCCAGGCATGTGTGCGTGCATGCCCAGAGTCCCAGAAGGGAGAGATGGAGGAGAAGGATTGCAGCATGACCAACCCCCATAGAGGGTGCTTTCTCACTTTCCCTCTCTCTCTCTCTCTCTTTCTTTCTCTGTCTCTCTCCAGTAAGTGTGCATGCCCTCTGGCAAAACTACAAAAAGAAAAAAAAATCCCACTTTTGCTTAGAGACTCCCTCTCTCCATTAGCCACTTTGCATCTGGTGATGTCAAAGGACAACTTTGAAACTCAGCACCCTCCTACCCAACACAGAAGTGTGGAGATGCGTGGACTCCTCCCCAGTCACTCCTGAAGTGTTCTCTCCCCTTGCGCTGGCCTCCCCCTCTCCCCAGCACTCTCATTCTATCTCTGTGACTTATAAAAGAAATACATAATTTTTTTAAAAGAACCTCACTTTCTGGCCAGTCAATAGCATGGTGGTTAAGGTAGGAACAGTCAGAATGGAAACGCCGGGGGCCCGCGTCCCGACTTTTCCTCTGCCCACATTGCTGCATTGCCTGGTGGGAGAACGAGGATCCAGGAAGACCAGTTGACCTCTTGCCTTGCGCCCGCCAGGCCTTGCACACCTCCTTTTTCTCCACCCCCTGACCTTCTGACCTTCATCTCCTCTCATCTCTAACCCCTTGGAGCTATCTCAGAGGGCTACCCAAGCTTGAGCAGATAGCATGGAGGAAGGGGGCAAGCAGAGAGGCACTGGCTTTTTATCCAATTTTGCTGTTCTCTCTAGGGATTTAGGCGGAATGAAATAGGATAGCTTAGTTCGGGTTCAGTACCAACAACATTTTCTGTTCTGGTTTGGTTTCAGCTCTGACGTTCGAGAGTTATGTAGGTTTGATTCTGGCTTCAGCTGGCTTATTAAACGACTGGGTTGCAGTTGGGGTGGGGGGGACCTTCAGATTAGGTCTCTGATACCATAAAAACCTAATACTGGGACTGGCCCTAACTGAATGCAGCAGAGTGTGTGATGACAGGTTGTCTTTGGTTCAATTCCAGCTCCCATCTGGTACTGTCTAGTCCTGGGGACCACAGAGGGAGGGCCAGGCCTGTTCCTTCTTCCTTGTGACTTGGTGCCCAGGCCTTGCTAAAATCCAGGCAAGAGCCCAGGCTCATGAAGAACATGGCTCCCCCAGCTGGCAGAGATCCTTGGCCAGACCTAAGGAAGGGCTGGCTCTGCAGGTCCTGGGACTGAGCTAGTACCTTAAGGAGACTTAAATCCCCTTAGAGAAATGCAGCTATGATCAGGAGGATGGGAGAGGCAGGAAACAATCTAAATTCCCCATCTTATGAAGACAGAATGCTGAGGCCAAGTCAATCAGAAGTCATGACAATTGCATCTTTCCTTCAGTCCGGAAATAGCACCAAGACTTCTGTGACTCAAAGCTACTACATTCCCACAAGGATCTTACTGAAGTTGGATCTGTCTGTCTGAGAGCGAATGCTGCTTTGAATGTGAAAGGAACCTCTGTATCAGAGCATTTCCCTAGATAGAGACCCTTTTTCTTCCTTCTGCATGCATCTCATAGTCAGGGTGCTCCAAGTGGAGGTGGTCGCCTCAGCCCCGTCATGTCACGGCTGACTCCTAGTCTCCTTCCAGCCTGTGGCCCAAGTTGTTGGCCCCTTACTCCGGCCCTGGAAGTCAAGGCAATAGCTGTGAATGCAAGAAGCCTGCTGGCTGAGTAGAAAAGGGACAAGAGTGGAACTTAGGGGACAAAGAAAGAGTCCAACCCACAGGAAAAGTTAGTAGGGGTGGAGATGGCTGAGAGAAGTGTACTTGGTCCCATGGAGGTTAACTCAACTTCAAGCCTAGAGCCTTCATGTCAATTGTCAAAGCAGGTGAGGGAAACATGACATTCTCACCCCTGGGGTCTAAGCACCCCTAGGGATGCATTCAGGATCTGCTGTTCCCTATCCCTGGGAGCTCCAGGACCAGAGCTGCCCACCCCATGGTGGGTTCATGGGCTGCTTTTCACCTTCCCTCCATCCAGTCTGACATAGTAGGTGCAAACCACACCCTGTCTCAGGTCACTCAAGTGTCCAAATTCTCAGAAGAGTAGAGAAAAGGAATGGATGCCCTTGTCCCACTCCTGTGACTCTGCAATAAACAGGCCTGCTGACCCTCCCCACTTGGCTAACAGGAACCAAAAATGTATCCATGTATCCTTTTGTGCTAACTGGGGCATCAGCCCCAAGCCTGGCCTTGGGATGACTGAGGTGAGTCTCTTCCCTCAGAGCTCTCCCTATCTTGGGAGAAATGGGCAGAGGGAGAAAATGATTAGGAGTACAAGACAGAATCCAAAGAGTGTAAAGGAGAAAAAGCATTCATCTTAAAATCTCCCAGAGAAAATGTCTTTTGGCCTTGCTTTAATTTAGTGCTGAGTCCAGTCCCCTCTATCAGCTGGTTCTCAGTCACGTCCTTTTAAACGACATTTCTCAAGCATTTCCTTTTACCCATCACCGGTTAGCTTCCAGCTCCATGCTAGTCCTCAGGGGGTTATAAGAGAAACAGAAACATATCCCTGCTTTTAAAATGTTGACAGCACTTATGCACATCTGAAGCAATTAGAGAACAATTCCAGTAGATGGTCAATACATGTTAGCTGGTACATATACAATGAACAAATCAATCGGTTATAATCCCAGGACAAAATGTCTGGCAGGGGGAAAAAAAGGCTTCAAAGTGGGAGCAATTAATTAGCCACTACAGAGGTTGGGGAAGGCTTCCTGGAGGAGGTGGGGCTGAAGCTGGAAGGCCTTTAAGGGACAAAGAAAACAAATGAGCTGAGGTGGGGAATAATGGTCAACAGCCAGCGAGGCTGGGAACAAAATGCTAAGGAGTAAGGCACATTCGAACCCAGGACTCCTCGTCACCAACCTTTTGTATGACCATAGGGACAGTTCTTTGAGTCTCGGTATGCTCTGTGGGGATTAGCTTCACTAATTTCTCAAACTCAAGACCGGCAGCCTAGCTATCACTGGGAATTTGTTAGAAATGCACATTCTCAGGCAGACCAGCAATTGGCATAATAGCTATGTCGCTGGACTCTCATGTAGTCAACCATGGTTCAAGTCCTGGACCTGGTGACTTAAACTCATGCCAGGTGCGTGTGTGTGCATGCCCAAGATCCCGGGAGGAGAAAGGAGGAGAAGGGACTGCAATGTGGCCATCCCCCCAGCAGGTGATTTCTCAATTTCTCACTTTCTGTCTCTCTGTCTTTCTGGCTAGTGCACATGCCCTATAGCAAAAAAAAAAAAAAAAAAAAAAAAAAAACAAAACAAAACAAAAAAACAAACCTCTCGAAAAGAAAAGAAAAGAGAAGAAAAAGAAATGCACATTCTCAGGCTTCTTCCCCAACAAACTGGAAAGTCGAGGGCGAGCCCAAGGATATATTATTTTTCCAAGCCCTCCAGGTGACTAAGGACATTAGCTTAAGCTCTGCTGGACTATTCCTTCTTCTAAACCCTGGCTGCTTATTAGATTTACCTGGGGAGCTTTTAAACCCAAGGAAGATGCCTAAGCCCCACCGACAGAGATTCTGATGGATGGATTTGGCCCTGGCATTCATATTTTTCCAAGTTCCCCCGGTGATTCTAATGTGCAGCCCAGGCTGAGCAGAACTAGACTAGAAGGTGCCCAACTCCTTCCTGACTTACTTTCCTGGGGTGGGCTCAGAGACACTGAGCTGGAATTCCTGACTCACCACATCTCCCTGAGTAGGTTTACAGACAGTGGGGACATATCTTTGGGGACAGAACACCTTTCTGAAACCCAAAACTCTTGAAACTCTTGATGACCAGGTTTTTGATAGTTTGTATAATTGTCCAGCCTGAGGCAAGGACACTGTGTATTGTTCAAGCTCCCACCACAACCATAAATAATACGTGTGCACACTCACACCCACATGCATCACACAGTGCTATAAATATATGTAGATACATGCAAGAATAACTGCATAAAGATATGCGGTATCCTTCCTAAGGGCATACGTGCACACAGAAACCCACCATCATTCTGCTTGGAAATAGGATTCCTTGTGATGGAAACTGGGCTATTTGAAACAAGTGGCACTTCCCTCTCCGAGTAGCAACTTGGGATGGTAATTGTCTTCTGCAAGCCCCTTGCTCTAGGCAGAGGCCAGTGACCCATAGAAGGGTGCTGAGTGCAGGTGCTGAGAATACGCTTCTTGTTCTTGCAGATACGGGCTGATGGTCCCCCCCATGGTGGGGTTCAGTACGAGATGGTCTCTGTGCTCAAAGATGGGAGCCCCATCCTCCGAGATATGGCCTTCTCCATTGATCAGCGCTACCTGTACGTCATGTCTGAGAGACAGGTAAGTGCAGACACCCATCCATCCTTTCCTGACTCTTAAGAAATCACTGGTGGCCTGTCATCTTGGTTCAGAAGCTATTCTGTCTAACAAGAGACCTTTGGGCTAATTGCACAGGGGTCTTGAGAAGCTGAGCCCCTGTGGGCTTCTGCAGAGAGCCAGAGAGAAACAACCAGGGGCCAGCCACTTCCCGGAGGCTTCTCTCTGGGCCACAGCCCCTGTCTCTGCGAGTGATGTACAGACCTGCAAGAACGGGCCAGACTGTGCGGAGCAGCTTGGTGTGATTAGGAGGTAGATTTACTGCTCTCAGGCCCATGGAGTCTGCTGCTCAAGGGAGCCAAAGAGGTGTAAATAATCCAGGCCTCCAGGCTGGGCTTGCTTCTGGGAGAGACAGACCCAACACAGGGCCCCTGAAATTGATAAAAATCTTGGCCTGAGTCTTAGACTGGTGCAGGGTAGAAGCTGGTGAGCTCTGGGAAGCTGAAACTATCCTGCAGAGATGGAGAGCTCTGCAAAGTGGACTTCTACTCCCTGCTGGGTAACAAGCAAGTGCATTCCCTACCCTCTCTGAGAGTGGCGTGTTATTCCTTGAGATTGTATTTGCTTTGGATAGATGTGAGCAAGGGGAAGGCCGGTGCAGGGAGAACTGCAGTGAAGGGCAAGAGAGGCTGGGATATGAGGATTCGCCAGATCAATGGAGACCCAGCAAGCAAAGCAAAGACCTTAGCCAAGGCCTGTTCATCGCATTCAGTCAGTCAGTAGGTTAACAGCTGTTCAGCAGCAGCTGTGGTCTGGTCATTTTCCTGAATAGGGTGCATGAGATAAAGGCCAAAGCGGGAGAAATGGAAGGAGTCTGTCTCTGCAGCTGGACACTGACTTAGGACGCAGGATGCTGAAGCTGAGACCCCATTAACTTTCACAAGGAGCCTCCCAGCTCATATGTCATTTTCAGAATACTCTGTAAGGATTTTGGGTGTCCTGGATCAGCTTCCTCCTTCCCAGCATTCTCTTTACCTCCTTTCATTTCAACCGTAAGGAACCTGAACCAGGGACAAAGGTTGAGTGGAGGGGAGAAAGAAGCGAGTGAGCACATGGCAGCATTAAGGCAAGCAGTGATGCAGTTCTAACTTGAAAATGACTTCTTAAGAATAGATGACACAAATCATATGCTAATTACATGCAAATTACATCCAGATCCTCTTGAACCCACCTGTCTTTCTCACCTTCTTTCATGTGGCCCCTGCAGTTGAGGCATAAACAGGTCCAGATGGGAATTTGGAGCTGGAGGAGGAAGAGGCTTGGCCTAACCTAGAGTGAGTAAGACAGTCTGAGAAATAAGCACTGGACTGTCATTCCAACACCACAGAGAGTTGACCTGAAAAAGCCATGTCTGGGCACATGTTAATTGGGAACAAAGTACTGAGAAAACATCAGAATGAATGAGACTAGGTCATGCTATCATTCAGTTGATTACAATCTAATGAGAAATAGAGATCTATACCCAGTTATTTAGAACATCAGATTGAATTCCATGAATGCTCTGCCTTTTCTTTCTATTCTTCATTGTTTTTAAGACACAATAGTATTTCTTAATTAAAATGGTAACTGTTCACCACGCAAATTTAAGCAATACATACAGAAAGAAAAATGGCAACAAGTCACCAAATTCTGTTACCCAAAATCATGTAACAATAGGTATCCTTGGGGGCCAGGAGGTGGCATGGTGGTTAAGGGCGCTGGACTCCCATGTGGCCAACTGCGGTTCTAGTCCTGGACCTGGCAGCTTACTTTCTCACTTTCTCTCTCTCTCTTGTCCCTCTCTAGCCAAATAAATAAATAAAGTTAAATAAAATAATTTAGTAATAGGTATCCTGCATAAGCACCACTCACAGATGCGTACGCAGGAACACACAGACAGAAGGCTGGGTGGAGAGACGGCTACCTACGCAGGTGGATGAAAGAATGGTCAGAGGGTTCGAATCGACCCACATATTGCATGAGCCTTTCGAGAGACAGTGTGGAGCTGAGGACCAGGCAGGAAGCTCTGAGAAAGCTCTTTCCTTCCCTGAACCCAGAGAAGTAGAAAACAGAGGCATCAAACGGAAGTGACCAGTGAGACCTTCGTGATCTAAGAACATATTTTGGCAGCATATCTTTTTCTCAAAAATGATGCATTTTGAAAAATGTGGCCAAAGCCCCCTCTCACTAGATTCTGGATATCTGCACTCTGTGGTAGAAATGTAAAGATCTGAAGATGCCATAAAAGGGAGGATAAGTGGATGGTAGAGGGTGGGTGGGAGAGGCAAAGGGAAGAAACACGGAACAGATCCAAGAATGTGAAATTCTCTATTGAAAATAACATATGATTGTCTTTATATGTGTGTGTGTGTGTGTGTAAATTTAAAAAGTGGAAAAATAATGGGACCAAAAAAGAGGGTCAGTCAGGACTGGAGACTGACATGATGGGCTTCCGGGACTATAATGACTGCTAGAATCCATACCTTTGAGAACATCAGTTCTGGCCAATCAAAGCATTCACACAGCTTATTTGTAAATATGTTTGTCCTCATCTGCTTCGGGTGCCCATTCTTGGCACAATCCACACCAAACAGAGGGACTGAGTAGTCGCCAGTTACAATGAGCAGGTGTAGGAAGAATGTGGGTTTAATGCCACAGGGCTATCTCTGGTTGAGTGAGGTATGAGTAGGGGGAGCTCCCTGTAGCAGGTGGCGCTTCGATAAGGAGGCAAAGTCTAAGGGGGATTTGTGGTGGAGCTCTGAGACCTGTCACCTAGAGAGCCGTAAATCACGTAGAAATAGGTACCCAGGTGACTTCACCAGAGTTCGAGTCCAGGGATAAGGGCCAAGAACAGCCCAGGAAACCCATCTGTCTAAAGCTGGCTATGAGTACAGAGTCTTTGCCAACAGCTTGGGCCTCTTAAAGGAAGTTGTTTAATGGGTGGCAGGAGAATAACTGGTCAAAATGATGTCAGGTGATGGGTTCTCATCCAGCTTTGCAGTAAGATCCTCTTACAACTCCAGTTTTCACCTTAATAAATTACAAAAGCCTCCTCAGATAACAGGCTTGTCTCCGAAGTCCTCTGGAGCTCCGATATCACCCCTTCAGTATCTGAGTGGCCTTGGAAAAGTCACTTCACCTCCCAGTGTCTCACAAGGTCGATGTTCTAGTCCATTTTGTTGTTAATAACAGAAAATGCCTGAAATTAGGTGATTTCTCAAAATAGAGGTTTATTCAGTTGCACTCTGGAGGTCCAAGGTCCAGGGTCATGCCTGGTGTGTGTGTGGTGGGGGGTGGGGGCTACAAAGCCCTGACCACATCAGGAGGGTGCAGCAGGGTGCAGCAGCTGGCCATGAGTCTCACTGTCCTGATGTCATTCCTCCTCTTTGTAAAGCCAGGAAAGTCAATCACTAGGGCCCTGCCCTAACAACCTTGATCCTGGTCTCTTCCCAAATGCCTCACCTTTCAACACCATAATTGGATCAAATCTACCCTGATAATCCCATTACCATAGCTCACCATGTGAATGGGGGGAGGGAGGTGTATTCAAACACAGCAGTCAATGTCGGGCTCAGCTGAGACAATAACTGGAGAATTTCTCATTGCACCGCCTCACACACCATGGAAATACTTGTCCTTATGATTGTGTGGCGCCTTCAGCGCTTGGGCTTTATGGTTCCTTTAACTCAGGAGTGTAGCGATGATGAATGACGACTGAGGAAGGTAAGTGGTGTGAGACTCAGCCAGTGGGTACAGATAACAGATAGTCACGGCATCAGATTATGTTTATAATCTTTCAGATATAACAGCCTGAGCCGAGAGGTCTCTGCTGTAGCACTGACTGGCCCCACTTCTAACTCCTTGAGTGACCTGGGCCCCTCACTTCTCAGGGACGGGTTCTCCCACCTTTGAAGATGGAGATGATGCCTCTAACTCTAGGGTCTCTTTCAGGTGACAGACTTGCCTGAGGTCCTAAAACTGGGGCTTTTCTCTCTCTCTAGCAGATGATTCCCAAGTATAGTAGAAGCACTTGAGGTTAGACCCAGAGATCTGAAAGAGAGATCTGTGAGGCCGCCCATGCTCATATGAGTGTCTTCCCTGAAGGGTGAACATGACAGCGAGAGCAGAAATGCTGGTTGGTTATGGAAAAGTGCATGCCTGTTTCAAGGCGACAGTTTAAGACTTTGACGTTCCCTAAAAGTCCTCAGATCTTATAAGACATCCTGGGAACTAGAGCTTCTATCTCTTGGCTTGATAAGGAATTCAGGGGAGTCTGCTCTCACCCCTGCTTTCCACCCTGTACCCAACTCTTGCCTCTCTGTCCCACCCCCAACCCAGCACGGTGCCCGTTATAGCCTCACGGTTATGTGGGAAGAGTAGAACCAACCGAGAGTCTGGTCTCACATTCTGCCCAGACAGGTTTCTGTGTCACCACAGAGCTAGAACAATCCAATACGATGCTAGTCCTCTGTCTCTTCCCCTCTCTCTTAATTAATTAAATGTAATTAAGAAATAGGACTAGTAAGAAGTGTTGGGTCGTTAGTGCCACTGCCTAACAAGTCAATGTTAATGTACTGTTAACAGATCTAAGACCGGTCAGCCCCAGGGGAGAATTTGGAAACGATTCCCAACCCTGTGTATTGCCCTGGTGTTCCTGGTGCTCCAGAAAGGAGGGGAAATCTGGCTCCTGCCCAGAATGCCCATCCCAGCTTCATCAGGGTCCAACAAACAGATGTTGTGGCAAGAACACGAGTTGCTCCCGTACCCTCAGTGTCTGGTGGAACTCAGGCAACGAGGAGTCCAAGGAAAACCAGGCTACGAGCCAAGTGAAAAACCCAGCAATAAGATGAAAAGAAACAGGAGAGCCTCAGTTTCCACCCAACTTGGCAGGCCGACCACTCCCAGAAAGGGAATGTAACTCCGTACTCAGGGTGGATGGGAAGAGTGTAGGGATGGAAGCAATTATTCTATTTTATACTTTAATTAGTTTGAATTAGCAGAGGGAATAGAGGCATAAAATGATCCAGCGAAGGGTGAAATGGAAAAAGGTGTCACAGTGGAAAGTGCTCCGTGCAGGCTAGGAAGGGCCTCGGGGAACGCCAACAGGCTGGTGACAGGTGTGTGTGTGAACTGAGCGGGGGCATGGGACGCTGCCTCTTCTTTGAGGCCGGGAGAGGAGAAAAGAGCCTAGTGGTTGATCTGGCACATGGAAGTCAGAGCGAACAACCTCTACTCCATAGCCACTTACTGGGGATCAGGCTTTGAGAAGAGTTATTTAACATCTCCAAACCTCAGTTTCCTTATCTGTGTAAGGGGCCTGATAATGGTAACTATTATGAGAGTGGAGACAATACTGTGTACATAAATCACCTGGTGCTGTGTCTCACACATGGGCATTGTTGTCAATAAGTAGTAGAGATTGTTATCATCGTTATCATTAGTAAGTGTTAGAACTTCCCAGCAGCTGGTGTAATGGTTAAGGCACTGGACTCCCACATGGTCAACCACAGTTCGAGTCCTGGACCCGGCAGCTTGAAACTGACACCGGGTATGTGTGCACGTGCATGCCCAAATCCCAAGAAGAGAAGGGAAGAGGAGGAATTGTGGCATGGCCATCCCCCAGGGGGATGCTTTCTGTCTCTCTGGCAAGCATACGTGCCCTATGGCAAAAAATCTCTCTCTGAAAAAAAAAAAAAAAAAAAAAAAAAAAACCTTCCCTGGTCCTAAGAAAGAACCAGAAGTTGCCCCACTCTAAATTACAGCTGGGAGAGGTTCCCAGTTTCAGGAATAGCCTCCAACCTGCTATTCCTACTGCTCCCTCCCAAAGGTCACCTTAGAAGTCTCTGGCCTACCCCAATGACAGCATTGGGCTAAGTCACTCATAATCTGCTATTTATTTTAAAAACCCAGGAATGTGCCCGGCAGACTAAACAGTCCAGCTCCCCTCAGCAGCAGCCTCAGGCCCATATGTGAGGCCCAGGAGGCCCATAAAGCTGGCCTCTGTGAATAGAGGGAGGGGACCCTGAGCCCTGCTCATCCCCCAAGCCCTCTGGGTCCTCTCCAGCGGCCTGTGTGAACTCCTGGCCATAACGGACCATCCTAAGGCTTTGCAATTCTGGCCTCTTCGGGAAGTAACCTCAAGCTCACTGCTAGAGACAGGGCTGCCATTCTCCAAGGAGCAAACACTCAGGCCACAGTGCTAAATGCCCTAATGTGTGCCCAGCAGTAGCTGACACATTGCCCTGGTTACTTATTGCTATGTAGCAAACTGCCCCAAAATTTAGGCATGGAAAACAACCGTTTTATTTTACTCACAGACTATATAAGTCAGGAATTCAGGCTGGATGCACCAAAGATGGCTTTTCTCTTTTCTAAATGTCTGCAGCCTCTGCCAGGTGATGGCTGGGGTGAATGACTGGGAGCCAGAATCATCTGGAACTTCTGTCCCACATGTCTGGTTCCTGGGAACTGGTAGCTGGGATCTGCTAGGACTGTTGGCCCAAGTGCCTTAGACAAGGCCTCTCCGTGTGTCTTAGGCTTCCTCCCAGACTGGTGGCCCCCAAGGCAGTCAGGGTTCTTGAGCATGGCAGCACAGGGCCCCAAGAGTGAGTATTCCCGGCAACTAGGGTAGGAATCTTAGTGACTTTTTTATGATTTATCTTTGGGAATCAGCCTGTCATCTCTTCAACTTGACTCTTCACCACGCTGCCACCTGTCACCCAAGTGATTCTGACGTGAGTAGCCCAGGAGCCCATTTTAAGACACAAGGCTCCGCTGGGGCCAGCAGGTGGCGTGGTGGTTAAGGGTGCTAGACTCCCACATGGCCAACTGTGGTTCAAGTTCTAGACCTGGTGACTTGCTTTCTCACTTTCCCTATTTCTCTCTCTCACTCACTCTGTCCCTCTCTGGCAAATTAAAATAAATAAAGTTAAATAAAGTAATTCTGAAAAAAAGAAAGAAAAAAGAAAGAGAGAGAGAGAGAGAGAGAGAGAGAAAGAAAGAAAGAAAGAAAGAAAGAAAGAAAGAAAGAAAGAAAGAAAGAAAGAAAGAAAGAGAGAGAAAGGAAAGAAAGAAAGAAAGAAAGGCTCTGGAAGATAAAGACAAGGCTCCCTGTCTGCCAGGGTCAGGGAACCACAGAGCATCAGAATCAGCAAGGACTTTGGTGATCCATGGCCAGCTTCAGCCAGTCTCAGATGGCAGACACACCTGCACCAGGTTTATGGACTCAGGGAGGTCTCTGGACAGAAATCACATAGTGTCGCATTTTCCTGCTGTACCACTCTCTGCTCCCAGACACCTGACTTTAACCACCTCCTGCTAATGTCATTTAAGAGGGTTGGGACAAGGAGAACTTTAGCCTAGAGTTTTCGCAAAGAAAGATTATTTTGAAAGATTGTGAAGCCACCCTTCCCTGACAGTCTTCAATGCAGACAAGACACTCCCACTACACCCTTGCCAGCAGTTGCATTGGTTGAACACCCCCTGTAGGGTCGGGGCGGGAAGGAAAGACCAGAACTCCAGCAGGCCGACCCAGTCGTGTCCTGTAGACTTCCCCAGAGAACCAACTTCGGTTTTCATCATTTGGAAGAGGCCCTGCTAGCTGCTAACCTGGACGTAGAGCCTAAAGAAGACTGCTTTTCAAAGGAGCTGTTGTGATGTCTAAGGTAGTAAGTCTCCTACCTGCGGCCCCAGCTACTGAGCTGCCAACCCCAAAGGCACCTAAAGACCTTGGGGAAGGGAAAGAAAACATGGAGAGAACCCCACTTCCAGATGTCCCCTGCTCATTTATTTTGACATCTCAGACTATTATTTTGATTATGTTCGTTTGTTTAGTCCAGGAGATAAGACTTCCCAGGGCGCAGGCGGGGCAGGCCTAGGTGTATTTTTACAAGGCACAGAAGTCTTCAGTAACAGGAGACCTCCATCTGCCTGGGCTGGAAGGCCTTGGCCCAGCCAAGTGGGAGGAGGGATGTGAGGGGGCAGGGACTGGAGTTGAGCCTGAGGGACTTTGGGGAGAATTACAGAGTTTGCGGATTAGGAAAGTGAGGATAAGCGAATTGCTGCTGCACTTTTGTTTTCAAGTGCGTCACTTTCGATCCAAGCCTTTGATGCACATGTGTTTCTGGTTAAGGAAGCTGGACCCAGTATGGCCCAGAAGCTGAGCCTCACATCAGTTTCTTTCTCAAAGGAAGGGAAGAATCCTGCCTCCTGGGGGCCTCAGGCGCAGGGTGACCCCCTCAAGCCTGAGTTTTGGTTTTTCCCCTTTCTTTCCTCCATTTCAAATGTCAAAGAACAAAGAGGCAGACATGGAGCTGGTTCCCTGGCTGTTAATATTCTCGTCAGAGCATTTTTTTTTAATAAATATTTTCACATGAGGGAAAGGAAATGCAAACCTACCCTATTAATCAGACGCTTGGCTTGTTGTATTTGAGAGAGAAAACCCCAGCCACTTATTTTTAAATCCTTTGGTTTGGAAGAAAATGATTGGATACAATGCCCAGGCTAGGAGAACGGGTGCCAAAAAACCCACATTTCTCTAAATGGGCAGGGGGTCTGGAGCCTTTCTCTAATCCTTGGCGAGGGATTTGATTTCTCTTTCTAGGTAGGTACTGCTGAAAGCTGACAATGCCCAGAATGATCTTCCTGGGAATAAGAGATGGGAAAACAGAATGCCTCAGTACCAGAAGGAAACCTCTGCCCCCCCATTCTTTTAAATATGAGCACACCGATGCTCGGAGAGGAGAGTCCCTTCCTTAAGTTGTCACCAGAATTACCAGCAGAACCAGGACTCATCCCGATTTAGCTGGACTAACCCAGCCTCCTTTTCTCAACTTGACAGCAGCTTCACTCAGCTCAGGCAAGCGAGAATGAATATGGTGGTGTTTAAAAACTTTCAATTAAAAAAAATTAGAAACAACCTAGGCCCAAGGGAGTCCCTAAAGATGTTCCCAAGGGTCAAATTAAAGGAGGGAAAGATTTACATCTCATTTGCATACACAGACTCATTCATTCAGCAGACCGTTGAGTGCCTACCATGTATAATGCATAGAGCTGTCCAGGATGGGTCATTTGCATATGCAAATATAGATGAGACCGTCTTTCTAGAGTAATAGTCCAGCAAAGAGCTTTTAAATAGGGCTGCCCTAAAGAGAGGTACCTAACTGATTTCTTTCCGCTCTTTTCAATGCAACATCATCTCTATTAAATGTACTTTTGTGTAGAGATAGAGACCCCGCCCTTAGGGCAGTCACTTCTGGAGGAGAGGAAGGATGTATAAATAATGAGGTGAGGTGAGCGGCCCGCAGAAGAGATCTACAAGGCGCTCCATGATGTAGTAAGTCTCGCCAACCAGAAGGGACCTGTACTTGTTCCCCCTGTGTTTAGAGTCCCTCCGACAGAAGATTCGTCCTTTCCCAGACTCAGGAGTCCAGGCTAGTTGAACCTCTTGTGTAGCGAAGAGCAGCCCTTAATTTTACAGAAGAGGAGACAGAGATCTTGAAGGGGAAGCGACTCTGGAGAAGGAGTGGTCACTGAGCCCAAATTCGGGTGTGCAGACACAATGACTATCAGCAGTTTCTTGAAAGCCCAAAGAGTATGGACTGTGTACAGTCTCCCTGTGGGCTTGAGTTCAAGTCCCAGCTCTACTGCTTACTGCTGTGTGACCTTGGACAAAAGGCTTCACCTCTCTGTGCTCTAGTTACCCCCATTTGTAAAGTGGGCATGGTTATGGCATCATCCGCTTGAGGATTAAATGAAATGAACAAATGCATAAAAAGCACTCTGAAAAGTACCTGGCACATATTACCTGCTTAGTGAGTGTTCATAGCAGTAATTATCTTTTCACGGCTGTGACCCCATGCATCCTTGCCAGGCCAAGCCCTCGGATCACGCGCTGCAGAAGCCACACCTAGAAAGAAACTTAATGTGCTGCCCTGCCTCTCCGCTCAAGATGGGCGGAAATCTAATATTTACGTTGACTTTTTCTTATTTTTGCTTACAGACATGACAAAAGTTAATACAAGCATCCCATGAGATAAGTATTACTGTCCTTGACTTTTTTACAGATAAGAAAACTGAAATCTGATCTGGTTCAGTAATTTGCCAAGGGCCACAAAGCAGGCAGAAAGCAGGGCTAGGACTCCACCCATACCTCTGTGGCCAAATCGGCACCGCCCTGGGCTTGCAAGACAGCGCCCCCTGGCCGCTGTCTGGCTAAAGAAGCACCTTCCCTCTCGCTCTCCCCCAACTTGGCTGGGAACTAAAGGGGCTCAGAGACAAGCACGTACTCGGTAACTCCTCACTTGACACCCCAAGGAGGTCAGAGTAGTGCACTGTTTGTTTAAAAGTAAAAAATAAAGGAAAGCCAATACTGCCTTAGGCCCTATGTGGACAGTTGAGGAAATGCCTCTGGTGATCAGAGGCGGAAGAGAAGGACCACCCTGGGAGGTCGCTGCTGTCCTTCATCCTGTATGGCATTCTCCCTTCCCCTGTCGACCACCTGGGAAGACAGTATTGTCACCCCGTTAGATTAATGAAAGGTGCAGATAAAAGGGAGGTACAGCAGGCTGAAAGACCTTTCCAGGGTGCTGTAGACTCTAAAGAGGCAGAGCCAGGAGTGCAGTGCAGGTCTGTGTGGTGGCAAAGCTCCTGCCCTGCCTGTCCTCCTCCCACCTCCTCAAGCAGCCCACTCAGGGACCCCAGCAGGTGACGTCATGACAAGCTCCCCCCCACACACATTCTCCTGGCCCCATCCACAGCTGACCACTCTGTTCCTTTGCAAGGAGTGCAGGTGCACGAAGCCCTGACTCAGCCTCTCCCAGGCTCTTGCATGCAGGAGCCAGGCAAACCTGGATCAGCTCCATCACCGGCCCTACCTAGGGGCTTTTAGGCTCCAGAAAGCCTCCGGGGTGTGCCATCCTGAGCCGCAGTGACGCCCCGGAACTCTGCAGCCTGCCTTTAAGCTGCTTCCAGGAGCTCTCTCCATGCTCCCAGAGTTGAGTTTTGGTAATTGAATGTGTTTTATTTAGACCATAACATTTAGTGCCACTTTGGATTTCCAATTAGGCTTCAATCAGATGCCGAGAGTCTGATTCGTTTTGTTGTTTTGATCAACACAAAAGATGGCAACATCAGAGGAGCCGTCATGAAAAGTTATTTCCATCTACTGATGACTAGGACAGTTGCTGTGATGTGAAGTTACAGTTTCAGAGGTGTCAAGAGAAGCACCAGGCAGCAACAGGGGGATGGGCAGGGAAGGAATCAGGGAGCTCTTGGAGAGAAGCCCAATTTGGAGTCCGCTGGGGCACACAGACTGCTGGGGCTCCCCCAGAGGGGCTGGACATTGGATGACCTGACAAGGCCTCTCCAGGGCCATGGCCCTGATACTCAGAGGGAAGGAAGGCATTGGTCTCCACGCCATCAGGAGTCTCACACCAAGGGCTCTGCTCCGACCGACCCCCTCAGGCCTTTGATCCAGGGAGGGCCCCCAAGTACAGGGTTCCCAGGAGCTGGGAAGCTGAGCGTGGTGTGTTTCTTCAGCAAAAGACCTCTGAATTCCACAGCCAGAAGTGACCAGCTGTGCTGTTGCAGAAATATGTCGGGGCTTTTCGCAGCCCCCCCTGAGTTCTGGCCAGCTGGTCACACATGCTGCCTGTCAGAGAGAGGTTCTCTCTGGGGCTGGTCTTAAGGATGAAATTTAGCATCAAGCTTTGAGCTGCCAGGTGGGGAGAGGGAGGTGGAGGGACAGCAGATGGGTGATGGAGAGTGACCGGGATGGTAATCACTCATCAGCAAAGAGTCACTCACCAGGGCATCAGAGTCAAGGCCGACTGGAACCTCAGTTTCCCCATTGATAAAATGTATTTGTATGTACCTTGCACACATATTTGCTGCATTTTTTATAGCCACAAATGTGTATCAAATGGTGGCTGCATGTAAGCACTTGGAGGCTACCCGAGTTTGAGTGTGCTTGTGAGGGCAGGGCTGTGCGGGGGGAAGATGGGACCAAACATTCCTGTGTTCTGGGTTGGGAGGGCAGGTAGAAGAGTATCTCCACTAATAAGGGGTTTTCACACAACACCACCGCACTGGAGGAGGTGTGGTTTCAAGCTCCTTCTCCGCCTGGCTTGCTGGTTTTCAGAGGCCAGCTGGCTGGCTGCATTTTTCCAGCTGGCCCTTTGATCTTTCTCTAGCCTGGCCAACTCAGGGATCCTGCGTCTCTGCCACAACCTCCACTTCACAGTTTGCATGCCACACAGTTTTTGCATCCCCCAAGCTCTTGCTTCTCTGCACCACTTTCTCACCTCCTCCCAGTTTTTCCCACTCCTCATCTCTGCCAACAGGTTGGGATTTGAAATTTCCACCAGGTAGAGGGAAGACTATCTTTCTCATCTGCTGTTGGTAGCTTCGCAAACACCCTGAATTCAGCCTCTGAACCTCAAATAATATTTACTGGCATGACAAGAGGGAGGTGGGCAGAGCTGCAAGTCGGGAGAGAGAAAGATTGGAAAGAGAAAAATGGACAGAGGTGAGAATGAAGTCTTAGCACTGAGCCACTGGGCCAGTCATCCAACAACCTTGGAGGACCTACTATGCTCACGGCAGAGTTTGAGAGAGACAAGTAAGCAGTGAGTTGCAATACAGAATGCAGGGTGCAGGGAATACCTGAGAGGGCATCACCTACTCCAGCCAGGGAGCCACGGGAGGCTTCCTGGAGGAGGAGATGCCCTAAGTGAACCATGAAAAAAGAGGAGCTCACCCAGTGGAATAAAAAGCAAAGGAATAGTGATCGTGAAGGAAAGTGTAGAGGCAAGAGACAGTTTAGCATACTCAAGGACTATTTCCCAAGTCTTGAAATGGTCAGAGCTGAAGGCAAGGGTTAGGAGATATCAATGTTTGCAGAATTTCTATAGCATACAGGTATGCAGCCTTCAGGTAGATTCAACTCACCCACCTTTCCCAAGGGGAAAGAAGATTTTGCCCAAAGAGAAGGGACTTCAGGCTCCCCCAGCCCTTGGGAGGACAAACTTGATAGGAAGCAACATGCACCAGCCCCTGGGACTCTCTGCCAGCCAGCCCCCCAGAGGCCTCGCACAGGTCATGGATCTCAGCAGCATCTCCAAGAAAGAAGATGCCCGTGCTAGGGAGAGCCCTACCAATGTGGCCCTTTGTGATCACACCAGCTTCTTCCTCTGGGGAGAGCCATTTCTGTGACAGTACAGCAAGGAAGACCTCTGCCCATCCTGGGCTCGTGGGAAGAGGTAACAGTGACGGTGTACCCATTCCATTCATTCATTCATCATTTCTGCATTTATTGGTGGCAAAGAACTTGCCTGTCTGGGCTGCATCCATCTCCCCAACTTAGGTACTTGCCAGATGCTCAGTAAATACTTACTGAAGGTTAGGAAGAAAGGGAGGGGGAGACAAGGAAAGAAAGTACCTATGAAAAGGAGGCAGTTGGATCTGTACACAGAATCTTGGCTCTGCGACTCCTCAAAATGGCCTGGCTTGTTTTCTCTCTCTCTTTCTTTCAGTTTGCCAAAGGGCATGTGCTTGCTGGAGAGAGAGAGAGGGAAAGTGAGAAAGCACGCCCCCATGGGGGATGGTCATGCCACAATCCCTTCTCCACCAGCTCTCCCCCCTTTCAGGACTTTGGGTATGCATCACGCGTGCCTGATGTGTTTTTCAAGCTGCCTGTCTGGAACTCAAACCGCACAATTGGCCGTGTAGGATTCATCCACCTTGACCCCCACACCACCAGCGGGCCCTTGGCTTGTCCTCTCTAAGCCTCGGTTTTCTCTTCTATAAAGTAGGGACACCAAAAACATGTACTGTATAGGGTTGCTGAGAAGGTTAGATGACTAATCCCTGTGAAAGCCCTGGGACACAGCAAGAGCCAAAGCCACAGAAAGGACTCCAGCCGAGCCCCGAGTTTCTCCCCGGTGGAGCTGTGAGCTCCCTCTTTCCCTACCACGGAGCCCCTCACTACTAACATGTTGCTCATTTTTCATCCTTAAATCATCTGCCAGTTGCATCTATTTCTAGCCTCTGTCTTATGAGACAGGAATAAGGAAGGAAAACAGATAACTGTGGAGGCTCATTTGCCAATTGTCAGCTCTTGCCGTCAGCTGAGCTCTGTCTGCTACTCCCTGGGTGCCTGGAAAAATCGTTGTGACCTTTTATTTACTGGTTGATCTAGTCAGTTCTTGGCTCTGGGTCTCACTGCCCGCCCCTAGCCAGCCCCCAGCAGCCTCCCCTCCAGCAGCCCCCATGCTCGCTCCCTGCCTGGCATGCTCACCACACTGCAGGATGGCCAGGCTCTGCTGGGCCCTCCGAGCCTCCCTGTCTTCATGATCAGATTCCTAAAACCTCGTGAGCACTCAGAGGAGGGGCACTCGGCGTTACTGATCTTTGCTACTCACTTCTCTGCCAAAGAGGAGTTCTGCAGTTGAGCTTCTGTAGGCCTAGTCTTCCTGCCCCATCTCTCTGAGGAGCTAAACTGAGGTTTAGATCAGCAAGTGACCTGTCCCAGCTCTGCCCCAGAGTTACTCAGTAACTATGCATTCCTCAGAAGAGCATGTGTCCTGCCCAGCCCCTCATCCCAGATTTTGCCTTTTGAGATATCTCCTTTCCATTCATTTCCTCTCAGTCTCTAGCACTCCTTGCGTCGGCTCCTGGCCTGCCTGGCCTGCCATGGAAAGCAGCTGTTTCTGTTTGTCCTTCTGCCTGGGCCCAGCCATGTGTTTATCTAGAGCCTCTCTGAGCCAGTTGGGTTGATGTGTGCAGTCCAGGGAGCAGCAGTTGAGGGTGGTGGTGACAGTCATAGAGGTAACTGAGGAGGCTATCGAGTGGGTACTGACAGCAAGACATGCCACAGAGGTCCTCCAGAGGCCAGGACTGAGCTACGCAGACCCAAATAACCTGTGTCTTGATTGGTTGTAAGAGTTAGTGCAAGCAGCGTGCATGTGGGTGCATGGGCACACACATGCTCATATATGTGTATCCCACCAAATCAGCTCCTAGGAAAAATGATCCCAGGCAGAGTACGGCTTCATCATTCCATCTTCCTTGGACTGCCAAAAGCCTCCACGGTCCACGTCTGAACTGACAAGCCTTACACCTCCCTCAGATTTCAGGAAAGGAATTTTAAGAGCCTCTTGTGCAAGTCAGCTCCTGGTTTTCCAAGTTCTCTTCTTGGCCCTTGCTGTCAGCATCAATTTTCTGCAGGGAGTGATTTAACCTTCATTTATTCATTAATTCCTTTCCCCCCTTAACTTCATTAGGTAAGATTTATAAAGGTGCTGAATTGGAAAGGTCACCTGTCCCTGGGCCCAGGACATAGTGTGCCTGCCTCTCTTCTCAAGAGTTTCATTCCAGGAGGGCTCTGGAGATGGGGTGAGGAGGGGCATACCCAGGGAGAGAACGACAGCAGAGCTCGTGCCTCCCAGGAAGGCAGGACCAGCAAGTGAGGCCCCAGTTCTGAACATGCCTCCATGTCCCCTGCTGACTGGCGGGAGTAGATGGTATGGTGGGGAGAGCTGGCTCCATGTTGAACACACCTGGACTCCTGGGTCCACCTTCCCTAAACATCGACCTTTTCCAAGTTGCCTAATCTCATTAGGCCCTTGGTTTTCTCTTGGGTGAGTTACCAACAAGGATAGAATCTATTTCATCTAGTTGTAGCCAAGCTTAAATGGGATCATGTGTGTAGTGTTTTGAACACAGTGCCAGGTACACAGCAAACATCCAATAGATTGTAGTTTTGTGGGAAAAAAAAAAGACCTTGAATTGTCCTGGTGGAGTCTGGCAGAATTAAGCAGTTGATAGATCATTTAACCACTTGAGACTGGTGTGCAGGGAGTCCCCTCCCCAAAAACAAGTTCACGTATTTCACGATTGATCCCATCTCCAGAACCACAGGAAAAAACCCAAATTCAGGGAGAATCCAGAAAGAACCAAGCCACCTTGTGGTGTCGCGATTGCTTCCCGGGGCTAAAAGAATCTTGCAAGAAGTCAGGCTAAGCCAGCTTCCTGTCCTCTGCTGTGGCCTGGTGAGGTTCACTGTCTCAGACCCACCCAGCAATTATGCATAGTTGTGGGCCTTTTCCAAGTCCCTGAGACCTGCAGGGTTCCACTGCCAGTCATATCATCTCTTTACCAGTCTCCCTAGAAGAAGGAGAAACACAGCATAGACTAAAAAGCCATGCAGGTACTTTGAACTTGTAGAAAGACAAGAGTACCTGCTTAGTCCCACCTCCATGTTGCCCTTCTCTTGTGTTTCCTAATAGAAATCAAAACCATCCCAATTCGACTTAAGAAGAATGAATTCAGCTCTCTGAGCTCCTCTAACTTCCATGGTAAATGTCCACCTACGTGATGTCTTCCTGTGTTACTAGGGAACTGAATACAGGTCAGAGGGAGCCAGTCCCTTCCCCAGCACCAGTTGCACAGCCAGAACTCAATCAGTGCCTGAGAAAATCATTTTAATAGGAAAGCACGGAGAAAAGCAGGCAGGCAAACCTATTCTGTGTGCCAGGCTGAGAATATTGGGTTTGAATATGATCACAGAGGATTACAAGAATTAATTTTATTTTATCTAATATTCTTAGAGTTAAGGCCTCTGGAATTCAACATGCAAATTTATGCTCCTAGTGCAAATTGGAGCATGCCCAGATTAGTGGAGAAAATTCTAGTCACCTCACTTTTTCCAGAATCCTATTTCCTCACCTGGGATCACCCATTTGCTTGCCAAAGATGCACTAAGGAGTAAATTCTGATAGAGGAGGGAACTCGAGGGCCCGTGAATGTGACCAATGGCTCTCCTATGCTTGATGGGATGAAGTGATACACTTAGTACTGAATGACACAAGAGACTCTAACCACTACTCTGGCCCCAGGGCAATCATCACTGGTATGCAGATCACTTCAAATATATTATAGTAATTCCTACTTCCTCATTATCCCAGATTTAATGAAATTCTTTGGGCATTGTTAATAAACAATACCTGACCTTTTTAGAGTGGCAATATTGTGTTGTTTTATTTCATGAAATAGGGCCCTCCATAAAAGGCCAGTTGGTATATCGATATTGTTGTGATTAAAAATGAATTTTGGTGCTGAGATTCCCAAAGTATCCATTGAGATAACTGGACAAACTTGTCACCGAAAGAGACCTAATAGGAAGTGACCATTATTAATACTTGAACTCCATGGCTCACCTCATTATCTGAGCTTCTCTTTGGGTCTCTAGCTGTGTTTACTACCACTGCCACCAGGCCTCTAAGGACAGTGTAGCTTGTGGCACCAACTAGGCCTAGTTGTGGACAATTTCCTTTCTCTCTGATTCAAGCTCAATCAATATTGAAGTTTATAGGGAAGGAGGGAGGCCTCACATGTACAAGAAATATATTTTCTCAACCCTCTTTAGCTGGATTTACCTAAAGCATATGTTTTAGTCAGTGAGGTCTCTGGTTCTGTTTTTCAAGAAGCTCAACTTCTTTACCTGTGGCCCTAGACTAACATCTAGTGGCCATGGGGTAATGTTGGTAGATTACAGGATGGAGAGTGAAGCTGCACACATTATGTAATCTTCAAATATTTTCTGTCTCTGGGGTCAACTGGATGGAAGAAATATCCTATCATTCCTGTAACTCAGAGTAGCTGCCCTAAGGGATGCATCTCACTTCTATTATAGAACAAAGATGATTAACATTGTCTGAGTCCAATGAATAGCCTGCTCATTTCCAATCTAGATAATAAGCTCCTCCTACCTTGAGAACCAACTTTGGCCCACGGGTGTTGCTTTCTGCTTTCAGCATCTTAAGGCTCCAGATTTAACATATAAAATTACTTTAAACATAAACAATGACAGGTAACCATTAGAGGAGAGTCATCCTTTTACATTGTAAAAATTGAGCTGGGAATTGTCACTTTTAAGACGAAAGAGAAAAACATATGGACAGAATACCAAGAGGCTCTTATTTGTCTCTTAACATTAAATCTAAATCATAAAACCACAAACAAGAGACTCTTACATTTGGAGCTTCTTTTGTTTTCTTTTCACTGTGAGAAGTGTGTGGAGGGTGCAAAAAGCTCACACTTGAAAACAGATCATTTCACTGTGTTTTGGCTTCCCCGACAGTAGAAGTGGAAGTGTCCAACTGCCTGAGCTCTGAGTCTGTAAATTAATGAAAACCTTGATTCAGTGCGCTCTCTTGGGATGGAAACAATGGACAGTTTTTATTATACTACTTGCTTGCACATGGAGATATGAAACTCTTTCCTTCACCTCATGGTATTAAGTTTAGAAATTTAGAAAGTTACTAATATATGCTAAAATATGGATGAACCTTGAAAACACTATCTGAAGTAAAAAAAGCCAGTCAGAGAAGACCACATATTATTTGATTCCACTGATATAAAATGTCCAGACTAAGCAAAGTCCTGGAAGAAGAAAGTCGATTCATAGTTTCCCAGGCCAGAGCAGTTGTAAAGAAGCAGGAGGGAATGCCAGGGATTATGGGGTTTCTTTGGTGGGCCAGGGGCTGATGAAAGCATTCTAAAATTGATTGTAGTAATGGTTATACAATTCCATGAATATACTAAACACTGTTGAATTGTACCCTCTAAGTGGGTGAGTTGTATTGTATGTGAATTATATCTCAAAGCTCTTAGGAAAAAAAAAAAAAAGGAAGGCCACGCCGTAATTATTTAGCTACTCCATAACCTATCTGAAGACTCTGCTATCCCTCTCATTTTCTTTCTTTCCCCTTCTCTCCCTGCCCTTTCTCCTGCCTTGATCTCCTATTCCTTCAGTCTATCTTCTTTTCTCCTTACAGTCTTTCCCTCCGTCACTATAGGAGGAGGATTAGTCCCAGATCCCTTAGACATACAAAAGTCCACAGATGCTCAAGTCCCTTATATAACAGTGCAGTTTGGGCCAGCCCTGTGGCCTACTGGTTAAGGGAGCCAGATCCCACATGGCCAATTGCAGTTCAAATCTCGGTCTCAATGGCTTAAGACATGCAACACATGTGTGTGAGTGTGTGAGTGTGTGTGTGTATGTGTATGTGTGTGTGCGTGTGTGTGTGTGCCCCAAATCCCAACAGTATGGAGAGATGGAAAAGAAGGAATTGTGGCGTAACCATGCCCCATTGGGAAAGGAGTGCTTTCTCCCTCTCCTTTTCTCCCTCTGTCTCTCCAGCAAGCTCATGTGCCCTTTGGCAACAACACAGAAATGGCATAGTAATTGCATATAACCTATACACATCCCCCTGTTTCCTTTAAGTCTCTAATTTACTTATAATACTTATGTGATGTAAATGCTATGTAAATATTTGCTATACTGTAATGTTTAGGGAATAATAACAAGGAAAAGAGTCTGCACACTTTCAGTACAGAAGCACCCACTGTAGGCCTAGCTACACAGCAACAACGTAACACTCCCCATCCAGGGTTTGTTGAATGGCTGGATGAATCAGAGGTTGCAGAACCTGTGGAATCCATGAATCCATGGACACCTACTGACCCCACCATCCAGCAGAGGCATCCAAAGGCCTTCCCTCGACCCCGGAAGCTGCAAGGGATAGAGCTGGGGAGATACCAAGAGATAACAGTAAAAATGAAATGTAAGAATAAGTCGTTCATATTATTATACATTTTTTTTTTTTTGGAGAGGTTTTTCGCTATAGGGCGCGTGCACTCGCCAGACAGACAGAGAGAGACATAGAGACAGAAAGCGAGAAATCACCCCCCAGGGGGGATGGTCACGCCGCAATCCCTTCTCCTCCATTCTCCTCTCAGGATCTTGGGCACGCACGCACACGCGCCCGGCGTGAGTTGTAAGCCACCGGGTCCGAGACGCGAACCGCGGTCGACTACGTGGGAGTCCAGTGACATAGCCATTACGCTAACTGCTGGTTCCCAATATTATTATACATTTTTATTGAAACTGTCCAGGACTTGACTTAATCGTCACATCCTTGTTAGGGAAACAATTACCCACATTTTATAAGTAAAGAAACTGAGACTTAAACAGACTAGCACCCCCCCACCACCACCACCCCAACAACAACAAAAACAAGCTAGTCAGGGGCAAAAACAGAAATCAAGCCTGGATCTGTCTGGCCTCAGAGCCTATTCTCTGAAGCATGATGGGACCTTAAATATGAGGCTGGGCTTGGTTATTTATTGATGAATTATAATGGAAGTAATTTGATGGGGTTCCAAACGGCACTATCTAGAAGCTCATCTGTTGGTCTGATATTTATGGCCGTTTATGGGTGATATCTGTGTGGCTCTTCCATTCATTATGGTTTTCATTAAGACTCTAATCCTGTTTAGAAGTCTGTTTGTCATTTTTAACTCCTCTTTTTAATCTTGGACAGCTCTAATCTTTCTTCACTACAAGCCAGAAAAAGACAGTTCCTGATGGCTCTTTTCTTCTCACAATTGTGTGCGGGGGAGGGGGGGAAGGGGGGTGATGAGTGTGCTAGGCAGGTCTGTGTGCTATGACCATGTGTGACATGAATGTGTGTGGAGTCTCAGTGTAAGTTTGCTATGCAAGCGTGTGTGAAACCTGTGTGTGGCATTGATGTATTGGGGGGTCATGTGAGTGTATAGTATGGATGTGTGTGTGTGCTCATGCGTGTATTTATATAATAGGGTACGTATGTGTGGGTCAGGTGGCTATTATTCATGGTACTCCTTTTTCAGAAGAAGAACAAGCATCTTTTTTTTTCTTTCTTTTTTCTTTTCTTTTTATTTATTTTATTTATTTAATTTTTTTTTTGTAAATTTCTGTCTTCTATAAGTGAAAAAGACAGAGGAGGCAAAGAAACAGGCAGCCACAACGGGGTCTTGAAGCCTAGCTCTGCCCTCTGATTCAGATGGCCCTGGATCACAGGCACACATGCATCCAGTGTGTTCAGAGCGATCTCCAGACGCAAACCCAGAATGCTCCCATCGGGTCAGCCAGGCAGGACGCTGCATTAGCACTAGCTGCTGTCCTGCTCACCAGAAGCACAGAATTCTTGAGCGAGGTTAACCATCTGATTCCAAAGCACAGAGGCTGTCCTGCTCATACCTCACCTTCCACTGTGTATACAGCTCCTGAGGGAGAGAGTTGTAAGGAATCCAGAAAAAGCGGAGCCTGCTAGGTTCACTCCCCTAAGACAATCTTGGAGTGGGAAGGACTCTCAAGTGCAGCCTCTTACTCATTGTGGACCTTGAGCCTCTGCTTAGATTACTCCATGATGGAAACCTCCCTCTTCTTATTATGGAGAATTTCCTAGTGAGGCCTAGAGTCGCTTTACTTTGTTGATTATTATTTAAAACGTCTATTCCTGGGACCAGCAGATGGTGTAATGGTTACATCACTGAACTTCCATGTAGTTGACCATGGTTCGAGTCCTGGACCTGGTGACTTAAAACTCACACCAGGCGTGTGTGTGCAGGCTCAAGATCCTTCTCCTCGAGGAGAAGGGGTTGCGGCATGGCCATCCCCCCAGGGGGTGATTTCTCGCGTTTTGTCTCTCTGGCAAATGCACACACCCTATAGCAAAATGCCTCTCTAAAAAAATAAATAAATAATTTTTAAAAAAAATGGCTATCCCCAAGGAACCAGTAGTAAAAGAAACCTATGGGGACATCCCTTACCATGCTCTTTGCTGTCATTCTCTCGACTTTCGTGTGTGGCATTCCCATGCCCAGCACACCTGCACCTGCCACCCCCCCCCCCCAGGTCCTGCCTTCTCCGTGGAGCCTCCCCTGCTCCTGCACCCACAATGGGCTCCCATCTCTCTGCACCCTCAACCCCCATCACAGGAATGATAAGAAACAGTGCAATATTTAGCACTTAAATATATTCTGTCTCTGAGTCACAAGACCAGAACTCTGGTGGAGCTACCAACAGCCTTTCAACTTCCTACTTCGAGACTTTGGGTATCAGGGTCACCAGACATGATGGGTCACACCGTGCAGAGAAGTACGTGGGAGCCAAACACAAGTCCTCTCTCGTCTCACCAAGCCATACACCTAGAGGGGGCACCTTCTTCAAACTGCATTCAAGCGTGTATCAGATAGAGGTGGCTCCAAAAGGGTGTCTCTGAGATTCAGTCTCGTCATCTTTGGGTCCCAGGTAGCAGTCAGAGGAGTGTTTAATGAGGGCATGCTGCCCCCCTTCCTCAGGCCTCTGCGGATAAAGTCTGGCCCCACGGCCCTCTTCACAAAGCTTCACCCCCTCTCCAATTCATCCCACCCCGCTCTGATCACCACTCAACTCCACGTGCCCTGTGGAGCCCTGTCTGGCTCCAGCTTAATTTTCACTTCTCAGTAACTGCCTTTTAAGTGTCCTAAATCCTTTTTGCACATCTTTGTTATGTCCTTCCAACTAGTTAGCAAGCTCTAAGAGGGCAAAGAGCATGTTTCCATTTCCTCTGCTTTTGGCCACCCCGTGACATCTATCAGTGGACTCCGCCCCCCCACAGGGGCTAAGTGTGTTGTTGACACACTGAGTCACTCACCAAAGGTGCAGACAACAAAATTCTGTGCTCAGGCCCATGAGCCAGACCCCTCTCCCCAAGTGGACAGAAATGCAGCCAACTCACCATCTTTCATCAATGGGCTGCATTACCCCAAAAATGTCCCTATGGATTAGAAAGTTCTAGAGAAACTCAGCCAGTCTAAAGGTCTCTCTCTTTTTCTGTGTGATGACAGAAAGTACCAGATAGGAAAGTTAAGATGCCATCCGAGCCCATCACCAGATTAACCTTTTGTTATCACTTAGTGAACGATTGATTCGATTTCAGATGTGCAGTGGCTTAGTGCAGATGTGTTTGGTTGGGAGGGGCAGGCCTGTGCAAAGGCAGAGGCAGAGCTTCCGGGGAAATAACCTCTAGTTGGGCCAGTTAAAGGATGGTGTGGTTGTTTCCCCAAGAACAGTGCCTAAGGGATGTCAGCAGCCATCGGGCATGTAACTCCTGTCACTTCCCAAAGACCTCCAACCACTTCCTCCTTTCAGCATCAGTACCCTGTACCCCCTGAACACGTGCTCCTGCTCCAAAATAAAGCATCCGAGCTGTCACTAAATAGCAGTATTAATGCCCCATCCCCACATGCCCTGGAATGATAATGCATCACCCGTGGTGCGTATCCAGACGGAGCCAGATTACACTCAGGTGGTTAAAAGTCCAGGTCTAATTAGAGTTCTAGGGAATCAAGCCATTGTATTATTAATGATTCTCCGGCAATGTTCTGATTAAAACAGTAATTTTAATACGTGCAGCTTGATGCTAAGTGTTCACTGAGCACCTAATTACATCAGTTATAACTCCAAAATTATTTAAAATTCCACTTTTTTTTTTTTCCACCAGACCCGGCATGCACCAAATAAAATAGAGACTCAGACAACTTGCTGATTATTTGCTCTAGTTAATTTCCTAAGCACCTGCTTATGAAAAGGCGGGGCAGATCTTTTGTCTCTCTTCTAATCTCCCTGAGTTCACCCTACCCTTTGTGGCCCCCAGAGAATCCCTGACATTGATTACAGTTGAGGCCACTGTTGGAGATCAGGCATTGAAACCAGCCAGGAAGGGAAAGATCTGAACAGTCCCCACCAGCACCCTGCAGGAAAGAGGAGGCTGTAAGCTCTAATCGCCATTGATTGCTCAGGCTGGACCAGACTCTGGGTTGGAGGAGGCAGGCAGTCCAGAGGATGTGTACCCTGGGGCTACTCCTCATCACAGCCTTGTCTTCATCAGATCAGCTTCAGACACATTTAATGATTGTTCTTGCAGTTCCTGGACGACAGAGGCAAGTGGGTCCAGAGCATTCCTTATGTGGCAGTTCTCAAATTCTTTTGACCCACGAACCACTTTAGTTGGAAAGGAGTCTGCATGAGCAATTGACTTCCTGGAAGGACACCAGGATTGCAGGAAGAATGACCTGTAGAACCTTCTTCTTTTTTTTTTTTTTTAGAGATTTTTGCCATTGGGTACCTGTGCTTGCCAGAGACAGAGTGAGAGAGACAGAGGTAGTAAGAGAAAAAGTGAAAAATCACCCCACCAGGGGGCAATGGCCACACCGCAACCCCTTCTTCTCCATTCTCCTCCTGGAATCTTGGGCACACACACACACATTCATGCCTGGGACTCAAACTGTGGTCACCATGTGGGAGTCCAGTGATGTAACTATTATGCCATCTGCTGGCCCCCCTGCTCAACCTTCTGAGAGTTGACATCCAGAAGCTTCTTTTTTAACAAAAATCATTTTATCAGTGAATTATCAGTCCATACCCAGAAGTAATAGCAGTAATCCCCCAAATGTGCACAGTGAGCATTATACTAACAATGCCATGTGCAGGTCTGTCTTCTTGACCCTCATGACAATATATGTGTTAGGGACAGCAGTCGGTAACATCATCATGCCCAACCTCTATGTTGGGAGATACCATCAAAACACAGCATGGGACCAGCAGATGGTGTAATGATTGTGTCATTGGACTCCCACGTAATCAACCCCAGTGTGAGTCCCAGACTCGTTGGGTTGAAACTCACACTGGGCACGTGTGCTAGAGGAGAATGGAGGAGAAGGGATTGCAGCATGGCCATCTCCCCTGGGGGGAGGGATTTTCTTTTTGTCTCTCTCTTTCTCTCTGTCTCTCCAGTGAGCATATGCACCTTATAGCAACACTCCTCTCTATGAAAAAACAAAAACAAAAACCAAAAAACCCCACAGATTTATTTGGTCTCTCCCTAACCTTTCAAAGACTTTATTGAGAAGTTTTGCCTGGGACTTGGCCTGGCTGTGTGGCTATTCACCTTACTCTTAGATCATAAAAAGTCCTCTGATCACTTCAGGCCTCAAATGCCATCTCAATTAAAATTGCAATGTCCAGGGCTGACAGATGGCATGGTGGTTAAGGGCACTGGACATGGCCAACTGCAGTTCGAGTCCTAGATCTGGCGGCTTTGCATGCTTTCTCACTTTTCCCCTCTCTTTCTCACTCTGTCACTCTCTGGTCAAATTAAATAAATAAATAAATAAAATTTCAATAAAATAATTATTTTTTAAAAATTGCTATGTCCAGTTCCAGACTAGAATCAAATCTGGACTTGAATGGAGTTCAGATCCCCCAAGCCTACCTGGACCTGCTACACATTCTCCACCTCCCTTACTTCTCTCTCTTCCTCTTCCTCACTTACATTGCCCCCACCCCCACACACTCACACACTGGAGCTGTTTGTAGGAAGGGGAGGGGTGAAAGAGGTTCTTCCTTACTTAACTGGAATTGTCCCTGGATAGGCTCTCTGTTCTCTGGCCTGGCTGATGTTTCCGACTTTCAGGGTTGGGTCCTTCCTGGACCTTTTCTTTCATTCCTTCAACTGTTTTTTTTTTTTCCTTCCACTGATCTGGGCCAGAAGATCCAAGGAAAAAAGGGTAAAAGAAGGACCAACTGGTGGTTAAGGCAACTGGGTCCCACAGGACTGCCCTCATGGTTTGAGTCCCAGACCAGGCAGTCTGAAAAACAAGCCAGAGGCATGTCCATGCATGCCCAAGATTCCGAAGAAGAGAATAGAGGAAAAGAGATTGCAGCATGGCCATCTCCCCTCTGGGAGGTGTTTTCTCACTTCCTCTCTCTTTCTCTCTCTCTCTCTCTCTCCCTCTCTCTCTCTCTCATCTCTCTCTGCTGAGCACATATGCCCTCTGGGAAAATTGAAAGAAAAAAAAAAAAAAACAGTAGAACTGTGAACCTGGACCTGGAGAACCAGCTCTGAACACCTGACTGTACAATAGCCTGTCACCTCGCTTCAGGAGTCAGCGTCATTGTACGTTGGTGTCGTGATGAATGCTTTTATTTTCACCTCCAGGAATATTGGTGGATGTGAAAACTGAGGCTCAGAGAAGCTAAGTGGCATGCCCAGCACAGTCGGGTGTGTGGTGAGGCTGAGCTGAGTTCTGACTTCACCAGTCGCGTCCTTTTCACGACACTTCGCGCCTCTGTTATGCTATAAACAGTATTAAATAGATTTTTTTAAATTACCTAGTGGATCTTAGCAGACTGCAAGGGGGTCTCAGCCACACCTAGAGAACCTTAGCAGAATATGTTCACTTAAGGAGCTTAAAATAAAACCTGGATCATTGCGCAAGTGTGATTAGCTTCTCAGCAGGCATTTATAGACCTATTTTGTGTGAGAAACCCAACTAGAAACATACAGGGATATCTCATAGGGTGAAAAAAAAAACAGAGCCCTGGAGTAATCTAAAAAGATACACGCCTCAGAAGAGTGGAAAATGTCCATTAGAGGGCAGGTTCCCATACCACCGTGGTTAAGGGAGCTAAATGCCAGATGGCTGACTGCAGTTCAAACCCTGGCCCTGACAGCTTGAAAAACATGCCAAACACATGTTCGTATGTGCCCAAAAATCTCACCAGGATGGAAAAACAGAAGAAAAGGGATTGTGGCATGACCATACCCTATGGGAGAGTGTGTTCGTTCGTTCGTTCGTTCTTTCTTTCCTTCCTTCCTTCCTTCCTTCCTTTCCTTCCTTCCTTCCTTTTTTTTTTTTCTTTCTTTCTTTCTCTCTCTCTCTCATACACCTTGTAGCAATTTTAAAAAATAAAATAAAATAAATACCATTAAAAAGTGCATTAGAGGGAACTAGCAGTTAGCGTAATGGCTATGTCGCTGGACTCCCACATAGTTGGCCGTGGTTCGAGTCCCGGACCCAGTGGCTTAAAACTCACGCCGGGCACGTGTGCATGCGTGCCCAAGATCCCGAGAGGAGAATGGAGGAGAAGGGATTGCAGCGTGACCATCCTCCCTGGGGGTTGATTTCTCGCTTTCTGTCTCTATGTCTCTCTCTGTCTGTCTGGTGAGCGCACACGCCCTATAGCAAAAATCTCTCCAAAAAAAAAAAAGTGCGTTAGAGTCAGTCAATTGAGTAAGCAATTAGATTCTGAATTCAGAGGTCACAGAAGTTAGCAGAGGAAGCTTCCTGAAGGAGAAAAAGCCCAGGGATTTCCATATGAGCAGGAGAAGAAAGACATTCTTTCTTTTTCTTTTTCTTTTATTTTTTTAGAATTATTTTATTTAACTTTATTTTAATTTGACCAGGGAGGGACAGAGTGAGCAAGGGGTCGGGGGGCAGTGAGAAAGCAGGCCGCCAGGTCCAGGACTCGAGTCCAGGTTGGCCATGTGGGAATCCAGCACCCTTAGCCACCATGCCATCTGCTGGCCCCTAGAAGGAAGACATTCTGATTAGCAGGGATGCCTGAGGAAAGACGAGGAAGCAGACTGGACAGAGCATGAGAGGTGCCAGTCTGGCAGGAGGATGTTCTCGCTGACCAAAGAGGCCAGCAGAGGTGGGAAGCAAAGTTTAAAAGGCTGAAGCATCAGACTGTCTCTCATTCAAAAAGCAGTGTTTTCTTGTTTTTAGAATTTTTGTTTTGTCTTCTTATTTTGTTGGTTTTTGGGTGTTTTGTTTTGTTCTGTTTGTAGCTGAGGTTATTCATACAAAACACTACTTCATGGAAGCCTTCTGTGATTTATACTTCCTCTTTGTTCATGTAGCTTTACTGCATCTCAATCGTAGTACTCATATTTTATTAAAATTTGGGAGGATTATCTATCTTCCTGACAGCACTGTGAGAACTGTGTGATCAGAACTGTGTCTGTTCATTCTCTGAACTTAGTATCTACACAGAATACATGACAGATGCTTACTTAATGTGTATGTACTAATAATAATGATCATCTCTGTGCTGGGCACTGGACTCAGTACTTTCTAACTAGAGCCATCCTTCATGCCTAAGAGGCAGAGGTATAGGGCCAACAGATGGCATACCGGTTTAGGCACTGGACTCCCATGTGGCCGACCATGGTTCAAGTCTCAGACTGGTGGCTTGAAACTCATGCCGGGCGTGCGTGTATGTATACCCAAAGTCCAAACAGGAGAATGGAGAAGGGATTACAGTATGTCCATCCCTCTGGGGGATGATTTCTCACTTTCTGTCTCTCTAGCAAGTGCATGCCCTATAGTTAAAAAAAAAATCTCAGAAAAGAAAGAGGCAGTGGTTTAGAAGCTAAGAACCAGGGTTCTATAGCCAGACTGCCTGGGTTTGAGTCCCAGCTCCACAACTTACTAGCTATAACTTTCAATGAATTTGCCAAGACTGTCTGTGCCTCAGTTTCTTCTTCATCTGCAGATGAATTTTATGTAAGTATGTACTATTACTATTATGACCATTTTATAAATCAGTAAACAAAACTCAGGGTTGAAAAACTTGCTCAAGTCCATATTGCTACTGAGCAAAAAGGTTGAAATTTGGGCCCAGGCAGCCTAACTCAGAGCCAGCCCACACCCTCAATCCTTGTATCTTTAACCTTTTTGAAGAAAAGGAGAAATGGGGACCAGCAGATGGCATAATGGTTACGTTGTTGGATTCTCACATGGCCGACCACAGTTTGAGTCCTGGACCTGGAGGCTTGAAAATCACACTGGACACATGTGCGTGCATGTCCAAAATCCTGAGAGGAGAATAGAGGAGAAGAGATTATGGTGTGGCCATCTCTCCTGGGACGCAATTTCTTGCTTTCTGTCTCTCTGCCTCTCTTCCTCTCCGCAAGCACATGTGCCCTATAACAAAAATATCTTTAAGAAAAAAAGAATGGTGGCAAGGTCATGGAAAAGAAGGAGGTAAGACAATTCAGTCATCCCACCTGCAGATTGAGGGCTAATAAGTTCCAGGCACTGGCTAAGGTATATATGATGATCTCTACATTCATGGGACCACAATGTATAAAATACATAGAAGTGTGAAGAAATAATCACAATTAACTAAGAGCTATAATAGGTGAATGTTTATCAATGTTTAAGGTGTTAAGGATCCAAGGAGAGTGTGAATATAGAGGAGTCTAAAGAGTATGGGGCCAGCAGGTGGCATGGTGGTTAAAGGAGCTGGATTCCCACATGGCCGACCACGGTTCGAGTCCTGGACCTGGCAGCTCACTTTCACTCTCTCTCTGTCTTATTCTCTCTCTCATTCTGTTCCTCTTTGGTAAAATTGAAAATAAAGAAAATAAAGTTAAATAAAAATAATTCTTTTCTAAAAAAGGAGAATGAGGTGTACAGACTACATCTAGTGTGGAAAGAAGAGAAGGGAAACCTATGAGGCCAGCTGCCCCCACCCTGTGATGACGTGGCCTGTGGCTGGGGTGGGCGGGGGAGGCAGCCAGGGATGTGATGGCAGGAGCCCTCACTCAGGAAGAAAGGCCACACTTCTCCTTTTCCTCCTTTCCATTCTGCTTCCATCATCCTGCCTTCCACAGCCTGCCTTTGACTCACTTCTCTTATCAGCTTCTTCGCTGTAATACTTGCCCCTTCCTGGAATTCTCCCTGCACCTTCTCATGTCTGGGTTTTACCAATGCTATTCTCTCCTCAGAATGTCCACCTTCCATTTGTGCCTAGCAAAATTCCACCAAGTTTCAAGATGCACTCCAAGGTGTCTGCTGGAAATCAGTTCTGTTTTCCAATGCGAGGTCCAGTGGCTTCTTCCCTAGTGATCAAATGAATACCTGTCCTCTTTCTCACACATACAGTCTCATCCACTTATGTAGGGAGTGGCTGTTCTGAGCAAACATGTGACTTTTAGACACATGTAGAAATGGGGTTCCATGAGTAGTTAAATTGGCAAAGCTATGAAAGCCATCAACATGTGACTACCCTAGCTGCCTGTGTCCAAAACTGCAGAGTGATTTAAAGCAAGCCACATGTGTTAATCAGAATTTGCCCAAGAAGATTAGAAAAAAATTTACATAGAACTGTGTGATGCCAGGTGTCTTAGCATCTTCAGCCAACTAACATCTGAAAACAAGCTTTGCATTACACTTTCCCTTCCCCCATTTTCTACCCTTTAAAAGAGTAAACCTGGGTACGATTTGGGGCCATGGCTATCTCCATCAGAGAAGTGCGAACCACCTGATCCCTGCTTTTCTATACTTTTATGTCTTTGTGTGTTTATTTTTACATTTATTCTCTAATCCACAGCCCCCCTAACTCAGACACGCATTCGTTCAGCCATGCAGCACATGGACTGCTCCCTACACACACACTTACTTAATTTGTCCTAGGAAGCTGTGAGTGATAAGAAACTGCTCCATGATCTCCTTCCCCGGACAGTTAGCCATTTGACATACCTAGAAAAGTAAGACAGAAGGTTTTCAGGACATCTGTCGTGTCAGGGAGGACAAGATGCCCATGTCTCAGTGGTTAGAGAGCTGAGGGATGGTTAGATGCACTCCATGGTATCTGCTGGAAACCAGTTCTGTTTTACAAGGTGAGGCTCCAGTGGCTTCTTCCCTAGTCCAGATTGCACAACAGCTTAGTCAGGGAGGTAACACTAGTCTCAGTTCCAGCGCCTGTGGACAGGGCTGAATGGGCCCGGTTCTCTCTCATGCACACAGCTGTCAACTAGGGTGTGCCGAAGAAGGCCCTGGCTGTTGGGCTTAATGAGGTTTAATTCCATCTTATACCATTTAGCAGGATTATCCTCCCTATATAAGGAGGACCTGGAACTTCAACCTGGGTGCCCTCAGTAACTCCAGAAGCAAATTTTAGGGAAAATATCAGCGATAGAAAATTAGTACATGAGGAGTCCCTGGGACACTCCAAGTATGTATCATGACCTTGAGTGCCAACATCAGCACATCAGACCCCAAGAGGCAGAAACTCAAGGTTGGAACTAGGCCAAAGAGAGCTCATTTTTGTGGCCCCTTTAGGAGTAGTGGTGTCCTAAGGCCTCACTTTCTCTATTGTAAAACAATTTCTCAAATGTAAATTCCCTGAGTCCTCCTCTCAACACTGAAGCTACCTTGGCCTTCTACCCAGACAATGGCAAAGATGTCTGACCCCGGATCTCTGATCAGCCTTCTCCTGGACTCCTTCCTCCAGTGAGTCCCACCCTCTACCTCACCTTCTCCTAGCTTGAGGACACAAGTGCTTCCAAATTCAAAAAAGTGTTTGGGATTAACTAGAGCTCCCAAACCCTCTTCTCATGTTTTCCTGGAAGGCAGGGAGACCAGGGCCTCATAGACAGATGCCCAGCTCTCAGATAAAGTCAGACTACATGTGGTATGACTCATCTTGGGTCCTGAGTATCCAGGGGCCTCCCTAGAACCAGATGTGGACAAATAACCAGTGTTAAATGAATAGAATGGCTGGGTGAAGGGGCTTCACTGCCTGCTCCCCCATCCCATTGCCACATTGCCATCATAACATCCCCCCTCCTAGGGTAGATGAGTTGATGTTGGTCCTGTAAGGAGCTTTGGGGGACCTGGCTAATCCCAGGCATATGGCTCCCAAGTGAGAGATCTGTTTTAGTTATTTCTTAGGCCCTATTTCCCAAATCCTTCTCATCCCCCATTTCCTATCCCACCTGCTTTCCCTAACTGAATAAATCCACTGTTGTCATGGAGACAACATAGTATCAGCATCTCTGCTTCTTTGTAGATTCTTCCAAAAACCAGAACTAGAAAGGGCCTGATTTCTACCCTCCCTATTTCTGGCACAGGAATCCTGCCTGAGAAAATATTGTGTGATATTTAGAATATCCGCTTTGCCTGTTGGGTTTCTTATCCTTGTTGTATATTTTCCTTGCCCACATCTGACCTTCATCCCCAAGGGACTAGCTTAATTTGACTTTTTGCAGCCAAGGCTCTGGGTTTCAGCACACTTACAACACTGGGATTATGTTATTAATAAGGACAATAGTTTGAGGGGCTGTATTGCTATTCATGCAAAGGGCAGATATAATTCTCCCCTATGATAGATAAGCAGACTCAGTCCAAAAAAGCCAAGTGGCTTGCTCAAGGTCACCCCTCACAGGAGTGCAAAGCCTGGGAAAGGGCCCTGTGCATCTTTCCCGTACAAACGCTGCCACCTTCAGTGGGGTCTGCCTCTAGAGACCCAGCATGATAGCCACCACTGTTCAGCACCAACAGTGTGCAAAGTTCTTTTGTGTACTGATGTCACATAAGCCTCAAAACAGTTTCATGAAATTGATATCATGATTGTCACCGTATTACAGAGAAGGAAATGGAGACTCAGTGAGGTTTGACAACTTACAGTTGATAAAATAGGAACTGGGACCAGCCCATGGCCTGGTGTTTAAGGTGGACAACCAAAGGTTCTGGATACAGCAGTTCATAAAACCATGCCTGACACATGTGTGTGCATGCCCAAAATTCCAAAAGGAGGAGGAAATGAAGTAGAAAGGATTGCAGTGTGACCATTCCCCATAAGGGGTGTTTTCTCACTTTCTCTCATGCACTCACTCTCTGGCAAATTAAAAAAGAAAAAATTTTAAAAAAGGAACTGAATTTAAAATTGAGGACTGTCTCCTTAAAATTCCACTTTCTTAGCCAGTAAAAAATATGGCTTCTACCTAAAAATAGGCTTCAGGAGGGGCTGCTGCCACAGCGTTCATCCAAAGGTGGAATTCCACTGTTTCAGGCCAAAGGCATCTTTTCCCATTGTCTCCTGCCCTTTGACTCCTGTAAGACCTCTGCTGGGTTTTTATGAATGAGGAGGAAAAAATGTCATTGAAAAGTTCAACCAACTTTGGACTCGTCTCTTTGAATGATAGATAGCTTTAATTACTCCGAATTACTCAGCCACTCCACTCTTCACCCCCAAGTCATTAAAAATAGATTTTCTCTTTGAACTCCACTCCACCCTCAGGTCTCCAGATAGTCAGGGGTTCTTAGGAGACAGCCTTGGGGTCAGCTTCTGGTCAAAAGGTTGCATGTTGCTTTAGTTGCAATCATAGGCTACAGAACCCCCAGCTGTTTTTCCTGGGGTCTTGTACCTTTTCTTAATGATATTGGTCACGTGACTTTCACAGCTCAGAGGATGGGCAGGGAGCTGGTCACTGTTTACTTTATGAGGATTTAAGGGGATCTAGGCACATGACTATTGATTTTTAAAGAAATGGATCTAGCACTGGGAACCAACAATAATGAGTTCTTCACATTAATTACTGGAAAGTTGATTCATGGGAAAAACTTTAACTGAAAATATGAGCTCACAGGTACTGTGCTCTCTGATAAGCCCAGCACCTGTGAGCTCATGTTGCTGGTGGGACAGGTATTGCTGTCTCCATTTGAATGATAAGGAAATGGAGACTTGAAGCTCAAAGCAAATAACTGGAGTGACCAGGGTCACACAGCTATAACTGGCAGACAAAGCCCTTGCTCCCTCCACTACCAAAGCTGTGCAAAAGGAGAGCTCAGTGATGTTCTGCAGGAGGCCCAGATGGAAAACAGGGACTCTCCTCACAGCTTCTCTCATTGTTGCTCTGGTTCTAGGTGCCTTAAAAACTAAGTCCAGCAGGGAATCTTCCATCTTCACCCACCTCACCTCCTGGCAGCACCTCTTTTGCTGTCTAGCTCCTATTTTACCAGCTGAATCACTATTAGAAAAGAATGGAGTGTAAAATGAGCTAAGAGACATGCAGTTGTCAAGTGGGTAATGATCACTGCAGGTTCCAACAGCCTGCTTGACACTGATTTCTAGGAAGAAGACCCTGATGGCCAGCCATTGGAGAAACCCCAGAGAAGGGACCTTCCCTCTTTTTTTTTTTTTTTAAATTAATTTAATTTTTTTGTTAGCAATAGAGTCTTACTATGTTGCCCAGGTTGGACTTGAACTCACAGTCCTCCTGCCTCAATTTCCCAAGTAGCTGGGATTATAAGCACACGTCACTGTGCCAGGCTTGGTCTTCTCTCTTTAGTCCTTGCTTCCATCCACTGCTTCAGAATAGAACTCAGACTTGAGCCCCAATTCTGTTTCTGACACCTATGAGCCATGTGACTTGGAGCAACTTTTCTGCATTCCTCCCTCCTGTCAGAATTTTGGGCATTCACACATACTTGTCCAGTGTGTTTTTCAAGTCACCAAGGTGTGATTCGAACCATACTCAGTCATGTAGAATCCAGTTCCCAATGCATAGAGCTTAACCACTGTGCTATGGGGGACAGCCCCCAAAAGCTCAGTTTTCTGATATGTAAAGCGGCACTAAGAATCCCTCCCCTGAAAGGTTTGTATGATATGTTTAAAGTACGTGCATGCCATAGATGCTGGATATGTGGCAGCTCTTATTATGGTTTCTGTTGTTTCATTCCATTCAGCAAGCTCAGTCAACTGCCCAGCTCAGAGCCAGGTGAGGCCAGACAGGAGCCCTGCCAGCCATCAGGAGAGCTCAGTGTACATCACTTTCCCCAGGTTCTGGGGGAGAGCCAGAGGAACATGATCTCATTTCTGCCTCCTCACCCCAACAGGAGCAGGAGATTCAGAGTAAGGTGTTGCTTCAGGCATCCCGTGTACAATCAGCCCTTTCCCTCCAGAGGGTAGGGAAGAAGTGTTGGTATTTTTCCATGGAGACTTGGGAGAAAGGTGTGGTACAAGGCAGATCAGGAGCTAGGGGCATCCTAGCCCTTCTCTAGAGGGTTCACCTTGGCTTCCATACCTGAGAAAATCAGACCAGGCCTCTCTAACCATCAGCCCACATGTTCTCCCTGCAAGGATTCCAAACCTTGGCCACTGTTCTAGTCTGCTCTGTTACTAATAACGAAAATGCCTTTGTCTAACTAATTTAGAAAAATGGAGGTTATTGAGTTCATGGTTTTGGGGGCTGAGAAATCTAAGAGTTTGTTGCCAGCATTCTGTGAGGGTCCTCTGTATCACAACATGCCAGAGGCTAGGAGCACACACTAAGCAGAACATGTCTACTTGTAAATTCACCAGGACTCAACCATGGAGCCCCAATCTGATGCCCAATCACTTCCTAAAGTCCCCACCTTTCCACGCCATAACTGGATTAAGTCTTCACCCTCTCAGTACCATTACAGTGGCTTACCACCTTCTAACACATGAATTTTAGGAAGACATGTTTCAACCATAGCAGCCACCATCAGGTATAAAGAGGATCAGGCCCTCCGCTCCAGGAAGGAAATACCCATTCACCACTGGGCTGACAAGATTTGGGGCAAGCCTATGAAGAAGAGAAACTCCACCCACTCATCCATCCCATCAGTTAACAGCTCCTGGGAACCAAGAGCTGGGGGTGCAGAGAAACAGAAACCTCACCAGCCCTCGGGTTGCTCCAAGCTTCCTGAGCCTGCTCTGGTCTAGTGTCAGATCTAGCCTCAGCCTCTTTCTCTTGAAAATGACTCTGGGACTATCTCTTCCTTCTCATCCCTCAGAAAAAAAAACCTTAAAGGATTCATGAGAAGAGTAAACAGCCCCAGTGCTTGGATGATTCCTCTTCGACTGGCCCTTGGCCATTCACCCAGTGACCAGAGTTAAGCCAACCCTTTGGGAGCCTTGATTTCCTGGCTGATCAAATGGAAATCATAATACATAACAATACCTGTTCTCTCTTCCTCTCTGGGGAGTTGTGTAGATCAAATGAGATAATGTGTGTGAAAGCATTTCGGAAATGCTAAAACCCTCTACCAGTATTGCTGTGATTGGGCTATTGATCTCAGTCCCTGCAGCAGCCCTGGTAAGGCCTCTCCCCAATCTGCCATCAGCCACATATGTAAATAAAGGTCAGATCTTTTCCTGAAAATAGGTTTGGATTGGAGAAAAGAGAAGAAAGGGGATCTGAGACCTTACCACAATGCAAAGGGGTCAGGGGGTAGACTGGTGGGGAGTGACCACCAAGAGAAGGTTCAAAGAATAGGAGAGAGACCCAAGGAGCCGGTTCCATCCACTTCAGCTGCTGTGTGCTTTGCCCTAGGCCCTGGGGACCAGGAGGCTGTTGATCAAGCCAACTGCCTGCTCCAAGTAGGCTATCTGTGCCACCTCCCACCCTGGCCACTTGGCTCCTGGCCACTGAAAAGGCCTTGTTATTTTCCTTGTGTCAGGAGCAGGGGACGTGTGTGGGGACAGGTGTGCCATCTGGCAGCAGAAAGAGCTAATTCCAGGGAAGCTGGAGATTAAATGCTCTTCCATCTCTGAGGAGCCCCCCAGCCTGGAGAACAGCTTTCCCTCACTCCTTT
The DNA here is from genome assembly GCA_026018925.1 of Tupaia tana. Lineage (NCBI taxonomy): Eukaryota > Metazoa > Chordata > Mammalia > Scandentia > Tupaiidae > Tupaia > Tupaia tana. Next base: position 149,118,998 of record JAKSZU010000007.1, read on the forward strand.
GCTTCTGCACGCTCTCTGTATCTCTCATGCATGATTGCAAAGGAATCGTCAACACTGAGCACTCCTACCAGAGCCCCCAGAAGCAGCCACCGCTCTCTGTCCTCTGATATACGACTGTCTTGATTCTACCTCTGTTATGGCATTTATGTCACTGTAGTGAGGTGATCTGGTTCCTTGTTTTTTTCTCAACTAAAATCAGGAGCTCCAAGAGGACAGAGATTGTAGCCCCACTGCCTAACAGAGGGGTTAGCACAACCTAAATGCTCAGGAACAGTCTGTTGTCCAAATCCTGGGGGTTTTCTACTTTCCATTCAAGTGTTTCCTGGTAAGGCTTCTCCAGGTGCTCAGAGCCATGTAGCTCCTTCCAGGTAGCCGCACACGGTAACAGGGATGTATTATTAATTTTCTGCCCTACCCCCCAGCTCACTCGACGAAGGGCTCTTATTCTTTCCACCCTTGGGGAAAGAAGACTTCTGTCTGAAGAGTGCTGTGTTGGTACCCAATGATAGTAACTACCAGGGCTTTCCTGAGCCTTCCTGTTCTCATCCTGGATGGGCCAAATCCTACAGGTCTGCCTTGCTCTTCAAGAATTTCAAGAAAAAGGCTGATTCCAGCATTGTCCCTCAGACATTGTCCCTCCTTACCGCCAGTGATTATAATCTGATAATGTCCCTGGCTGTACTGGCCTCACACACTATGGACTTCCCAGTATGCTGCACTAAGAGAGTAGTGGGTTGGGGGGTGGGGCAGTCACTCTGCACTCTGCACACCCCTGCAGGGCCTTCCCTGCGGGGCCCTCCCTGCATATCTCTCCAACCCCAGTGAATCAGGCCAAGGAAGGCACCAGACACGCGGGGGCCCTGGGCCAGAGGAGCCAAGAACACAGTATGAGTCACCTTTAATTAAGAGTATTTCTTAAGTAAATGACTTAATAGGACAGTTATATTCATTAGAGGCGTAATTACAAGACTCAAGATCAAGCAGGAAAAGAACGTCAACTTTGAGCACAAGGACAGACTCTCGTATGAAACAGCACTGTGGGTCCCGGGGAGGAAGCTGGAGAAGGAGCAGGAGGTTGGATCCTCCTGGTGGGAACGCTCATCACCAAGCTTGCCTGCCTGCCAGCCACCCTCAGAACCCAGTGCTCAGAATGGAGGGGGCGAGGGAGCCTCGAGCATAATTAAAATGCAATAATAATAAACAGACACTAATTAAAGCATCGAGGAGTGTCCCATTAAAGTCTGAATCAGCCCTGACAAAGCACCGCCTGACACAGTGGACGCCGTCAGGAGAAACTTGGCTTTCTTTCTGTGGGGATGCCACTCACCCCACCCCACCTGTTCCAGAGCAAGTACCCAACTGTCACCTGGGGGTGCACTGTAAAGAGGCCCCTGACTCTGGGGATCAAACATGGGCCTTTAAAGACTCCATAGACTCAGGTTTACTAGAACTAAGTTCTCCCTGGGCATGAGTAGTCCACAGAGGACTGCCACCTCCCCCAAGCCCCCAGAGCACTCTAATTCCTTCGGCAGTCCCAAGGCAGAGCTTTATTCTGTTTCTCCCTGGCCCCAGGGCCTGACGTTTAAAGACTTCCCCAAGGAGATCATGTACATCAGCCGTTCCCAAACTTCAGCATGCATGAGACTCAGTTGGAGAGTCCTTCCAGCCCACTTCCTGGGCCCATCCGCAGCATTCATGAGTTAGTGGGCCCTGGATTTTCCCTTCTATTCTGCTCACAGGTGATGCCCACAGTATTGCTTCAAGGACCAGAGATTGAGAGCTGCAGCTCCAGGGTAGCCACAGGGCCACCTCTCAGAAGCCATTCAAGAGGCCTTCAGAAAGTTCATGGAAATGAGTGCATATTTTTTTTTTTTTAATGAAAAAACTGCATGCCTTTCAAAAATGTTTGCACGAAAACTAGCTTGTATTTTGAATTCTGTTTTCCACAAACTTTCTGAAGACCGCCATATACAGACAACACATCTCAGTTCTGGCTAGCTTCATGTCGGGGGGCACTATACCCACCCAGGGCTAGTGGCTGTCAGGGCAGACACAGAAGTGTTTTTCTCTTTCCTCTGAATTCCTGTGGCCCTCTGTCAATGCCTCCCTTAGCACACATTTCACTTTCTTGCTTTTATTGCTCTTCCGTTTGCATCTTTAAGGTGGTGGCTGCATTTTAATGCTGTTGTTCTTCCTAATTCTTCTGAAGTGCCTAGCACTGGCATCTATGGAGAACGTGACCAGTCCAAATTGGTTGATGAGTGAATATAGAAGTACAGAAACATGGGAGACAGAGAAGTCCCTGGGAACATCTGACTTTGAGGATCTCCTCCCAGGCATTGTGACATTTCTTTCCTCTGGTGTGTGCATGGCTATTAGGTCTTAGAGGAGAGAGTAATTCAAGTTTTAGAACTGCCCCCGCTTGTAAGTTTCCTGTTTCACTTTGCTCTTCAACTCAGTGCATTAAAAAAAAAAAGAAAAAAAAATCCCACCAGGAGGGCCCAGGAAACAGGAAAAATAGTTGTGCTATTGGTTTCATGTTTGGAGAAGAACAGGGTTTCACTATCTCCGTGGCACTTGGCGTGAAAGTGGGCTTTGTTGCTAGAGACAGTGCTCCCATTCAGGGCCCCCTTCCCCAGCTGCTGAGAGCCGGGCTGTGTTTTGACAGACGGGCCGAATGCAATGCAGACAGTTGTTTTAATTTCCAGCCAGATGCAGACATCACTCACAAGGAGCCCGAAACTCAAGAAAGGGAGGCCGGGCACTGGACTGCTGTACTCAGGCTCCGGAGGGTAGGATGGAGGGGGCTGGCAGAAGCCCACGAGGCCACCAGGGTCCGAGATAGCCTGGAGGGCTGGGAATCACCAGGTCTGGGTGAGACATGCTGGAAGGTCCTCAGAGGCATTTGTTGGACAGGTGCTTATTGTAGGTGATGGCCCAGAGATAATGCAACTGGACCCACCCAGGAGAGGTCCTGGAACCTCCCTCAGTATGTGAGCAGGGCTATGAGATTGGAGGTAGATTGTGACAAGAGGACCCTGTTGGGAGTGTCTGTCTGTCTGTCTACCTGTCTCTCTCTCTCTCTCTCTCTCTCTCTCTCTCTCTCTCTCTCTCTCTCTCTCTCTCATGGGAAAAATAAAACTTAACAAAAATAATAGTGCTTCTTATAGGCCTGACAGGTCATGCAGCAAAGCTCAAGGGTTGTCCTTTAAGGCAATATGAAGTCAGTTGGTGGTGCCAGTGGCTGGATGTTATCTTTCAACTGCCAATTTATACAGGACAAAAGTCATAAATAGTTTCAGGGAGGAATTAGGCAAACTGTGGGAAATCGAATCCTGAGATGTCAGGATTGGGAGATACTAACATAGCCTTCCTCTGAGGACAGACAGACTCCTATTATACTCTGCCAAATAAATGTCTCCTTGACTCTGCATATGTATCCCAAGGGTAGGTGTTCCTTTGGGAAGCCAGGTTGTTGTATTATTGGACAACCTCAACTTCTTAAGGTGAGCTGTCTTGGAAATTTTCACCCATGAGTTCCATTGTAAGCACACTATTACCCTCTAACATGGGAACAGCCTTTATGACTACCTTGGAACTCCATTATTGTAACAGACATCCCAGGTCTAGCAGCCATACCTGAGATACCGCATCTGGATCCCACCCCTTCCTGGCCACCCTCTGAGAAGGACCTCTGACTGACCAACATCTCCCTTAGGGCATGTTGTTCAGTGCCTCAGCTCAGAACTCCCAAGTATGGATGGCCCATCTCAATCCTAACACTATGTGTCTATTTCTGTTAAATAATCTGGGCTGGCTCCATGGCACAGAGGTAATGCATTAGTCAAGAAAAGCTGGATCCCACACAGGGACTATAATTTGAATCTCTGACCTGGTCTGCCTGAAACACGCTGGGCACATGCACAAGAGTCTAAGATCCAATGGATTGGTGAACTAGAGGAAGGGGATCGTAGCATGACTTATTGAGGATGGTTCTCTTCCTCTTGTCTCTCTAATAATTTTTTTAGAGAGACTTTTGCTATAGGGTACATGTGCTCACCAGAGAGACAGAGAGAAACAGAGAGCTGGTAAGTGATAAATCACCCCCCAGGGGAGTTGGCCACATTGCAATCCCCCTCTCCTCCATTCTCCTCTCGGGATTTTGGGAACACATGCACACGTGCCTGGCGTGAGTTTAAGCCACTGGGCCTGGGACTCTAATCACAATCGATTAAGTGGGAGTCCAGAGATGTAATCATTCTGCCATCTGCAGGCCCAGAACAAATGAACTTTAAAAATAAATTATTAGAGGAACCAGCAGAAGGCATAATGGTTACGTCGTTGGACTCCTTCACAGTCAGTTCAAGTCCCAGATCTGGTGACTTAAACTCACGCCAGGCACATGTGCATGTGTGCCCAAAATCCCAAGAAAAGAATAGAGAAGGGGTTGTGCCATGGCCATTCCCCCTGGGGGGCGATTTCTTGCTTTCCACCTCTCTCTCTCTCTCTCTCTCTCTCTCTCTCTCTCTCTCTCTGTTTCTCTGGTGAGCACACGTGCCCTATAGCAAAAAAAAAAAAAAAAAAAAAAATCTCTAAAACAAAAAAAGTTTATTTATTTCATGAGTGAGAGACTCAGACATAGATACAGCACCCTGGAGAGAGTCTGTATTCTGTGATCCCGCCCCACTCTAACCACCCCAGACCATAGGCTTACATGTGCCTGGCACACTCATGAAGGCCTCCGGACTTTCCCATGTGGATCAGCCTTGCAGACTGTCATGTTTTACTGCTGTACCTCTGTCCATGTGTTCATTTATGCGGCCGACGGTCAGCTAGCCTCTTTAGCCATCACATTCCCATTACAGAGCATAACAGGCTTATAGGCAACTCAAACCCTCAGGTGTATTTCACTTCAGCTATTTCAAACCAGCTATTTTCTAACTTACACTGAGAGTATCAATTTTTTAAACTGAATTACAAGATCTAACTCTTATCTTCATGGTATTTCATGTTTTTACTAAAGGAGGTTAGGGATGTTTAAAGCTGATCATGCCACTCAGTTCCAGAAAAGCCTCTAATCCAGAATGTTCTGTGCCGCAGTGTGGTAAGGATGGGTGGGCGCATCCAGCAGGGCAGGGAGGCTCGTGTCCCCACTGCACTGTCCGGTGTGCACCCTCTACTCGAATACACCAAACCTGTCCGTGATCACTGCTGCTCACAATAATCCTTCAGCTGGCACGTCTTTCCAGGTCTCTGCCTCTGGCACCTTCTTGCCCTTCTAGACTCACCCTTCTTCCCACAACAGGTTGTACTGGGTGCCCCTCGTCTGAGCCCCCAAGGCTCCCCAACATTCACACCAACCCCATGCAACCCACAGTCCACACAAAGTAGAACTCTCAGTTTGTAATTATCGATCCCATTTGGCCACAAGGCTCCACAACAGCTGACTGAGCTGTTTGCTGTCATGTCAGAGCTGCCATAGCACTAACGTCTGGCCAATGTCTGCTGGATGAATAGTGTTAGGATCTATCCTGAACCTCACAGGAGGATGCTGTGGAGGTGTGGCCATCACAGCCTTCGCCCCCTCCCACAGGCAGAACACTGGGCCACAGTTTATGTTTCCACTTGAGCTCACACATCCAGCAGGTGGGAGACCTCCATGCCCTAACAAGTGAGAACCCATTCCCAGCCCAGCAAATGTTTTTGCAGCTCAGCAGCTCCCCCCACCCCAGCCAGCCACAGATACCTAGGACATAGCAAATGGAACACTTCAGTCTCCTGACCCCCTTGCCTGGCCTTTATTGTCACACATGCTGTGCAGTAGGATGAATGACATCCAAACAGACTCAGCTCAAGTCCCTGCAGAGCCCCACCAGAAAGCCAGGAGGAGTTTACAAGGGCTGCACTCTCTGGGAGGCAGGGTCTTGATCTGTGAATTCCCACTTTCCAGACAAGACAGAATCATACAGACAGTTCTTCTCTGTCGATGTTCCCATTTAGCCAGACTCTTCAAAGGATGGGAGATTGACTAGAGAAACTGAATGCAGACATCAGAGAATGGGGTAATTGGATCCAGGTGGTGCATCTGGTTGGCTGTAAAGAACCTGTGTCACACTATGAATATTATTTGATAGGAAAGTTTTTCCTTCTCTCTCTTTTTAAATATTTTCTGTGCAGGCAGGATGTCTCAGCCCAAGCCCAGCTGAAAGCTCTTCAGAGATGGGTTTGTGCCACTCAATAGTCTTTCAACAGAGTTAACTGTTTTCGGCACTTGCCACTGGCTTGCCCAGCTCTCCGAGGACATGAGTGGTAGGCACAGATAGGCGGGAGGATTTGCTTCTTCCTCCCGCAAAGGCAAGGGGTCGTAGGCCTGCCTCTCAGAAACACACTCCTCTTAGCCATGCCTGCCTTATGCAGGCAAAGAGATGAGAACGCAGAGGCCACTGATGTACCTCCATGTCACCTTTTCAGGAGAGGCGACAGTACAAGGGAAGGCAGATGCAGGTGAGTCTGAATCCACATCTGCACCGTTGCTGCAGCCTGACCTCACCGCGCTCTCTTTCTTCTCTCTGCCAGGTCACCAGGGTGCCTGTGGAGTCATGTGAACAGTACACCACCTGCGGGGAGTGCCTGAGCTCAGGGGACCCTCACTGTGGCTGGTGTGCACTGCACAACATGTAAGTCTGGGATGTTCCGCAAAAGGGCCCACCATGCAGAAGATCAGGGGCATTCCTGGATCATGGGATGTGGCATAATGGTCTGCAGAGAGGAATGTCCCTCTTCGGAGTGGAGCAGTAATCCTAAGCGTAGTTCAAGCACTGAGGAGGAAGCAGAGTGAACCTGGGTGGGCCTCCTTTCTAAGTATAATGCGTTTGCCTCTCTTTCATCTCACTTTCAAATTCTGACCTCCCTGACTCCCCATTTTGCTTTTTTGCTTTTGTTTTGGGATTTTTTTTTTTTTTGAGAGGTTTTTACCTTAGGTTGCAAGCGCTTGCCTGAGAGAGACAGAGACAGTGAGAGGGAAAATGAGAAATCACCCGCGAAGGGAAATGATCACGTCACAATCCATTCTCCTCCATCCTCCTCCCAGGTTCTTGGGCAAGCATGCACATGCGCTAGGTGTGAGTTTCAAGACACTGGTCTGGGACACAAACCACAGCTGGCCATATGGGAATCCAGCGACATAAGCGCTATGCCATCTGCTGGCCCCCTCCCAGCAGTTTTAAAATGAGATGTCTGCACCCCTGTGTTGGTGAGAGAACTCACGAGGGAAGCTGTAGAATCTCTGGGTTTCCCAAGCACAACGTCGGAGTAGCCTGGCAGATGCCCCGGGTAAGAGTGTGCAGATGGGGTGCACAGGAGTTGGGACTGGACCCAACTAGCTGCTGTGCAACCCAAGATAGGTCCAGGGTCCCATTTCTCTATTATCAAAGAGGGAAAATGCCTATTTCACAGGTGAATTGTAAAGACTAAATGAAATAATAAATGCTTTGGAAATAAGGAAGCCCAGAAGAGGCTACACAAATCAAAATAATTATTATGGACCCTGTACCCTTGGGAGGACCCTTCTGGCCTCTTTATTTCATGATTCCAAGAAGGCCGCCTCTCTCTCTCCAACTGGCCTTGTCTCCCTATTCAGATACATCCCCCACCATTGAAAACCAACTCAATAGAAATGCAAAATCACACTTAAACTTCCTAATTTGAAGAGTCCCAGAGGGAGAAAAAAGGGTGAAAGCCCGAAAGGCGGGAGCTGGCGAAGAATCCTCTTGCCCAATGGAGTTGGAAACTCCATGGCTCAGTGCCAGCCAGCAAAGCATCTCCATGAAATGTGCCGGGTTTGAGGTGGAGGCGGAGGCGGAGGCGGAGGGCCAGAGTTCAGGGTCCCGCACAATAGCTCTTGGCTTCCAGCCTCTGCAGCAGGTGTTAGGAGGACTCTGGAGGAAGGGAAAGAGCCTGGTGCCTCACAGATGCAAAATCCGGACTGGATTTGAGCCCATGAATACTGGGTTCCCTGCTTAGGTTTTGGAGGTAAGAGGCTCTTCAGAAAGTTTTGCAAAGATCTCTCAGCAAAACCCAGGCAGCAAGTCCCCACTTAGATCAGACAAGTGGTAAAGGTGCTGACTTCCCCACGCTGTGGCCCAGGAGGAGTAAAGGGTGGAGGACTTCCGGGTTCCCTCCCATGAGCCTGACCTACAGGCTCTCTTCTTGAGAGAAAAGTTCTTTCTGCAAAGAACCTAACAGCCGGTCCCCAGCTCTGTGCAAAGGGTCCTGAGTCAGCTGCCCTCTCGTTCTGCCAAAGTCATGTCCAGCTATGCCACCTACTCCCTGCTACTTCCCACCCTGCCCATCCAGCTTTAGTGCCTGTGGCACTTCTTACACATAGAACACACCAAAATTATATTACTATTCAACACCAGAGACCTCTGCTTTCCACACTTGTATCAGCCCCTCTAGATTTATCCCTAATGCCCGCGTCTCCCAGCTGCCCAGAGCACTCCAGTCATCCTCCTGGTCTAGGGTGGTTATGGCTGAGAATGACTGAGCCATATCAGGGTAGTCCCAGGTTTCCTTTACCCCGTGAACTCCTTACCTCTCGTCAGAGAGTCCTCCCTACCCACCAGGACGTACCTCTCCCAGCTGCTCTGCCTACAGAGGGCAGGTGAAGAACGAGATTTTTGTTATTTCTGCTCAGCGGTTTCTCCTTTTCTGGTCATTCTCATCTTCACCAGACCCTCCTGCCATACCCTCCCACCTGCCGCCACCAGCCTTGTTTGGTAGCAGGGGCATAAGGAGATGGGCGACCTCCCCTGCCCAGACACAGATGAGGGCTCAGTAAGGGAAGCAGGGCGCTGAGGGAGATTGCTAGAGCTTCTGGGTCCAGGGGGATTTGAAACCTTCCTGTCTCTTCTGTATGCCTTGTTCTTGCAAGTGTGTTATTGTCTCCGAGGCTATTTATCTCTGTTAGGGCTGTTGCCATAAATAGTATGATAAAAAAGAGCCATTTCAGTGAGTCAATGAGATAAAGGCTCCAGTCAAGAGCTCACTTTAGAGCTATCTTAAGGATTCACTTAAACCTCAATAATTCTTTTCTTTGACAGCATTCATATTTAGATCCATTATGTGCCTGGAAAGGAAGAGGGGGAGGAGTCTGGGGGGAGTTAGGGGAGACTCCCTGCTGGATTGCGGAATCTGGTAGTGTCCTGGTGGCTATTTGGTTTGGAGACACTGGAGCCTGTTCCCACGCAACAAGGCAGGTGGCCACCACATGCTCTTACGTGTGGGCACCACCGTACCTGCCACCGTGGGCAGAGGCACCTAGAGCCAGAGATGAAGATGTCAAAAGGAACGGCCACACCAGCTTTCTGACAGAGGCAACCCTGGCTGTGGCTCCCTGCCTGTCTCTCTGCCTCAAAGCGTTATTTCTCGACACAAACATTTATTTAAAATACACCATGTGACAGGTAGACTATTTCAATGAATAAAACATGGCCACTGCCTTCAAAGAGCTATTAATCCAGCCACGGGATCATCTATACACTGTCCCACACTGTTCAGACCCTCTTCCGTTTTACGGATTCCTCAGGAGACTAACGGGATATTAATCATCACCGCCATTAATATTAGCATTATCAGGGCTAGCACTGACATGGCACCTACTATGTGCAAGGCCATTTTCGAAGTGCTAACTCCTTTAATCCCATACCGACCCTCTAAGTAGGATATGATTATCATGTCCTCACTGCTTTCACAGTTCAGAAAACCGAGGCACAGAAAGGTTAAGTAATTCGTCCCAGCGGGCACAGTCAAGAGGGTTAGGGCCCAAGCTCCCTGACTCCAAAGTCCATATTCTTTCCTGATTTCTGTGCTACCTGCAAGGTTCCCCAAACTTCTCTCACTCACTCATCTCTGCATCTCACAGTGCTGTGAAGAGTTAGCCTCTTCATGTCTAAACTACATCTCTCATGTCAGAGATTTACCTCTCTCTCTCTCTCTCTCTCTCTCTCTCTCTCTCCTAGAGGCACGTGTACTTGTTGAGAGAGAAAGAGAAAGTGAGAAAGCACCCCCCTGCCCCCATTGAGGGATGGTCATGCAGCAATTCCTTCTCCGTTCTCCTCTTGGGATTTTGGGCATGCACACACATGCTCCTGGTGTAGTTTTCAAGTCAGTAGTTCTAGGACACAAGCCGCACCATCAGCCATGTGGGACCCAGCCACCCTGACTGCCAGGCCACCAACTGGCCCTATCCTACTTTCTCTTAGTTTCTCCTTAGCTGCCATGGAGGCCATCTGGGAGTACAGGGAAAGTCATCATGAGAAGACAAGTCACAAGACAGCACACCCCCCTTCCTCCCCCGGGGACAGTAGAGACAAACAGATGGGTCTCAGGCCTGACCTCTTGTGAATCTGTGTGTATGACAGGTGCTCCCGCAGGGACAAGTGCCAGCGGGCATGGGAACCTAATCGATTTGCTGCCAGCATCAGCCAGTGCATGAGCCTCACGGTGCATCCCAGCAGCATCTCAGTGTCCGAGCACAGCCGCTTGGTGAGTAGCGCACAGAGAGTGTGGGAGGGTGAGAAGAGCGCAGAGTGCTTACCTGTGTGGGCGCGCTCCTGCAACACCTACACGGCATCAGTAAATTCACCAGACTCTGCATGCCGCCAGGACACTTTATATTTATGGAAAGCCTATGGTAACTCCTGCTGTAAAAGGCATAGAATTCTCAGTACTCCCTACAAATTCATTACCCATTGATCTGTTTTGTAAATGTAGGTTTTCATTTAGTAACAAACATCTACAACATAATGCAATCCATACCAAGTAACACACTCGTTAGTATGTGCTATATTTATCATCTTCCACTTGCTGCAAGAAATTTGGGAGTTGCTTTGTGATTATCTGTGTGTGCATGCGTGTGTGTGTGAGAGAGAGAGAGAGAGGGAGAGAGAAAATAGAGAGAGAGTGAGACTCCATTCGAAGTCACTGTGTTCTTAAAGAGAATATTAAAGAGAATAAAATAGCCCTTAACCACCTGTCAAGGTACAAGCCCAAATATTTCATGTCCTCAGGCCCTACACTATTATTTCATGCTGAAGCTTTTATGAGCCTTCACGAATGTTAATTAGTTAATGAACCTTCCAAGATTTCGGTTCATTCATCCCCACCAGGAGGTTTTGGCTCCAATGGAGTGAACGGCGTAAACAGGGGAGTTTGTACCTCAGAGTCTTGGCCCCATGGAAACGGAACTGGGACAGAGATTCAGGGGCAAACAAATGTTTGGAAAAGCTAGGTGATACCCATTGAGACTGAGAAACCCCTGCAAATAAATACCATCGGGGTGGGTAGAAGACAAAGGGAAGCCTGGGAAACCACAGCCCTCAACTTGGAGACCGGAGGGGTGTTATCACCATGAGCCCTAAGGCATTCCTTGCCAGAGGGAGTCAGTCTCATTGCTTACCTGCTTCAATGACCACTTGGATGCAGTACTGTGGAAATGGAGTACAAACTTAAATGTGCACTGAATTCAGAGCAGCATTTTGCTATTAAATATTTTCTCAATCAACAGATTCTTTTGAGAATCTGGTTTTGTTTTGTTTTGTTTTGTTCATTTCTTTCCTTTTTTAAAAATTTGTTACAGGGCATGTGCACTCACAGGAAAAGACAGAGAGAGAGAGAGAGAGAGAGAGAGAGAGAAATCAACCCCCACCCAGGGAGGATGGCCATGTAGCAAATCCTTCTCCGCTATCTTCCTCTCAAGTTATTCAGGGCACGCACACACTCATAACTGGCATGCTTTTCAAACTGCTGGGTCCAGGACTCAACCACACAGATGGCCATATGGATTCAGCCACCCTAACTACCACACGACCAGCTGGCCCCAGAATTTGTGATATTTTTACCATTAAAAGGATGCTTTTCAAACATGAAAAAACTGGAAAGCTCTGGCCTAGATGGTTGGACCTCACAGGTAATAGCGGACATCACTGAGACACTGGTGGCTATTTGTCTGGTCCCCTGAGCTCCTTACAAACCTACTGCCCTGCTGAAGGGGCACTGCCAGAGCAGAGAGCCCAGAAGGAATAGAGAATCAGAAACTCTAAGAAACCCCTGGCCTGTTTAAGCAGCCTCTGAGTGAACGATAGGGAGGCAAGGACTAGCCGTCTTCCACCAGCCTAGCGAGCTCCTGGTAAACCTCCAAGCTGGTGACACTTACTGTCCCGTAAGCCAAGGTTAAGGCCTTATTGTGTGGAGCTCAGTTCATGACTTGCTCTCAAGTGTGGTGCCCTGCAATTCACTTTCCTGTCGAAATTTGCAGGTTCTGAGATGAATTTCAGTACCCATCCCCCTAGTGCCCTTACCTCTTTTCTGATGCTGGATGAGATTTAAAAATCAATTAATAATAATATTAATGAAGACCACTGACCCTGCACACCCCTGGACAACTAATTACAGTAACTATTCGATGTCAAAACTGGAAGATCACCTAGGCCAACACCCTTGTCTTCTAGATGAGGTCTGGGAGATTAATGAGCAAGTGTGTGGGGGGGGGGTAACAGGGCCGGTTGTGGGCCCTGGTCTCCTGAGCTGTTCCTATAGCACTAGCTCTTTGCTCCTGTGCCTCTCTGACTCTCCCACAGCTCAGGCTGCTTGTGAGTGATGCTCCAGATCTGTCTGCGGGCATCTCCTGTGCCTTTGGGAACCTGACCGAGGTGGAGGGACAGGTGTCTGGAAGCCAGGTCATCTGCATCTCACCTGGGCCCAAGGATGTCCCTGCCATCCCTCTGGATCAAGGTAAGAATCATCTGCCATGAGAGTTGCACACCAAGGACTGCACTGCTAAAGCAGGGATGGGCATCACAAGTACCAGGCAGAGTCTTCCGACCAAGGCTTCTTGCACCACACATTGGCATTGGCTTATACAACCTGTTTGAGCTTAAAAGCAAACTGCCATGCCCCAAAGCAAAATTCAAGAAGAAGGAAAATGCTTGTTCCCATTTGGTGAAAGCTGTACGGAGTGCAGAGTCTTTCCAGACTATGCAGTCCTTCAAGGAATGGATGTGGCTTTGCTCAGTGGCTTTTGTCAAGTTTCCACCACAAAACTGGAGCTTGAGGAGGCTCTAGCCTAATATTGCATTCTTTCTTTCCATCTTTCTTTCTTTCTTTCTTTTTTTTTTTTTTTTTTTTTTTTTTTTGGTTTTTGTTTTTGCTATAAGGCATGTGTGCTCACCAGAGACAGAAAGGGGGTGGGGAGTAAGAAATCACTGCCCCACAGCGGGATGGCCATGTAGCAATCCATTCTCCTCTTGAAATTTAGGGCATGCACACACGTGCACGTGGCATGTTTTTCAAGCTGCCAGGTCCAGGACTCAAACCATGAAATTAGCCATGTGGGATCCAGCCGCCTTAGCCTCCACACCATGAGCTAGCCCCACTGGCCTAATTGTTCTAAAATTCTTTTATTAGCTGGGCATGCCTAGCCAAGACAAGGGACTCCATGGAATCCATACGTTCTTCCTATGGGCGGGGACGTGGGTAGATATCTGGGCCTGAGGGATGGGCTGGTTATCAGACAAAGGGATTCCCTTAGGAGAACAAGACAAGAGATGATCCAGGCAGGTTCCATCAACCACTTGCAATCCAAGAGAGCCCTGAGGTGCCTTAATGATTTGCCCTTGACCTTCAAACTGTCTACTGGGCCTCCAGGTTGTCATCCTACCCACTTCTTTTCTTTTTTTCTTTCTTGTTTTTATTTTCCTCCAGACTGGTTTGGGGTAGAGCTGCAGCTGAGGTCCAAGGAAACAGGGAAGATATTTGTCAGCACCGAGTTCAAGTTCTACAACTGCAGCGCCCACCAACTGTAAGCACCACTCAGGCATCTGGCTCTGGGTCGGGATGTGGATATGGCTCTTCTTTCCTTGGCTCTAAGCTCCTCTAGGATAGGAATCATGTCGTACTCACCTCACTGTCTCTGTGGTGCTGCATATCATGTGGGCAGAGAACACTACATGTAAACATCACTACATTAAACTGAGTGCATTCACTCTCCATAGCTCTGATCTTACTCAGTCTCCCTTGCCCCTCCCAACACCCCCACCCCTCACATCTCAAGCCAAGATGATAAAAAGAGAATCATGACTCAGGAGCCATGAGAATAAAGTTGGGGGTGGTGGTCAATTGGTGGTATCTTCTAAGGTGTTTGGACATGTGACCCATGACCAAATGAAGAGGGGCTCACAGACAGGGGTCGGCTGTGAGCACAGTCACCCACTGAAAAGGAGCAGGGGTGGGAAAGTAGCTTCTTCGAACACAACAAAAGGACTTGGGTGGAAAGGGGAATGGAGGCTTTCACTCCAGCGAATTCCAAACCCACCCTGCAAATTCGGAAGAGGGGAAACCAGACAGACAAACCACCAACTCCAAGGGGCTTGAGTTCAGCTCAGCTGACCTCACAGCCATCCCTAGCAGCCAGCTGCCCACCAGGGATGCCCATCGACTGTGAGATCCCACAGCCATGCAGGAAGTTGGAAGCATTTCACAAGAAAAAAGCAGGGTCAGGAGTGGAGGAGGGAGAGACCACTACTTATTTTCGGCTGCTCCTTTCTGGAAAAGAAACTGAAACTCCTTCCACAGAAGCTGGGCGCTCATATGCCATTTGGTCTAGAAAGCGAGAAACGCAAGTCTCCATTGCGGGGCTCCACAGGGTCACAGGGCCATTGACCCTAGGCTTTCAGCAAGGCGAGAGGTCAAGCAACAGTTCCATGCCAGAGGAAGCAGTGCCTGGCAATGTTCTATAGGCTCTCCTTCCCATTGCCCAGGACAGGAACCACATAAGAGCTATAAAATAGACAGAACCCCAGGGGCATCAGATCTGTAGGGTGAAAGCTGTGGGTACAGTGGGCTTAGCAGCCAAGGTGGGGAGAAGGTCTGTTTGCAGTGAATCCCTGGAGGAACCTCTAGCCATTAAAATGGGCAAAGGAGCCTGTCCTTATTTCCCTTTCTCTCATCTTGATTTTCACGATTAGAATAATCTTCTGAAGTCCTAGGGTCTCTGCAGGAATCTCAGAAGGAGACAAATCTACACTCCACTGGGGCAAGTCAATAGATGTGCTGAGAAAGAGCAGTAGTAAAAATGGCCTGGCAGGAACCAGGACGGGGTGGAAAGTAGCTGAAATGGACAGAATTGCCCACCACCACTTTATTCCAATCCTACCTACCCCATTTGGGAAATGCAAGTATCTCAGAGTGCGAACCTCTCCTCCTTCTCCAACTCCAACACAGCAATGATGAAATCCATTGTTTGTGAGAGCACCCTCATCTCCATGGCAACCCAGTATGATGTCACCACTTTCGGGGAAGTGTTGCTATGGCAACAGAAATGCTGTCACAAGCAGCAAGTTTTAACAGAATAAAAGCAGTGTCCTTTCATGGCAAAGATTCCACCTTATTGCCAAACACTATCTATTATACCCTTTTCTACTCCTAGAATTCATAGCTAAAAGTCACAGAATTGTGTTCAGTCCCCTCCTTTTAATATCGTAAAGCAAAGCCCACAGAGGGTAGACGCTACAATGAAGGTCACAAAATTACCCAATGAGAGAGCCATATCTAGAACTCTGATGCCATCATCTTTTGGTGGTTGATGCGTTTTCATTATCTAGTTGCTAAGTCATAAAATACTTGCAAGAGCCAGTCAGTCTGAGAGTACATGGAATAACACTGACCTATGCTCAGAAATTAAATAACTCTGGGCATATGCAAAAAGGAACAGAAATGATGGGCATGAGGAGGATGAAGAGTAGATAAGCTAAGTGACTCATCTGCCAGTGACCCCCATACGTAATCAGAACCCCAGCAGGTGGCGCCAGATTGCAGACCTGGTTCTGCCATTCTAGACCGGTCTAGTTGTGAAAGGCTAGAGCAGGCGAGCTGGCAAGGAGAAGGAAAACTAACCTCACCTACAAAACCCCTTTCCATTCTAGTGGTCTGATCGCACACAGAAAGCCAAAATAATATACACAACCTCCAGGTGAAACCAGAGGGAAAGAAGTGCTCATCCTTGCAAGAAAGACATGTGCACACACATAACATATTGCTCCACATCTGGGCTACTTGGGGAGTGCAATACCATTACCATTTAATACTGTTAACTCCTCCAAGCTCAGTAACACAGGTGACAGGAGCCAATAGTTGGCACTCAAATGTTATTTAAGAGCTTGAAATGACGGGTAATTTAAGCGATTGAAAATAATACATTTAGCATTGTACTTTTGAAAATCATTTCCTATGCATTATCTCAAAAGCCCTGTGGCATAGACAGGAATGTTTTAGTACAGACAGATGAAAAAACTCCAATTCAGAGTGTGAAGTGACTTACTCAGGGTGACCTCAGTGGCAGCAGCAGAGGCAAGACTCGAATTGGATCCACCCAATTTCTATTCCCTGTTCTCTTTCAGCCATTCTGTATTACAAGCACTGGTACGTTGATAAACATTTAACTACCAGCAATCAGGGGGAAAACTTAGCCTGCAGCATTGCCGATGTCTGTGGTGTAAATATTCCCACCATGCCCAACTTTAAGCTCCAGCATGATATCCACCAGCTTGCAAAATTCCTGAAAATATAATCAGCCCTCATGAGCTGGTACAGGCCTTCAGCACATCACTGCTTTGTAAGTCACATTATTCCCACTCTGGTCTCATTTTCTTTCCAATCCTCTGGTCCCATGAACATATCAGATGGAAAATCCACAATTATCAGTACGACAGGGTACCCCACCAGTCTACCCTCCTGAGAGTGAGACTAGGATTTAAACACAGGATAACGAACTTGAGCAGATGCATGGCTGCCTGGTCTACTTTCCTCTCTGCTCCCTTCTCCTTGCCTCTGACTTTCTCCATCTTTGCAGGTGCCTGTCCTGTGTCAATAGCGCCTTCCACTGCCATTGGTGCAAGTACCGCAACCTCTGTACTCATGACCCCACCACCTGCTCCTTCCAGGAGGGCCGAATCAATATTTCAGAGGTAAGAAGGGCTCACTTTGGCATGGCAATGTTCCCAGTAATCTGAACGACCTCTCCCTTTTCAGATGATCAGTCCATGGCTTGGCCATCTGTTTGCCCTGGCTCATTATGGTTCTCTTGCCAGAGATTATATATGTTAGAAAGCCCAGTTATAAACTCAAAAAAGTGGCCATCTCTAGTGGCAAAAGCTGTATCTACTAAACTCCTAAATTGCACATACTCAAAAGCTTGAAGGTAACTGGGGTTGAAACTAACAGCTTAGTTGAAACTTATCCAACCAAACGGACTTTATGGTTTAGGAGAGTGTAGTGAATGGCATGGATTCTTTGAGTCTAGTCCTTTGCTTGGCTGCTGACATAGTCTAGTTCAATAGAACATTTACTCTCTACCATTCTTTTATGCCAACTTCTCTTCCCACTCTGAAATTCAGTGAGTCTTTGACTCAGATGTATGACTGGGTGGGTGGCCTTATAGAAAGACAGAAAAATTCAGCTAGTTTAAAGAACCCAGCATTGCTAAAAGTCCTATTATGTAGCCAAAGCTTCATCCCTGAAATCTGGTCCACCTTTGTTAACAACACAGTGAAATACCAAATGGCTTATCTTTCCAATAAATGTTCCACTGGACTCGTCATTGATGTTGACTTTCTTACATATTCAGAGCATATTCCTCAGCACAGTGAAGCCTGCTCAGTCAGCTTGCCTTTCTTGTGTCTAATGCTTTTAATGCCCCAGGGTAGCCAGCTGGATTTGAACAACTCTAGAAAGTTTGTGTATTCATATAAATGCACATGTGTGAATACACACATTTTCTCTCTTATTTCACCTTTTTAAAAGAATCCGCAAATGTTAATAAGTGGCAGCACAGTATTTTTATATGCTTTTGGTAGCCTTTCTGTACACAAATGTAATTCCTCTTGCATTAGATTACAAACTCCTTGAAGGCACAAACTACATCTTATCCTGAAGTGTTTGGTGACTTACTCCGTTAAGGTTTACAGAATTCATGTATGAAAGAACAGACAAACAAATGACTTCTCTACCCAAATCCCATTGATAGGAATTGTATATACTTGTCAAGATGTGCAGAAATGAAATCTCCCATGCCTCCTAATTTTGATAGCAGTACTGGTTTCCTCCGTGGGTCATCGTGAGAAAGTAGACCTTGAAAGGTTCCCCAGAGGTATGTCCATGGCCTTGAACTCTTCTTAGTTTCTGAAATAGCATGTGCTATATTCAGCCAAAAATTAAAAAAGAAAAGAAATTGCCTGTCCTGAAAGGGAGAGACCTTCATGGTCCTCACAGGTGGCATTGAAGTCAGACCCATCCATGGGTGCCTTAGAATGAGGCAGCAGGCACCTAGGGAACATTCCTGAAAATTAATTTTCTCTAGCCAGTCCTATGTTTTGACAAAGCACTTCACTTGCTTGGTGGACACCAGACATTAACTCTAGCCCTGATGTTCTGAGAGAGTATGAAACTGCTTTGGGGGCCAATCTTCTCATCCAGAGAAAAGGGCCCGGGAGCTGAAGGGGAGGATGCATAGCATGACTTGGAAAATCTACAGAGGAATAGCCAAGGCTAGAGATGAAGGCCGAACAGTGAAATGATCTCATGAACAGACCTTCACATTGGCCACTTCTCAACGTGTAAGTTTCTGAATGAAACACATTGAGGAGGACCCCGGACCCAGAGAGAGAGGGCGATGGGTAGATCTAGGCAAGAGGAAACAGCTGCTCCTCTTTCTTCTAGCCTCTCCTCTCCAAAAAAAGAGAGCCCCAATACCAAGTCTGAAAGTGACCTGCAACTGGAGCCAGGGCCAGCGGAGTGTCACACGGAACAAGACAAATAAACTCTGCCAGGGTGCGTGTGGAGGCCTGGAGGGCTGAGCCTCAGAAGGCTAATTGGAAACAGGCCCTGCCTTCCTCACACTGTTCAGAAGTCACTGAAACACACTTTCTTCTCAGTGATGAAGGGATGCTAACATTCCAGAGAGCTGGGCCACAGAGAAGCAGTTGCTTGCCTGCGACTCAGGATTAAATGAATGCCAAGGACCCTGGGGCAAGCCCAAGACTTCCCAACTCCTTTCAGTTTCATTTTCTGTCCTGAGTCTGTGCGTGGGCTTGGAGAGGCGCTATCCCCTTTGTCGTCCCTCCCCGCCCCTCTCCTAGTGGGAATGGGGTGAACCGCTGCTCTATGATGCTCAGGTGCATGGGCCCCTGCCACGGCCCCAGAGCTTGGTTCTCCTGAGGGCTGTGAGGGAGGCCCAGACTCCATCCAGCTCCTGATTTTGCTCAGGAAAGGAAATGGGGCACAGAGTCTCAGTGAAGCTGCTAGGGCCACTTTCTCGGTCTCCTAGAAACACTCCTTTAGCTCTCAGCCATAGCCCATCATACATCCCTTCCCAGCAGATAGCTCCCAGGACCTGCTCTTTCCTGTCCAAAGCTCTGCTTTAAGAGAATCCCATTCCTGACAACTGGAGAAAAAGTAAATTGCTGGTACTCGGCTCGGGCGAGGTTTCTCTTACTTGTCAGGAGTCCCATCTGATGTCTTCATGCTGTTTCAGGGACTGAAAAGCCTCTAGAGATCTCGTAGAGTTCCTAGAATATCTCTTTTACACTTCCAGTCAGCCTCTCTCTGACTGTGAATCAAACTTTTATGTCTACATAATTCCTAGACACAACATACAACTGCTCCATCGAGTGATAGAGCTTGAAGTATCACATATTTATAATTTTTTCAAATGTGGCAGGAGTTCTCCAGGTGCACCTGCTGGGGACCCGCAGTCCCAACATCACCTGAGAACTGGTTAGAATTCAAATTCTTGCATCGCATCCCAGACTGGGCTTAATATCGAGAACTGCTGACACTGGGCATTTCACTTGATTCTCACAACAGCCCTGCAGTTTCACATCATTCATACTTGACATCTGTAGTAACCAAGATGTTTGAAATTGAGGTTTATTGTCCCCAAATATAGAGATCTCAGGCATGCAAAAATAAATAAAGAGCCAAATATGATATACTTGCTACAGAAAGTCAGGGCCATGAGCGTGTGTGTCTCCGTGGACACCTGCAGTCCTGAACTTCGGGCTGGTCTCTTGCTGCTGGTGGTGAGTTCAGAGCTTGGCTCGACCAGCACTGATCTGTCTCTACCGCCCTTGCAGGAGGGGTCAGTAGCACCACTCCTAGGTAACAAGACAGCCAGCCTGTGAATGAATCTGCCCCATCCTCCCAGAGGGCTGATGGGCCAATTCCATGTCTACCTTGACCACATAGACTAGCTGTGCTAGGACGAATACAATTCAAAAATAAATATATCAGTAGTTAACATTTATCAAGTGCTTGTATATGTAGCATTATATATATGTGTGTGTGTGTATACACACACACACACACACACATATATATATACACACATACACACACATGCATATATATACACACACATATACATATATATACACACACACAGAAATCTCATTTAATCATAACTACTCTAGAAGTAGATTGATTAGAGACGAATAAACCAAGAGTTAATAAGTTAAACATTTTTTTCTATGATCATCAAATAAATGCAGAAATCAGGATTCAGTCAGTGTTCCAAGCTGGCCTTGAATAAGTTAAAGTCCTCTGGTCCTGCATTCACACACATACACACACACGAAATATGCAGCAATAATATTAGCAACGATTGCGAATCCAGCTTATTACTGCTTGCAACATACTTTCCTAGCGCTCTTTTATGCAATCGACAGTTAGCAGGTATCACGGGCACCATGTTATAGCTGAGAAAACGGAATTTCAATTGAACCATCTCTCAAGCCCTTTTCAGGTAATGAGCCAAACCTTCCCACACTCAGAGCACAGCAGATCTTGGACGGGGCTCCCAAAATCTCTGCTTCCCTGGGCCGGATCAGGCTGTGACATGGTGTTAGTGAGCGGGTGTGCGTGGGAGTATGTATGGCTTTCAGCTTTTAAAGCTCGTCGCCTGCCATGGCTAAACCAGGCCTAGTGAGATGTAGATACATAAATATCTTCTTTACGCCCTGTCCCAGGGGACAGATAGAACCAAATAAATCCGATTAGCTTCCCAGGATGCTGGCTGCTCTCTCTCTTTGAAGTCCAGTGGGTGAAGATAATGCCATTTCCACACGGGAGAAGCCGTTTCAGAGGGCCGAGGGGTCCCCAGCATAGGGAGCTGGCAGAGCCCAGCTGCAGAGTGGGCAGTGCATTCCCAGTTCTCATAGGGCTCGTATGCCAGGGCCCCCAGCCTCCCTGTACTGTGCTCCCTCTTTCCAGCCTTCCTCCACCCTGTCATAGTCCCAAACATGACATATACACGTACTGATTCAAACTCAGATCGCTGCTGAGGAGGTGGGCCTGGAGGCAGGAGGAATCACAGGGCCTAAAGAAGTCTTTCAGCAGGTTGTGAGATCCACAGGAGCAATGAGGACTTTAGTATCTTTAACAAGAGTCTCAATATTGTCAAAAGAGTATCATTGGGTTGTTGGAAAAGTCGTGACATATTTTTTCTGTTTGTCTATGCAAAATGCATCATGACTTTTCCAACAACCCAACATGATTACTTGCTTTCCTGTTCTTAGGACGGGAGAGGTGTGTGTGTGTGTGTGTGTGTGTGTGTGTGTGTGTGTACACAAGTGGGATGTGTGTGGGGGGGGGTGTGGGGACACAGAAACAGTTTGGAAGTGGCTTCACTGTCTCTGATGAACCCCATCCTCTTCTTCAAGGCCCAGAGGTGTCGAAGTTCCAATGACTTGGCAATTTTCTGGGCTCCCAGCTCTCCTGCACTTGATATACTCACCAGAAATTTCTCACAAATCAAAGGGTCTGTTTCTCCCTATTTCCCAAGAGGAAGAGAGTGTACTTGGTGGGGCAGCAACTACTTCTTTCCTTTGCCTTGGAGCACAGAAGAAAAAGTTCTATTCTACCTGATGTGAGGGAAATAGCCAGATTAGCAAATGAAGCATAGAACGTTCCTTTTCTCCGGGAACAATCTTGAAGCCTATAAAGACAGTTAGGAAGACCCTAATTATCGTCCTTACATTTAGTTCCAGAAGGTCTAAAATAACAGATCATGGGAAATTTTTCTAAACTTCTAGAATCCTTAAAGAAAAAGAAAAAAAAAAAAGAACTCATAAGAGTACTCATAAAGGCTACTCAAACTCTACAACTTCTAGAGTAGGCTGAATTTAGCCCAGCCAAGGAGACGGCAGAGTTTAATCAACGCTAAAAAGGATCCTACAATCTTGTTTACTAACCCAAAACATCAAACTTCCGAAAGCACATCTTTAAGACCTTGTTACTGAAATTTGAATCTGTTCTCTAGGCTCATTAGAGATGAAAAACAACCACTCAATCTGGACAGTACATCAAACGTTCCGAGTCTGAACATCTATTCTCTCTCTCTCTCTCTCACACGCGCACACACGCCATTATACCTTAGCCTTATTTCTGGCCTGAACTAAAATTCCCACTTGTTAGATTTGATGGGGAGCTGCTAACAGGCAGTGGTACCTTCTTTTCTGTGAGCTGCTTGGGTTTCCCTATAGTGGTGTCCCTTTTGTTTCTTGGCTATAAATACATGAAAAATTCTTTCAAGAGTACCCACAGGGAATGAGAGTAAAAGTGTAGGAAAGAGCAAGTTTATGGGTTGGCAGCTTGAGTGACTGGCTCCTGAGTGGGGACCCATCTGTTCTGGGGCTGCCTTCTGATCGAGTCCTTCACGAGCAGTTGGCTGACAGGCAAGGATGGCCTCCGTGACCCTGTAGGCTCATCTGGCCCTCCTAGAGAGGTTTCTGTGGGAATTTTCCCTAAACCCAGCTCTTCATATATCTTCAGGGTTCCTTAGAGACATGGACACACCAGTTTAATAATAGCATGACTCCAGGAAATATGCACATATGCAACCCAGTTGTGGTAATCAAACTCCTTCTAGAGTTTCTTGATGCCCAGAGACAGGCCTTCACCTTTCAACCAAGAAAGTTAGAGCTAAAGGAAACTTCAAGATCTTTATGTTGGTTTCTTTATTTTCTTCTTTACCATTTGCCCTCCCACAAACAGTGGCCAAGTATCCTCTACATGTCAGACTCTGGGATAAAGATTGGGGACATGGATATATCAGGCTTTGGCATTAAGACTGTAGACATGGAGGTGAATAAGATGCAGCCTAATCCTTACGAAGCAACCAGCCCAGTAGGGAAAATAGGTCAACAAGGCATCACTGTTCTGTGGGCTAAATGTGACCGTTGGTGAATGCCCAAAGAAGCAGGTGCAAGGCTAAGTTTGAAGGTTGATTGGGAGTCAGTCAGCAAAAGGAGAGACTGAGGCAGGGCAGGGGTCAGAGGAAGACAGGACTAGGAAGTAGAAGTGTTTCTCAGGACCAGAGGCAGAGTCCATAAGGGACAGCACACGTCAGAACATATGACTGGACCATGACCTGCAGGAACCCAGGGTTAGGAGGCAGGCAGGGGCCTGATCATGAAGGCCTTGCAGAGGGACCCAAAGACAAAAAGCAACTACCTCAGCCCACTGTGAGAAAGAGGCCAGCCACTCTCCAATGCCTCTTCTTTCCAAGGCTGTGCCATTGCTCTGCGTTGTCTGTGTTAGTTTCTTGTTAGCTTCTTGACAGGAATGGCCTCTGACATCAGGAGAGAGACAATGTTCTATTGCAGGAGTCTGTCCCACACCTTGCAGGAAGTCCAGTAAAGACCCTAACTCCAACTCTGAGGCCCCTACAGTAAATGTCAGCAGCACTTTTGCCAGCCACGCATTCCCAAAAGTTCCTTGTAAGAACCATTGCTCAGGGGAAAGGAATGGAGGAAGGGCTGCCTACAAGAACATCCCTGATAGATCCCTGGAGACAGGACATTATTCTGTGTGGAGGTGGCTTCCTCATCCTCATGATGTGGGCTGCTTGGGTCCTCTTCCCTGGGGAGAGGGACAGGACGGTGGAGCTGAGGAGTGGTGCTTTGACCTCTGGGGGAGAAGCAGCTACACAAAGCAACGTCAATCTCTTTCTCACTTTCTTCCTCTTGATCTTCCCCGCAACCCCTTTCCACCAAGACCTTCTTGATATGGTTGTGTTTTCCAAACCAACATGGCATTCACACAGGGCCTGGTAATGAAAGGAGATAAAAAGCCAGACCAAGTGTTCAGAGTATTGCTGGGGGGGGGCTCCATGCCCCTCCTGGCAAGCCCAGCTCAGTGGGAGCCGGGAAGCTGAAGTTGCCGATAACAGGATGCCTTGGGCACCGGACAATGCAAGGGGACCGGGTGGCTGGAGCAGGGCGACCAGATGAAATTGAGAGATGGGGAGCAGAGCTGGGGACAGGGAAACATAGAGGCTTTTTAATCTGGTATTTCAGGAGATAAAATTCACAGCCTGCCAATACTGGTGCTTGACAATAAATTCCAAAATTGCAACCACACACAACAGATACAGGACAACTCGTGGGATGGTAATAACAGCATCAAAGCCTGGGAGCTCAGGGAAATTTCGGTTTCCCTGCTGGTGCTTCTTAAATAAGGTAGTGCCCTTCTCGGAGCAGTCCACCTGGATAGAGGAGGGTCTGGCCTGGCATCTGGGTCCTGCTGTGCCCTGGCTCAGGAAGGGGAACACCCAGGACAGGTGGAACTTGCTCTCTGCTTGCTTCCCAGGACTGTCCCCAGCTGGTGCCCACGGAGGAGATCCTGATTCCAGTTGGAGAGGTCAAACCAATCACCCTTAAGGCCCGAAACCTGCCGCAGCCTCAGTCTGGCCAGCGAGGCTATGAGTGTGTCCTCAACATCCAGGGGGCCATCCACCGGGTCCCTGCCCTTCGCTTCAACAGCTCCAGCGTCCAGTGCCAGAACAGCTCGGTAAGAGGACCCACGCCGGGTCCTGCCTGCAGCTGTGCTTTCT
Source organism: Tupaia tana (assembly GCA_026018925.1). Lineage (NCBI taxonomy): Eukaryota > Metazoa > Chordata > Mammalia > Scandentia > Tupaiidae > Tupaia > Tupaia tana. The sequence continues at coordinate 149,143,941 of JAKSZU010000007.1, forward strand.
CTTACACCAGTGCTAAGGCCTCTGCCTGGCTTGCGTGGCTTCCAGAACCTTCCAGGTTCACAGGCTGACCCCACATCCCAGGGGAAGTGCAGGTGGAGCTCTGAGCACATGAGGGCAGAAGTTGAGATCTCTGTGCCCTTTCACCTCTATGCTTCTGGTGAATCGTCAGCCAAAGGGTCAACTCCATGGCACATCTGGTCCCCATGTAGGGTGTGAGTAAATCAGAGGGTGCTACACCAGAGGAAACCTCAAGAAGAAGAGACAGCAGGAAGTAGGATGGGGCAAGGGGAGAGCCAAGAGAGGCAGTGCTTTTCAAGAGCAGCAAGGGTTAAGCCAGTGCTGAATGGCAGACAGAAAGCAGGAGGTGTTTAATTATAATACTAGCCCAGAGAAGATCTTTTTATCTGCCAACTCCCTGTCTCTGACTGTGGGGGGTCAGCACAGAGATGGGGGAAGGGGGTGATGTGACAAAGGTGTTGAGGGAAGCTAATTCGCCTGGGAGAGATAAAGAGAATCTGGCCTCTTATCAGGGAGCTGTCAGATTCCTGGGTCACAGTCGCTTGATAGAATTTGTAATCGGTGGAAGGCCGCCAAGCACAAGGGGAAAGCGGGATGAGAAAAAAAAACGGAACAGAACAAAGGGAGGAAGGCCAGGGAAGGGCTGGGGGCAGAAGTGCTGACAGTGACGTGCCCTCTGGGGCCAAGTGGCCAGGGCTCCAACAGTCCCCACCAGGGGCTGTCCAGAGGTCTTCTTCACAGAGATGCCCACCCATGGGGACTGAATCGCCCAGGGGACTGCTTGTGAAGTCTGTGTGAAGGACTTAAAAGTCTTCTGTGGGATCAGCCCTAGAGAGAAGGCAGCCACAGTTGGAGGCCTGTCCTGGTAGAAAGGATCAGCTCTATGCCCGGAATGCCACGGGCACTCTCCCCCAGTGGACTGCTGACCAGAGTAAGGCTCACATGCAGACAGGGCCGCAGCAGGCCCGGCCAGCCCACCCCGCAGCGATTGCTTGTTACACACGTGTCTGCTCCAGACTCCCTGGGGTTTAAGAGCAGTGAGAGGGCTTTGACTTCTGTAGAGAAGCACGTGGACTTTCCAGGGGGGCTAGAGTTGCACATAGAAAGATGCACAGCAGCTCCTGGAAATGCCAGCTAAAGGCAGAGGCAGCAAGACCAGAGGACAGAGCTTGGGGAGGGCCGGCAGAGATGTCAGAGAGGACACCGGGGGACCGTGGATCTGAGCTGGGTGGCAGAATGAGGATGGGGTGAACGGATGGAGGTTGCAGGGAGAGGGTGGCATTCCTTGTGAGATATGAACTCAAATAGCTGCAGAGAGGGGCTACAGTAGGCATGTTTGGGGAGGTAGATTCCAAGACTTTGGTAGGACAGCAGGAGAGAAGTAGGTTGGACGAGCTGGTTGGATCAGATCATGGAAAGTCAAGCTAGGAGGGTTAGGCAGGATCAGGTGGCATCCATGAGTCAGGAAAAAGGGCATCTCAAGGTCATTTGAGCGGCACACGGGCTCCTCTGCTCTCTGACCCCTGTGACCAAAGGCCTCACCAATTGCGGGCCTCCGCCCCTCTCCCTGCAGTACCAGTATGACGGGATGGACATTAGCAACCTGGCCGTGGACTTCGCTGTGGTGTGGAATGGCAATTTCATCATCGACAACCCTCAGGACCTGAAAGGTAAGTGGCTACTTCCAGGTAGAAGTTTGATCTCGTCATGACCCCAGGAAAGACTGGGGCTGGAGGGATCAGAGCCTGCCAGCCGCTGTGCCATGAATAATACACTCCCTCTGTCAGCAGAACTCTTCGGAGGATCCTAAAGCAACATTTGGAGCCATCAAAGGAGTCCTGTTGGGAGCCTTGTTTTATTACAACCAGAGCATCTGCCTGTGGCTGGTGGCTGCAGGCTCATCCACGTTCTTGGCTCCAGGCGGCTTTGAAGCGCCTGTGGAACCTGACCTAGGAGAGCGGCAGGCAGGAATGTCCCGCCGTTTTCCCTGGCAATGGATATGTTTCCAATCAGGCTCTTGTTCCCCGTCCTTGGCCCTGGTCACAGTCACTGCACAAAGACAGTCTTTAAGGCCATTGTCCTGGTGGGAGGGGCCAGTGTGCGGACTCAACTCAAATCTGGAGCAAAAGAGCTCAGAAGTGGCGCTGGGCTGGAGCAGGAGGGGACTCTGTGAGTCTGCCTTTACTCACTGTCCTGGAAACGCACTGAGGCCCTGCACTGTACCAGGCCACCCAACCCTCAATCTAGCAAAGACCAACATTCTACCCTACTCTCAAAGAGCTAAACCTAACTCATCTGGGGCCAGAAGGTGGCGTGGTGGTTAAGGTGACAGATCCCACATGACTTACTCTGTGGCTTGAGTACCAGACCAGGCAGCTTGAAAAACATGCCTGTTGCTTGTGCATGCATGCCCAAAATCCCTAGAGGAGAATGGAATTGTGGCATGGTCATACCCTCTGGGGAGTGATTTCTCTCTTTGCCTGGTTCTCTGTCTCTCTGTCTTTCTCCATCAAGTACATGTGTCCTATGGCAAAAATCTAAAAAGAAAATGTAGTTTCAGTTTGGTGAGCACTCACTATGGGTAGGCACTCGCCAAGTGATTTATTTGGGATTATTTTTTTTATGCATCACAATAACTCTGAGAGGTATGTATTGTTCTTATTCTTATTCTCATTCTATAGATGAGGCAACTGAGACCAAAGAGGTTAAGAAATAGGCTGAGAGTCAGCTAGTAAGAGCCAGAATGTAAACTGAGAGAGTTTCATTTCAGAGCTTGCATGTTTAACCACATGGTGGGGAGGATTTGCTGCTCAGGCCACTGTGGGATTTAAGCTCCTCCCCCCAGAGAACAGCTCCTCCTCCAACCATGAGTCACAGGTCCCACCACATTTTAAGTAGCTAGGATTATCACAAGCCTCTCCCTCCACCGGAGGGCCACCCCATCCCCATCTGCACAGTGAGAAGGCCAGGGTCACAGCAGGGTCTGCTCAGGTTTCAGCTTCTCCCTGTCCCAGACACTACCATTAAAGTCAATGCTATTAACAAAGGGTCTTCAACACATTCAGGGAAAATGTGTATTATGGAAACCTATGCATGAATTAAAGCCTTTTCTATAACAAAAGAAACTCATATTTAGTTCCGTTTTTCATAAACTTTTTTTTTTTCTTTTTTTGGAGAGATTTTTGCTATAGGGCGCGTGCGCTCGCCAGACAGACAGAGAGAGACAAAGAGATAGAAAGCGAGAAATCACCCCCCAGGGGGGATGGCCACGCCGCAATCCCTTCTCCTCCATTCTCCTCTCGGGATCTTGGGCACGCACGCACACGCGCCTGGTGTGAGTTTAAGCCGCCGGGTCCAGGACTCGAACCGCGTCGACTACGTGGGAGTCCAGCGACATAGCCATTACGCTAACTGCTGGTCCCTTTCATAAACTTTTTAAAGTCCCCTCATAGACTGGGAGAAACTGAGCCAGTGAGATTTTGTTTTTCTCTGTTTCTCCTGATACCCAGGCCAAATTTTCTTAGTGCTGAGAGACAGGAGATACTTTCCCCACTAAGAATCTGGGCTTAGATCCCAGAGGTTGCCTTTGCACCTGGAGCTTGGAGAAAAACAGCCACGTTCAAGCTGTTGCATCAGAACTCTGCTTGTGTAAGAGGCTCCCTGAGTGCACAGGCCATGTCATCACATTCATATCACCCAGAGCCTGCGTGTCCCTGGAGGCCGCACGCTGTGCTGGGTGACCACCATGGAGTTTGAGGACCTGGGTTCTAGAATTCGACAAAGCAGGATTCAGCTGCTGGCCCTTCCACAAAGGGCAATGTGAACTGAGTCACCCCACCCTCCACATCCCAGTGCCCTTGTCTGTGAACATACACACACAAAAAGGCGGGCTTAGTTTTTCTCAGCAGAAATGTGATTTCAAGAGCTTCAATTAGCTCAGAGTTGCAAAGATGAGAACAGAAGAAGAAAATAAAGGCAGGCACTGTATCAGTCACTGTGCTGTTTCCCGGGGCTTACTCTGTCCCGATTTGTTGATGCCCACTTCCTGAGGTCATCATGAGGATCAAATGAGTCCATGGATATGGGTCCTGGCATACACAGCTACATATGCTCCGTATGTATTTCTTCACTTTAAGATTCCCATTTCCTGGGACCAGCAGTTAACGTAATGGCTGTGTCGCTGGACTCCCACATAGTCAACTGCGGTTCGAGTCCCAGACCCGGTGGCTTAAACTCACGCCGGGAACGTGTGCGTGCGTGCCCAAGATCCCGAGAGGAGAATGGAGGAGAAGGGATTGTGGCGTGGCCATCCCCCCTGGAAGGTGATTTCTCACTTCCTGTCGCTATGTCTCTCTCTGTCTTTCTGGCGAGCGCACATGCCCTATAGCAAAAAAAAAAAAAAAAGATTCCCATTTCCTGCCTTGTACCTTCAGAAGCCATAGTCATGAGGATGTTTAAATATAATCCCTACAGCTGGGTCTGAGGGATGCTGGCCAAAGCACAGGAACAGGCTGAGGACCTCTGGAAGCATTCTTAAAAATGATCCCTCCTGGGGTCAGCAGGCGGCATGCTGGTTAGGGTGCTGGACTCCCATTTGGCCAACTGTGGTTCAAATCCTGAACCTGGTAGCTGAAAATCATGCCAGACACACAGCATGCCCCAAATCCCAAGAGAATAAAGGAGGAGAAGGGATGGCAGTGTGGGCTTCACACTTTCTCTCTCTCTCTCTCTGTCTCTCTGTCTCTCTCCTCTTTGAGAGCACACAAGCCCTATGACAAAAACCTAAAAATATTAATTTAATTTGAAAATAAAAAATTAAATTAAAATTAAAAATCCCTCCACCACGCCCCCACTGAGGCCAGCAGGTGGTGTGGTAGCTAAAGCACTGCACACCCACATGGCAAACCACAGTTCAAGTCCTGGACCTGGTAGCTTGAGAATCACACCAGGCTGTGTGCATGCATGCCCCAAATCCCAGGAGAATGGAAAAGACATTACAACTTGGCCACACCCCGAGGGAGGTGATTCTCACTTTCTCTCTCACCGTCTCTCTCTGCTGTCTCTCCCTGTCTCTTCAGTGAGAGCACACGCTCTATGGCAATTGCCTTAAAAAAAAGAAAATCCCTGCCCTGGTTAATTCATGGAAAACAGAGTTAAACCACAAGTTTATTTGGGTGCAAAAAATTTTGAAATCCATGCAGTTTTTTTATAGTATACATTTTCCATGTACTTTTGAAGACCCTCTCCCCATATACCAGACCTCCAACAGAGTCCTTCCCGAAAGTGTATCTGTGTTTGACCAAACGAGCTGAAAATACCTTCCTTTAAAAAAAAAAAAAAAAACCTTTTGTATTTATTGTCATTGTTGTTATTATTATTTGTTTGCTATAGGGCACATGCACTCACCAGAGAGACAAGGGGTGGTGGGGTAGGGCGAGTGAGAAAGCAAGCTGACAGGCCCGGGCCTTGAATGGCAGTTGGCCATGTGAGAGTCCAACACCCTAACAACCACGCCACCTACTGGCCCCAAAATCACTTTTTGTCTACACTGCTTCTGGAGAATTCTACTTGGGACCCCAAGTTCAAAACCTCAGCAGCAAGGGTGTATAAATCACTTTCACTAAGTTGGTTCTATTAAGGTTTTAAGTCAGAAGAAGATAAAAGCAAAAACAAAGAGTTTGCAGACTCCCTGTGGAACCTGTAAAGTAGCCAGATTGGCCTCTCTGCGGACATACAGTCCATCTACAGGTCTGGAACAGGGCTGGGTCACCCTCTTTCCTTATCAGTAGATCCTCCCCGCTGCCAGCCACCTGGCCTTCCTTTAAGCCCAAACTGCCTTCTCTCCCAGACCCACCCCATCGCCCGTGTGCCAGGCAGGATCCGCTTTTCTCAGGATCTAGCAGTACAGTGAGTTTCAGGATTCCAACTCGGGCCACTAACCTTAGTAAGCTCAGAGAATCTTTTCATCTCTTTCTGAACTTCATTTTTACCTGCAGATGAAAATTAGCCCTTACCTTTTGCAATGAGGGCTGTATGTGAGATTAAGAGAGCCCACAAATGCAGTTGGAGTTCAAAGAAAAGATAATAAGCATGTATATAACATCAGATATGTCACAGGCAGCGTGCTAAGCACTTTCTATACAACATCTCATTCAAAACTTGCAAAAAACAATGATTATCTCCATGTTAGAGATTAGGTAAATGAGGTTCGAGGAGGTTAAATACCTTGTCACATAGTTGGGAAGTAGTGAAGCCACAATTAAAGCCCTGAGCTGATTTAATCTAGAGCCAGAGCTCTTTAATATTATTTTCTGTAGTACCTTTAAATAACGGCTAAGAGGCTCAATTTATTATTAACTCCCCATCAGTTATTCTTGCAATGATAGTGATGACCAGTGGTGTCATCCATGGTTGGGGACAGTTTCTATCACGCCTGCAGGCGAAAGGCACATGGTGCAAAGCCCTGTCTGATCTTGTTGGTGACTGTCTGCCTCTCTTCGCAGTTCATCTCTACAAGTGTGCTGCCCAGCGGGAGAGCTGCGGCCTCTGCCTCAAGGCGGACAGGAAGTTCGAGTGTGGCTGGTGCAGCGGCGAGCGCAGATGCACCCTTCACCAGCACTGTACCAGCCCTGTGAGCCCCTGGCTAGATTGGTCCAGCCACAATGTCAAGTGCTCCAACCCCCAAATCACTGAGGTGAGTCCTCCGCATTCCTAGAGTGGGAGGGAACAACAAGAAACTGACCCCAGGAGAGTGGGGGAAATGTGTAAGGGAGCTTTTGTGGAAGAATTCTTGGAGTAAAGTGCTTTGAATGTGGAGGTGTAGAAAGCCTCTCGAGTGTCTCAATGGCCCCATCCAGGCATAAATGACAAGACCATGGAGCGTGTCCTTGTGCTTGTGCATGAATGTGTGTGTGTGTCTGTGTGAAGGTGCACATGATATGGGAGACAGAACCAGCCCAGTCTCCCTGCCAGGCTGATTGAGCCGGGAGGTTGGGGGCGGGATGAGAAATTGGCTCCATGGTGGGTGAACATTTCAGAAAGCAGGTTTAGCTTTTCTCAGCAGAAATATGATTTCAGGAGCTGCAATTAGCTTGGAATTGCAAAGTTGAAAACAGAAGAAGAAAGTAAAGGCAGGCACTGTATTAGCCACCGTGCCGTTTCCTGGGGTTTATACTCTGTCCCAATTTGTTTGTGCATTTTAATGGAAATAAATAGGTAATTAATTATCCTGTGAAAAAAAATGATGTTTCCAAAATGGCAAATTGCAAGAGAAGATGAATAGATGATGTGAATAAAAATGCAGCTGCTTGGTTTTGAATGGCTGGGGGGCGGAGTCATTGGACTTAACTTTGAATTGTATGCTCATCACTCTCCACAGCTCTATTCAAGGACTGTCACTTGAGCTTTGAAACTAATTGCACTTTCCTTATGGTGACTAGGAATAAAGGCCCAGGCAGGTAGCACGGTAGTCTGCAGGTTTTAGCAAGCGGAGAGAGGTTGCTCTCTTTTTCTTCCTCTTCCCTGAGCTGATAGGCTCTTCCCCTACCTCGTTTTCTCTGTTGGCCAAAGAAGGCACCTCTGGCCTCATCTATGTCACAGTGTTGGGAAACTTCTTGAGCAGCCCTGAAATCCTGTGAAAACTTCAGATCAGGCCAGCTGAGGTGGTGCAACAGAAATGCGACAGGCCATGCTGAGGTCGCATGGGAAAGTTCCAAGTTCTCTTCCTGAGGTCTTCCTATACACACTGGGCTCGTGATGTCCAAGATTCCTGCTGGCTGAGGTTGGGGGTGGATCAGAGTATGAGGACCTTACTGGGAGTAATGATCTCTCTCTCTCTCTCTCTCTCTCTGTCTCTCATGGATGAAATATAAACACCTTTTTCTTAAAAAATGCTTTAGATTACTTTTTTTTTAATTCCTCAATATTAAATGGATATTGTTAACCTATAGACAGGTTATTTGAAGAGGGAGAAATTATTTTTTTATATTTATTTATTTATTTATTTATTTATTTGAGAGATATTTTTTGCTATAGGGCACGTGCCCTAGCTGGAGAGACAGAGAGAGACGAGAGACAGAATGTGAGAAATCACCCCCCAGGGAGAATGGCCACACCACAATCCCTTTTCCTCCGTTATCCTCTCAGGATTTTGGGCACACATGCACACACGTGAGTTTTTTTAAGTCACCAGATCCAGGACGTAGACCACAGTCAACAATGTGGGAGTCCAGCGATGTAACCATTACATCATCTGCTGGTCCCTTTTTAAAATTTTTAAATAGATTTTGTTTGTTTGTTTTAACTTGTTATAGACCGCATGCACTTGCCAGAGAAAAACAGAGAGACAGGGAAAGCGAGAAAGCACCCCTGGGGGAATGGCCACACCACAGTCTCTTCTCTGTTCTCAGGATTTGGGGTACACATGCACATACATCAGGTATGGACTTGAACTGCACAGTCAGCCATGTGGGATCCAGTTCCTTAATCACCACACCACTGGCTAGCTCCTAAATTGATTTTAATTTTTTAGAACAGTTATAGAGATGCACAGCCACACCGCGCGGAAGGTCCAACGATTTCCCACATACTCGCTATACCTCCCGATGCAGAGCCTTGCCCATCGTCAACATCCTGCACCAGAGAAGCACACCTGTTACAATCAGTAAGCCTAGTTGCACATTAATTTTACCCAAGCCCAGAGTTTACATTAGAGTCTACCTGGTGTTTTACATCCTATGGATTTAAACAACTATATAATGAATTGTAGTCACCATTACAGTATCACACTGAACAATATCACTATCTGAAAGTCTGCTCTGCTCCCCTCCCCTCTCATCCTTCACATCCACTTAATCTTTTTACTGGCGCTATCATTTTGCCATTTCCACAATGCATATTGTCAGAATCGTACAGCCTGTTCAGATCTGTCTCTTTCACGAAGTAATGCACTTTTAAGGTTCTGCCATATATTTTGTTCTTTTTAAACCTCAAGATCAAATGAGTGTTGTTAACCTACAGATGATTGTTTGAAGAAGGAGCAAATATTTACTTAATGTGCTTGGCACCGTTACATTTAATCCTCACAGCAACTGTGTATTCTCCTCACATCCATTGTACAGATGAAGAAAACGAGGCTCAGAATTGAGTGATGTGCCCACATTCACACAGCTGATAAATGGCAGAGCCAGAATTCGAATTCACATTTATTTCATTCTAAAAACAGTTTTCAGTTCTCTGTAATTTGCCCAAATCACCTAAAGCAGGAAGTGCTGCTTCCCTTTTCTCAATTCCCACACCTTTCCTAGGCAGGATGGGCCAGATGCAACCCATCCACGTGGCAGCGTGTCTCAGGCAAAGGGCAGACGCTGTGGAGAAGGTTTCCTGCATCTGAGTCCTCCTCCACCCCCTTAGCAGGGTGTCAGAACGTGTACACACTGTCCCTCAAAGACTGGGCTTCCTCAGTCCCATTTTGCTCTCCAATGTGGCCATTGACGGCACCTGCTGGGCTTTCTCCTGTGTCTTTATGTGGCTAGAAGAGAATGTTTGCAGGGGCTGCGGCTGCTGCCCCCGCCTCTGCCCTCACACAGCTGGCTTCCTGAGCCGCTCAGGGCTTCGTGCCTTCTCCCCAATTCTAGTGATTTCCAGCAGCCACAGGCCTGAGAACTTGCACTGTTCTGTAATTCTCCCTGCAGTTGTTAGTCTGTGCGCCTGTCGGCACCTGCGGTGTAGGGGAGCTTAAATCAGACAGGAACTGGTTCCCATCAGCACCTCCCATCTCTGCCCACCCCAGTTGCTGCCCAACCCCATCAACGTCTGTTCCCCGCTAGCTGGGGCCCCTTCCCAGCCTAAAGGCAAGCAGTTCACTGGGAAACTTCTGCCTTTACCACCCCTGCTTACTGACCGGGGGACTGACAGGCTGCTCTGTTCACAGAGGACACCCAAGCTACACAAGGCTAATTAACCCCCTGAGGTAATTAGGCTGTAATTGATTTTCCCAGTGAACACAGCAGCAGGAGCTGGAAGCCCCCAAGTCTCCTGTTGGTGTTTTGCCGATTGTGGCTGTTCAGAAGTGGAAGAGCATCTCTGGGGAGGCACAAACCATGCTGTGTCCAAGCCAGTCTGGGGACATCACTCTGGACAGGACATGTCGGAGGGAGTAACAGGCGCAGAACATTTACTCACTGTTAACTAAAATATCTTTTTCCATTTTGCATCTCCTACCCCCACCTGATCCTCCTCTCCCTATAAAAGTCATTTTCTGTTTCTTTAAACTTTCATTTTGAAAATAACTTCAGGCTTACAAAAAGATACAAAAATAGTACAAAGAACTTTTATATACCCTTCACCCAGATTTTCTAAAGTTAGCATCTTACATAACCACAGTATAATTATCAAAATCAGGAAATTAATGCTGATACAATAATACCATCTAATATGTGTGCCTTATTAACACTGGCTGATTGCCCCACTGCTACCCTTTTCTGGTCCAGGATCCAATCCATGTTCCCATGTGACACCGCATGTCATAACTCTAGCCCTTTAATCTCAGTCTTTCTTTTTGTCTTTCACGACCTTGAGACTATTGAAGAATGCAGGCTAGTTATTTCATAGATGTGTCCCTCCATTTAGATTTGTTTGAAGCTTCCTCGTGATTAAATTCAGGTTACATATTTTTGGCAAGAGCACTAAAAATAGTATATGGTACATATCAAAAGGACAAAGAGCCTACTTGAAGGGGATCCTGATGGCCAAATTTGGAGCAATTTGAGGAAGAAAATAAATAATTATAGTTACCGACTTAACAACAGAATAAAATAAGAATTCATGGTCCTTATTGATATGAATAAGGAAAAAAAAGAAACAAAGAAATAAATGATGGGGGAGAAAGGACATGCTTCTTTACACTAGACTTCCAACTAATAAACGTAGAAGGAATTGTGGAAATGGAAACTCACCTTTTGACAAAGAACACTAATAATTGTTTTAGGGAAGAAGGGTAATGAACACCAAAATTAGTGGAAGGACAGTATGAAGGGAAATAGGATATTTACAATGTCTTAAGCTATCTTCCCATAAGATACTGTTTTTTTTGTTTTGTTTTTTTTTTTTTTTTTTTTTTTTTTTTTTTTTTTTTGGAGAGGTTTTTTTTCGCTATAGGGCGCGTGCGCTCGCCAGACAGACAGAGAGAGACATAGAGACAGAAAGCGAGAAATCACCCCCCAGGGGGGATGGTCACGCCGCAATCCCTTCTTCTCCATTCTCCTCTCGGGATCTTGGGCACGCACGCACACGCGCCCGGCGTGAGTTGTAAGCCACCGGGTCCGAGACGCGAACCACGGTCGACTACGTGGGAGTCCAGCGACATAGCCATTACGCTAACTGCTGGTTCCCAAGATACTGTTTTTTTTTTAGAGAGATTTTTGCTAGAGGTCATGTGTGCTCACCAGAAAGATAGAGACAGAAAGCGAGAAATCACTCCCCAGGAGGGATGACCATGCCACAATCTCTTCTCATTCATTCTTCTCTTCTTATTTTGCACACACATGCACATGTACCCAGCATGAGTTTCAAGGCCCAGGTCTGAGATTCGAACTGCAGTCGATCACATGGGAGTCTAGCGCCTTAACCACTATGCCATATGCTGCCCCCCCTCCCAGATACTAATTAATTACAACTGGAACAATAGTAACTTCACAGGGAAGAAACCTGGCAGATTGCATGTTAACCAACTGGTCAAAGTTAGCCTCACCAATAATGGGGAAAATGAATCTTATATGCCCCTAACAGACTGTTTCAAGGAGGGCACAACTTCAGTTCTTTGGCATTTTTGGCAATGATAATAGTAACAATTTGTTGAAAGTAACCTTTAAAGAGAATCAATGTATTTTCTTTACCTCAGCTTTTTGGACTAATCCCCTCACACCAGCAAAGATCTTTTTTCTTGAACCTCTTCATCATCAGAATTCCATGAGTTCCTTACCCTTTTTTACATGCCTTATCTCCAAATGTACACCCTCCTCAGTGCATTAGACAGAAGCCTTAACCACAGAGGTCCTCCCTGAACAGTGAGAAAAGAAGGATTCTGTGCTGGCCTGCAATGGCTGCTGGAGGTGGCAGGATGTCCAATCCTGGAAGTGGGGGCTGGAAAGGGTGCTGTCCTGCCTGGGAGCAGAGACGTGAATGGGAGGCCCTCAGAGGAGTTCTACTTCAGGAAAAGGTGTGGGTTCTTGCGTAGTTCGATCAACAGCTGTGTTCTTCCTTAACCCCTCCTCACCCCACATCTCCATGGCAACCAAGCCCACCCCTAGAGACCCATCCTTTATGGCAGCTTCATGTAGGACAAGTTGTACAGACTATTGAATTTCTCAGTTTGCATAAACTTCAGGTTAGGATAGGACCCCCTTAGGACTCACCGTCTGCTCCTTCTCAGCCATCTCATGGTGTGTTAATGATGCTGTCCCCCGTGGGAGGTGTCCCAGCTGTCATCCCGGGTGCTTGTGCACGTGTCACCTGTTCAATCCCAGGAACACGAACATGTGGAAGAAAGCCCATAAGATGCCTGGCCTGCAAAGAGGAGGCAGTTGTGAGCCACATACTGGAACAACAGGCTGGGAGAAACACTTTCCAAGAACCTGTGAGTGGACAGGATCCCACAGAAAAGGAAAGGAGACTGAGTATGTTCTCAGGAAAATGAACTCGGGAGGATAAAGGGACTTTGGGGCTAACAGGGCAGAGGTTCTCCATTCAAAGTGAGTGTATTAGTTACCTAAGGTGACCAAACAAAGTGCCACACACAGGGCAGCTTAGCAACACAGGTGTTTTTCTTGACATTCTGGAGGCTAGAAGTCCATGGTCCATCTGTCCACAGTGTCGCTTCCCTCTGAGAGTTATAGGAAAGAAGCTGTTGCAGTCCTCTCCTGCTCTGGCAGTGCTGGCAATCTTTGGTGTCCCTGGGCTTGTTGAAATATCACCTCGATTTCTGCATTTGTGCTCACATGGCATTCCACCTGTGTATCTGTCACCTCCATTTTTTCTTTAATAAGGACCCAGTCACATTAAATTTGGGCCCAACTAATGATCTCACTTTAACATCATACCTCTATAAAGACCCTATCTCCCAATAAGGTCACAGTCTGAGGTGCTGGAAGTTAGAACTTCAGAATATGAATTTGAGTGGGGACAAAATTCAATGAAAGCAAACATTCTGAGGAAAGGGAGGAAACGCCATTGGTACAAGTAAATTAATTCACTTATTAAATAGATATTACTTAGTGATTATTATACACCATGTACTGTGCTAGACTTGGTGGTTGCTACACAGATAAGTAAGTCCTGGATGGGCAGTCATAGGGATGCAGTTTCTCCTGGTATAGCTCTAGCCTATCCTTGAACATTGGCCACCTAGTAGATGTTGGAAACTGCCCATTCTGAAGACCACTCTACTTCCTCCAAAGGCCTAGGATGGAAACTTCTCATCCATACCTTTTACAGTTGTCTCCTATATAGAAAAAGAACTGCAGCAGGGATATGAGCCTCACCATTAAAAGGACACTAACCTCAGACCAGAGACATTAATACACCAGTCAACATTCTAATTCTGGGAGTCTTAGTAATAATAGCTTTTCTTTAACAAGACTCAACTATGTGCCAAGTTCTGTGCACTTTGCATACCTATTTCTCCAAATGATCCTGAGCCTTAAAGTAACCTGTGTCTTCCTAAACACAATTAGGTTCACACTTGCTGTTGTGAGTAGGGGGTAAAAAAATGGGAGGGATGGAATTGAGAGTATGTTTTAGCTTAGGGCAATCACATTCTGCATGTCAGGGTAAACATTACTTTAACTCCGACCCTAGATGTTTCTTGAAGACCCCAGACTCAATTTGGTGGCTTGGGGCTATGCCCACTAATGGAGTGATGGTTAAGTTTAAGGGAAAGCTGAAATCCCTGGTTTGGTGGCTCTGTATCTTGGGCTGATGGGAGAGTCAGTGTATCTCAGTCTATTGAGACAGCTCAGAGGATAGGACCTACGTAATTCACACCTTCAGGCGAGAACAGAGATCAGGCAAAGCCCACAAGTTGAGATGCAGGGGACAAATCCCCAAAATTGGTGTTTCTATGAAGTGACCAGGAACACACCACCCTGAAGATGTGAAAGAACCTTCCTGTGTGTTCCTGAAGCCCCTACATGTTGCAGCTAGTGCCCCACTGATGCCAGGCAGAGGAGGTGTCGGGTTGACAGTTGTTTCTCCATTGACCACTATATGGCTTTTACTTTGTTAATTTTTCAGCCTCAGTAGCTTCCCTAGCACCTCACTCATCCATGTTTAGGGAATATAAATACACTTTAAGGTTATCTTAGGTGCATGTAACTGGGAAATAAAATCAATTGTAGAAAACTATGTATACTGCCCTCCAAAACCAAGCATAAATAATGTTTGATAACATGATAATTTGAGATGATCCATCAATCTATGTTTCCTCCTGCTCTTCACCTGCCCAAATAATTTAAAACAGATTTTTTATTTATTTATTTTTTTTTTGCTGGATTCTCCCTGATGCAAAAGCATCTATGAAACTGTCTCGAAAGCTGGGACATTCACAAGTATTTAGCCGCAAGGCAGCACCAAATCTCTGCAGGAAAGGTCAAAAGCCACCTGCCCAGAGCCAGAGTGACTCGCTGCAAAGTTCCTAACAAATAAATAAATAAGTCAGCCAGCTTTCCTGAGAAACAAGCCGGCACTCTGATCTCTCGTTCATTTATTTGCAGGCCTCATTAATATAACATCACTGCAACAAACAGCTAACGGGGGATGGTGTCAGGATGAATAATGGAGTTACTCTGCTGAGATAACAATTAGGTTTTGAATGTACTATCAACTAAGACAGAGCCAGCAAGGATTCACGCCGGGCAGGAGAGCTGGTGCTGCCGATGCTATAGATTCCTGCAGAGCTCATCAGCCAGGCTCCAGCCTGCCGTGAAGAGTGTGCACACACAGGTTCATACACACCTACATGCCAGGTCAGAAAAGAACGTGAGGATCTGCCTTCTTGGACCCAGGGTCTAGGTGTCTGTGGAAGCCAGGATGGCACAGAAACTTGCAGATGTGCAGGTGGCATCACTGCCTCTAAAGGCTGGACAACACTAGCAACAGGAAAAGGACTGTGCTGGCTAGTAGCCTGGTACTTAAGGGAAGCTAGATCCCACATGGCCCACAGCAGTCTGAGTCCTGCACCAGGTGGCTTGAAAAATACACTAGGCATGTGTGCATGCATACCAAAAAATAGCAAAAGAAGGGAGAGATGGAAAAGGAATTGTGGCAGGACCATGCCCCACTGGAGATGTGTCTAGCTCGCTATCTGTCTCTAGTGAACACGTGCCCTCTGGCCTAAGTGGATTAGGAAGGAGAGGAGGAACTTCAATACACCCTCAACTTGTTCTCACTGGCTGATCCCAGTTAGGGGGGTGCTCAGGGTTAGGATGCTTTTGAAACTCCAATTGCAGACATAGGTCGGAACTTTTAGTGCAGAGTTTGGGATGCTGGTGGGGCTGAAGCCTTCATCAAGGGGATTTGATAGGATGCCTCCTCCCCACACCTGGAGGCCCCAATGTCAGTCTCTCCACCCCCCTCTTATAAACCCAGCAGTAGTGTCTGGCACCTGCTGGAGGTCATAGTGAAGGCTTCACAGGCCTGTCAGAGGCAGCAAGTACCATGAGTCAGCCTCTGCCCTGCCTGGGGCTCCACCCACTCAAGGTGCTCAAGAAAGCAATGGCTTGTTTTCTCTGAACAGTAGCTGGCCTGGCTTTACCTGGATTCTGTAATCATAAGATAGTCATATGATAGCCATCTCCATGGCCTGGCGGTTAAGGCAGCTGGATCCCACATGGCCGATGCTGCCATTTGAGTCCCAGACCCAGCAGCTTGAGTAACATATATGACACAAGCATGTTGCCCAAAGTCCCAAAGGGAGGGAGGCTTGGGGGGAAAGGGAATGTGGCCTGGCCATGCCCCAAGAAGACTGCATCCTCCTCTCCCTCTCTGACTCTCTGTCTCTGGCTAGCACACATACCCTCTAGTAAAAAAAGTGGTTATAAGAAAAAAAAAAAAAAAAAAAACACTGTAGTCAGCAGGTGGCATAGTGATTAATGAGTTGGACTCCCACATGGTTAAGTCCAGTTCAAGTCCAAGACCCAGCAATTTGAAACTCATGCTGGGCCTGTGCCCAAAATCCCAAGAAGAGAATAGAGAAGGGATTGTAGTGTGGTCATCCCCCTCTGAGGCGGTGATTTCTCACCGTTCGTCTCTCTGTCTCTACAGTGAGCGCACATGTCCTATACCAAAACTCCCTCAAAATAATAATAATAATAATTAATTTTAAAAAGAAAAAGAATCATTAACAATCACTAAATGCTTACCTTGTACCTAGCACTCTGTCAGCTGTGATATCAAATGTCGTCTCGTTTAGCCTTCACAACTTCCATGAGGTAGACACTGTCACCAGCCCATCTTACAGGTGAGGAGATGGAGGTGCTGGCAGGTGGGATAACTGCCTTGAAGTTGCATTGGTAATACGTTTTAGAACTGGGTTTGAACACTCAGCTCCTTGTCTCCAGGTTTGCCTGCCTACTATTCTCCCCTGTCCCGAGCTCACTTAGAACTCTCGGGCTACAGAGCCAGAGGAGAAGAAGGAGCTAGCCCCGAGTTCTTCCTCAAGCCTACTGCTAGGGTGGGAAGAAAGCGAGTAGCCCCACTCCCGGAGTCACTGGGGAGACTGGACAGGCACAGAGAGAGATGACAAGGGGCAAGGCCAGGAGGGGAGTGTGGACGTTCCCTGGGGCAGAGCAGAGAGGAGGGAGGTGGATGCCGAGAGCTTCAGAGACGGAGATCACAGGAGTCCAGGTAACGACCAACGAAGCCGACTCCGGAGCCCCTTGGAAGGCTACAGGGTGCAGCCTTAGCCAAGGGAATGGGGTGCCAGGCCTGAGCAGAGGGAGCCAAGGAGCAGACTAGGGCGTGAGTCCTCACAGTTGGTGACGTCTGGGCAGGAGGATGGTCGACTCAGGCAGTGCCATGTAGAGCCGGAAAGCATTACTTAGATGGACCTGGTGGGGTTCTAACCCTCACTGTGTAGCCTTGAGCGAGTTACTTAACCTCTCTGGGATGATCTACTGCACCTGTAAAGTGGGAATAATAATAGTTCCTCCTCCACACCTTGCATTTAGCCCTAAGTGGTAAAAGCTATGTAAAGCCCCAAGCACAATTCCTGACTCATCATAAGCACTTAATAAATAAAATGGATACCCTCTTTCTCGAATCTTCAATAACCTGAGGCGGATGCCCCTCCTCTGTCCCTTCTTCCTCTGTCTCTATCAGCCAGAAGACACATCCCTCTAGTGCAGCAGCCCCGGAAAGCAGTCTCTGACCTGCCAGTGTAGGAAGGGGGTTAGAGGGTCTCTGGGATGGGAGTGGGTTTTGTGAGCCTCCCACAAGCCCCTGTGAACCACTAAAGCTCTACTCAGCAGGTCCCAACTGAGCCCCTCCAAGGCCCTGCCCAAGTCCCTGCTGGAGTCCCTGCCTAAGTCTGAACCGAGGACGGCAGCCCAGGGCAGCCCAACCGAGTGCCCACAGCAATCTGGGCTGCCAAGCCTCTGAGCTTCCAGTGCACCCCCACCCGAGCTCCCCGGCGCAGCGCTTCGGATCTCCCCAGCTGTAATTAATCGGCTGCATCTGCTCTCACCCTTGGGCGGCTTTGTGGTACAGTTCCCTCCGAACTCTTCAATTAGTGGCTGCAAGAAGGAGGGCGGGTGCAGCCTCCCGGCGGTTGCTTTCCAGGTCACAGCACTCAGGGAGAAAAACAAACATGACAGAGTCTGGCAGGAATACAGACTGGGCTGGGGTGCCCCAACACTCGCCCCAGCTCAGGTGGGCAGTGCTGCTATCCAGGTGGGGTCTGAGCAGGTGGAGGTGTGGCCCTCCCAGTGAGATGTTCCTAGAAGCTTTGAGAGGGCCTCTGCGGAAGGTAGGCCTCTCCCAGCTGGCCACCTACAGTGGCCCCTGTGGCCAGGGTTGGGGAGGGGTGTACCTGCATTACCCCACCTCCTGCCGGCCTCGCCTTACTGGCTTCACAAGAACAGACCAAGAAGTGCCTGACCAGGACTTGGAAAAACCACTTTCCTACATGGGCAGGTCAGTGACCACTTTCCAGGGCTGCTGGGCTAGCCCTAAAGCATTTCCCGTATTTTCTGTCTGAGTCCTGCAAAAAATAGACACATTTTTTATTCTACAACAAATCAAACCACCAGGACTCAAAGGCACAATAATAATACAACTTAAAGTCCCATTAGGATGCAAATATAGCTTTCTTTAGGGAGGAGAGTACAGCAGAGTGAAAGGTACATAAAATAGGGAGAGGAACCTTGGGGAGGAAAACAAAACAAAGCCTGGGTTTACCCTCCACCGAGTCTTGCCAGGCCAGCCCGGTTAATGGTGTGTGTGACAAGCAAAGGGAAGTCATTGTCACGGGCCCTCCTTACTGCGCATCAATCAATCAGGCCTTTGCTCCAGCCACAAGCCTGGTGCGGGTCACTACACGCTCAGAGGATGCTGAAGTTTCTGATAGAAACCCGAGGGTCCAGAGAAGAGCATCCAAAATGATCAAAGGGTTTGAAAACAAGATCTTTGGAGACAAGGCTTAACAAAATTGCAGAAACAAAGGCCAGGAGGGACTTAATTGCTGTCTTCAGTATTCGAAAGATGTTACATGAAGAGGCAGCTGTTGAGCCCTCCATTCGATGAAGAATCAAACCAGAAACTGGTCTAAATTAAAGCAAAGGAGAGTGCAGGAAGAACTTCTTAATGATTCCACTGTTAAAACACCACCTCGCTCCCAAGCAACACTTAGCCACGCCATTCCTCCAGTCATTAAAGGACACTGTTTGTTCTAGACCCTGATTGAGCCCAGGGTTTCCCAGTAACGGCGCGTGGGGATATTTATTGACGGGTGCTCCATTCCAGGCTATTTACTAAGTATTAGGTTACTGAGAAAAGCATGCTAGTGCCTGCCTCGAGATAGTTACTGTCTTTTTGAAGAAATGAGTGTTGCAGTCCAGCATGGCGAGTGTTATTTTGGATGTATTCATGAATGGCAGGAGGCACATAGGAAAAAGGGCCACTAAATCTGCCTGAGGGCACCAGGGAAGACCTCATGGAGGCATCTTTTGAGCAGAGCAGGATGGGTGAGCATTTGTCAGTGGACGTGCTTGCCTGGTGGAGGGAATGCATCTACACCCTATAGTTGGGGGGGGGGGGGCTAAGCTTTCCCAGGAAGCACGTGTCATGCACATAAGGCTGAGCCAGAACCCTGAGATGCAGGAGAGGAGCCCACGGGGGTCTAGTATAGCACCGGGAGAACCTCAGCAGTCCTTTTCACCCGACCCAGCAACCATGGCTGCTTCTGGTTCTCTTCCCAGCCCCCTCCTTCTAGCTCTCACTTCTGAGGTCCAGGGTAGTGAGACCTTAGATTGCAGGCCCGTATTAATAGAATATGTGCTGAAAAGCATGGGGCTGAAATTAGGCACCTTCCCAGCTGATTTTGCTGGTTCTCCTCTTCTTCCTGTCTCTTCACACCCCCACTATACACACACACACACACACACACACTCACACCCCAAACTGTCAAACCACTTGTTTGCGTGGGTGTCTCATTTAGAACTGCTTTCCTGAAAGCATCCATTGAGTTCATTGTGAAATACTGCATGTACTACAAAATGGCTAATAGCCAGGGGAAAACAAAATAGTCAGAAGGGAGGGAGGAAAGAATGAAGACCATCTTGGACAGAGTCAATGTCCTTCCAAATTTATTCTGGGTAAAGAGTGATGTCTGGTTCAGAATATGATTCTATGCAGGACCCAGAATGCAGCAAAGCTGAGGCTTTTACCCCCCCCCCCCCCATGACATCATGACCATAGCCTGCCAGGAAACCTCCCAAGTATTCTCTGATCAGCCCAAGAGCAGTCCATTTCACCCCAGGTCATCTCCTTATTGACGTCACGAGCTCCTTGATTCACATGTTCTCCTTCCAGATCAATAGGAAGATTTCTATCATCTCTAAGCTCCCTACCAACTCCAGCATTCCATGCTTTTGTCATCTCAGAAGCCATAAATGCGGAGAAATACAGTGAAGGAAATTACCAATTATTAAGACCTACTTTCTAAACCAGCATGCTAGAGAATTTCCAATGTTATCTCACTAATCTTCACATCATCCCTGTGAGTGAAGCATTATTATCTGTCTTCGGATGAGGACATTGAGATTCAAGGTCACTTAGCTCATAAGTATCAGAAACAGTATTCCAGTTCAGGTCTGTCTGGCTCCGGAGCTGACTCGTCCTGCTGCAGACACTGCCTGAGCATCAGATAGTCAGGTATTCTCTTCCCAAAGTAGCCAGCAGCACCAGGGCTTCTGGAACTGGCAGCCAAGACCTGCCTAATATCCCAGTCATATTTGGGTTCTGCTCTGTCAATGGGAGACTCCGTATAACTCTACCCTGCCCCCTCCACTGCCCTGTAGCCCCACACCTCCTTGCAGATCTGGAAGACCTTATTAGAATTCTGAAAACAGTAGTTTGTGACTCAGCCAACTTGCCTCTTTATAAACCTGTGTCAGCAGATGGTGTAATGGTTACATTGCTGCACTCCCATGTACTCAACCATGGTTCGAGTCAAGGACCTACTAGCTTAAACTCACTCCAGGTGCATGTGCATGTGTGCCCAAGATCTTGAGAAGAGAATAGAGGAGAAGGGATCAGGCCATGGCCATCCCCCCAGGGGGGTGATTTCCCACTTTCTGTCTGTCTCCCTCTCTCGCTCTGTCTTTCTGGCAAGTGCACATGCCCTATAGCAAAAAATCTCTCTAAAATAAAATAAAGAATAAACCTGTATAGAAAAAATCAGACTTGGCTCCCAATAGACCAAGCTTTACAGAATAGAGCTCTGGGTGCTTTTCAGAGTGTTCTGGGAACAGTCTCCATGGCAGCTGCAGACAGTACAGCTGCCTAACATAAGGTGATATTGTGGAAGATTCTGTTCTCTCCTCTGGAGAAGACATCCTTTCCCACCAAGCTTCACCTCTGTAGCCTCCCCGACAATGCTTGGTTCTGATGAGAAATGAAGAAACCTGGATGCCAGGTTCTCAGTACCCTAGACCAGCACACAGTCGTCATGGCCCTACTTCTCGGTCACCTGGAAGGCCTTGGGTGGTATCTGCTATAAGAGGTGCTCTGAGCACAGACCTCCACTTTGACTGTCTTTGATTTTTAAGCTAGAAGAAAGCAAGTGACATGCCCAAAGGCACTGAGATTTTGGAAATGCATTGTATATTCAGGAACCACTTATATCTGGGTAGGATATGGAAGACATGGAATAAGGTCATGGAAGACACAGTTGAAAAGTAAAGATAATCAGAACCATAGAGGGCTATTAGAGCAAGTGACTCATAACCTGGACAAGTATGTCTCATAGAGGTCACCCTGGCAGCTACGAGAAAGTTAGGTTTACATGGAGAAACACAAGAGACCCTTGTGATTAGTGTAGACTCCTACCTCTGGAACACATGGATTCAAAAGACACAAGGGAATAAGAAGTGATAGGGCCTGGCAACCTTATTTTGTTAGAGATGATAGGTGAGGGAATGGGAGGGATAAAGATGCTTGCATGATTCCTGGCTGGATGTACAGTGACACCATTAACCTTCAAATTTGAGACTCCAGGAGGGTAATTGGGTGGGGGGTGGAAGGAGGGAATATTAAGAGCTCATTTTTGGACATGGTGAAATTTGAGGTACCTAAGGGACGTATTGTAGAAGTTGAGATGTCCAGTAGCAATTGGATATATGGCTATAGAGCCCAGGAGAGAGGTCTGAGCCAACAATACAGATTTGAAAGTCCTCAGTAATGGAGGCCTTGGGAATCCTCTTGCAAATCAAATAATCACCACCTCATCTATATTTTGGAAATCCAGACTCTTACACATCGGTCTTGCTTTAAGCAAGGAAACTGTAAGCTACATCCCTTGTAAGCCCCAGGGCATGGTATTTGCCTAGCTATTCCCCCCCCCCCCCGCCCCCGGCCTTTCCTCACCATCTACCCCAGATGCCAGAAACATAGTACATAGAGTGGAACAGAAACCTCATGAAAACCCAGCAATCCCTAGACACTACCCAAGCCCCATGAACCTGATTTAATGATCTATAAGGATACTGATTCTTCTTGTTTAGATTCTAGCAGCTGTTTGCTGGAACTGTCTCTTCGACTTGTGTCTTCATGCCAAGATCCTAACACTTGCTAATAATTTACCAAAGGGAAGGAGGGGGTTCTTCTCCTCTAAATAGCTAAGCTGACTTATGTTTCCAAAAGATATGTTCTAACAAATGGGCCTGAAGTACCTACAAGCACATGTCTGACACTGACCCTTGAGTGTCTGAAGGAACACTACAGTGACCTACCAGCAGGAGGAAGCTACCTCGTGGAACCCGCCAATGCCACTGAGTATCCACAATGCAATCCCCACGTGCTACCTGCAAGACAAATATTTTTAGGCTTTCCAGAAAGATTTCACTTCACAGGTTTTCTGAAAGGTTGTAATTAACTGCAGCGAGCAAGAGAATGTATTTTTAAAAATAAAAATGCGGAAGAAGAGAGAACCAATTGCCACAGTTTTGTCAGCTCCTTTGGGTTAGGTGGGTTCACATCATCCAGGTGGCTGGGGGAGGAGGGGCACCAAAACTCATTATAAGTGGATCAAAAGACCAAGACCTGAAAGGAAATTCCTGCTGATGTTCTGCAGGGGGTGGAGGCAGCCCCTGCCCTATTTCTCATTAGCAGAGGTCCAGCTCCCCAAGCCTGAGAGTCCCAGGTCCCTATGGGAACTGTGCCAGAGGGAGTGGACCAGCCAGGATATACTACTGTTGGATATGTTTGGGGTGCTCTGAGACAGAAGGGCTATAGGGGCTAGCAGTTCTTCAAGCCAGCTTTTTCCTCTCCAAGTTGTCCTTCCTTCCCCGCACACAGCCCCGCACTGCCGACTCACAGGGAAACCTCAAAGCCCCCTTGACTATATCTCCCTTGAGTCATTTCATGTACCTTGTTTATTTTTATTCATAAGGTGGGATAGTTTATTCCCAGAAAAGGGAATCAGAGTCACAGACAAGGTGACATGGTGAGATGAGCCCCCAAATGACAGTGTTATGGCCTAACTGGCAAGAAAGGAAGGAGGCAGCTCCATCTAAGTCCTATGGAAGAGGATAGATGGTCAAGAGGCCAAGTTCAAGCCTAGGCTCTGCACCCAACCTTCCTGAGAGCCTGAGTCTGAACAGCAGGTCAGCCAGGCAGCAAGGGACATCGACATGCTGCGTCCCTGGTATCTCTTTTCTGCTTGTATTACCTGGGAATTATGGCTGAGCTGGTGATAGAACGTATGCTGCTCACATCACAGGAAAGGAGCATTGCCTCTCTGAGGGGGGCAGGGGAGGTGGAAAGGGTCTCCAGCACCTTCTGCAGCATTTCCCCCTATACTCACCTACCCTCTGGTCCCGGAGTACACTGACTGCCAGCCCACCAGACACCCACCACCAGCGAGCACAGGGTTGGCCGAAGGGTTCTCCAGAACTGTCCAAGGACACAGAGGCTGCAGCTCTGCCCAGAGGTCCAATTTGGAAGAATCTAGTGGAGTCCTGATCTTGATGAAGTCCCCATCCCCTCTCCCTCCATCTTCCAGTTTGCCTTTCTCATAGTGTTGTGAAAAAAAACTTGACTTTATTTTTTACAGCTGTGTGTACAAGTTGTTCAAGGCTTTGGATATATTCCTGATGTCTCTGGGTCTCATTTTTCTCTCTGTAAAATAAAGATCTTAAAATAAGATACCCCAATATCTCTTCCAGTTCTAAAGCACAATGTTCCTCTGCCATCCAGGATTGAGTTCACTTCTAATTTCTTCCGACTTCAGATAACTATGGACCACCACGTTTGAACTTATACACTGAGCTCTGTTGGATCCCAAAGAGCTGCATTTTTACAATAGCTTAATCCGATCCCAGACAGAAGCTTGCACCTTGGGAGAACCTGATTCATTCTGCCATTTCTTTTCCCTTTAGGCCAAAGCAAAATGAGATAGTGAGTGTTTGGTGACTGAATTAAGGAATGACTAAATAAATGCTCCTTACTGATCGGAAGGCTAACAAAGCTTGTTTAAAATCCTGAAGTTATTCCTTCTTGGTCCTAACATGTGTCAAAGGATTTTTTTGCAGTACAATGTCAGACACATTTCTGTCTTTGATCCTCCCCCCTGCAGTCACCCCTAATCTTGGGCTCCTCCAAGCTCCTGCAGTTCTTCATCTCTATCTGCCTTATCACTGCACACCCTGAATCAGCATTATTTATGTGCCTCCTTTATCTCCTCCTCCTTGACTGGAAGTTCCTGGAGGGCAAATTGCCTGTCCTGTTCATCACTGCACTCCCTACAGGGTCTAGCACACCCGAGTGACAATAATAACACTGTCACAATTACAAAGCTTTTCTGGTTTACAAAATGCCCCCCACACACACACCGTCTACTCGGTGAGGTTGGTAGAGCTGATAATACTCCCTTTACCCCTGAGAACTGAAATTCACAGAGATGACGTGACTTAACCAGAGCCAGGCAGCTAGTGTGTTAGGGACACATCCCAGATGATGATTTTTTGTCTTGAGTCCGAGTATTCTTTCTGATCTTTTTTTTTTAAGTCTCATTTTTGAATTTTTAAATTTTATTCCTGATACAGAATGTGTGCACATACGTGAGAGAAACACCTTTAACAGTATCTCATCACTCTGTGATCCCCCTTTTCTAGCCTTCTAGTTCATGGGGATCTTGGGTGTGTGTGAGATGACCTTCAAGCCGACCCAGAGATCTGAACCCGTAGTCAGTCATATGGCTTCCAATAATGCAGTTCAATTTGTTACCCACTATGCCACCAGGCTGGGCCTGATCATTTTTTTAAATAAAAGGATTAATTAATTGATTATTTAAAGAACTGAAGGAGTAGCATAAAATAGAAGATAATGTCAGAGTCCTAGAAAAGCTAAAAAGTGGAGAAACACACTTTATTCACCCAGATTGCAGGTGTCCATCGAAGTCCTTACACTTCCTGGGGGTGGGGGAAAACAAAGCTACTCCCACTGCCAAGGCCAACCTGGTTTGCTAATCCCACCTCCCTCTTACAGATTTTGACAGTGTCCGGACCACCTGAAGGAGGGACACGAGTGACCATCCACGGCGTGAATCTGGGTCTGGACTTTTCTGAGATCGCCCATCACGTGCAGGTGGCTGGGGTGCCCTGCACGCCCCTCCCAGGGGAATACATCATCGCTGAGCAGTGAGTCCACGCTGGCTGGCCCTTTTCCCATGGAAGCTTCCCGGTGGAGACTCCCCCACTTTCTGTGGGACTTTACCAGGATTGGTCTCCCATAGCCACCTCCTCCCATGGTCCCTGCCCCAGATGCTGTCCCAGGGCACCTCTAGTATCCCACCCCCACCCTCAGAGGGTCCGGTTCTGTTTTATTCTCTGTTCTGTTACTCCTCTGGCATCGGGGCACTGGCACCAAGTCCATGTTCTTGGCCCACCAGCATGGCAAGCTCAGGCTCCTCCTATGGCTGCCCGGCCCCTCCGCCCCAGCTCCCATTGGAATGCATCCCGCACGGTGGGCTGCGGGCAACAATTTGTTTGGTGTGTGGGGCTCTGACAGCAGCTTAATCCGAGCAGGGCCTCCGCCGGAGCAAATTCATTTATTTCACTAAGGGAAATGTCAGCTGGAAATTAGAAAATAGGCATGTAGTGGCGGACAGGCGGACGGGGCTCCAGGAGTGACATATGTTCCAATTTGGGGTGTTCATTTGGCAGTGGCGGCCACTGTGGAGCTTGTGGGCAGGAGGTAGACACGAAGCTGGGGTGGGCAGGAGGAAGAAGGGATGCTACCCCTCCGAAGGAGAAAGGCAGGGGAGCAGTCAGAGCATTCTGCACGGTTGGTCACGCAAAGTCAGGTCAAGCCATCCTGATTCCACTTGAGAACAGGGCTCTGCAAGGCATCCTAGGGCATGACCAGAGCATGACTTAGCCAGGTCCTTCTGCCCCCTCAGGTCCTCCCTCTGACCTCCCAGAGCAAGCCTTTATTTAGTACCAGTGACATCATGTTGTCTTTTATCACACTTTTCAGTTACAGGAGCACTTTTTCCACCGTGATCTCGTTTTTAATTGGAAAGGGCCCTGATAGAGAAATGTTGTTACCATCATTCTGCAGAGCAGGAGAGCACGGCAGACTCAAAGAAGTGAAATGACCTTCCGGGTTCACTCAGGGCATAAGGGCTGAGGCAGGATTAAAACTCGAGTCTCCCGACTCCTCAGCCAGAGCTCTTTCCCTTCCATGACAGCAATGGGCAGGACTCTGAGACAAGAGTGGCCTGAAAACTCTGTGACTCATCAGCATGTGGCTTTGAGGTTCAGGAGCCGTGATCCCAGTGTGGCCCAGAGGAGGGTCAAGCCACAGTCAGTTGGATGTTAGGCATGCATGCGCCTCACCCCAGGGAACTCAGACTCATGGCTGTGGGATGTTTGCTAACCAGGAGAGGTGCAGGGGTTGACAGATGCCTCAGTTTCTTCTGACCTGATCCCTCCCTGATGGCTTTATCCCTGCAAGGAGTGAGTCTTGGCAAAAAGGTTGGCTGGGCCCATGGAGGAGCAGGAGGGGGAAGAAGACAAATGACATAGTTCTGCTTCTCAGCCAGAAGAGGAGTTAGAAGGGGGTGAGGCCGGAGCCGGGACAGCCTGCAGATGTCCTCGGCCAGCCTTTACAGAGCCCAGCACCCTGCCAGCCTGGCTGGGCTCTCAGTCACATTGGCCCCAAATGCCGGAGCAGAGACAGGTCTCCAACATACTAAGAAGCATCAAGACTTCAAAGGACAGAGCTTAGGATGACTGTCCTCTGAGAAGTGAGAAATCTTGCTTGGACAACCAGGCCTCACAATCCCATGAGATTTAGAATTGAATGTTGTTTTAACCCTGGCTCCTCTACCCACCAGCCCTGAGACCTTACTAGCTATTTGGTTTCTCTGACCTTCACTGGCCTAACATGCTTATGCAAATGTAAGGGACTTTAGTTCTATTTTTTTTATTCAAATGTACAACTCACCCAGGGCTAAGATAAAAAGAGACCAAGAGAAACAAGAAGTAAGGATATGAAAAGAACCCGGGAGGTGAATGGTCTCCATGGGTTCCTACCCAGGCTGGTGGTTACCCTAGTAAAGCACCACCGTCATCTCCCAGGCATGGGGCAGGCAGGAGGCAGCGTGCAAACCCCGCACCTCGCTGGATGCAGCCCTGGTTTCCCGCCGTGTCAGCCTCATTACCACTCTGGAGGTTCAGAGTTTGTTAACATCATTAAAGCCTCCATCCCGGGCAGTGAGCAGCAGGCACCATCGTTACAGATGTCTGTGAGAGATGAATTTGGCTAAGCGAGCTCGGTGCAGAGTCCCGGGCACGGGCAGGATTAGCAGGCACGGTAATGATTCACCATATGCTTGTGCCGTGCCATCTATCACTCAGCAATTAGGTTAATGTTGGTTAAAGGGCCCCACTTAGTCCTGCAATCAGCACCCCACAGGTCCGTGGAGGGCTGGATGATTGAGTCGCAGGACTTTTTCCAGGCAATGGGATGCGGTTGAGGCTGCAGCTCAACCTCTCCTGGGACAGGGCTCTGCGTGAGACAGTCTTAGCTCAGGACCTGAGATCTCCTCCCTCCATCTGCTGCACCTGGGAACTTGGCCACGGCCAGATGGGTGTTAGACATGTGCGCTCCCCACCCCAGGGAGCAAGGCACCCTGTGGGTGAGGCTTCGGGAGGTGATATAGAATGGGAGTGA
This sequence comes from Tupaia tana, assembly GCA_026018925.1. NCBI lineage: Eukaryota > Metazoa > Chordata > Mammalia > Scandentia > Tupaiidae > Tupaia > Tupaia tana. Next base: position 149,171,907 of record JAKSZU010000007.1, read on the forward strand.
GGGCACTGAGCCAGGTGCCAGGAGACTGGATGTCGGCCCTCCACAAAGCTACTGATGAGCCAGGTGACTCGGGGCAAGTCGCTTTTTCCCCTGACACTCTAATGTCTCATTTGGAGAATAAATATGTATGAATAGGTCATCTCTAGCCGTTTGCATGGCCCTTAGGTTATCCAAAGCAGAAAACTATATGCCCCATGGAACCCACCACTCCCATCATGAGAAAGCTTATCAGTGGCACTAAGGTGCTCCCAGAAGCTCCTTGTCAACCAGGAGTCAGGTGTTCAAATATCCAAGCTGGACAGTTATTTGGTTCAACTCCTCACTTTAGAAGGAGAAAATGTGGGCATCTCTGACTACTGTCTCCTAACAGGACACAGGCCTCTCAGGGTCGCCTGGGATGCAGGGAGGAGACAGGGAGGCAGGAAAGCCTAGGAACCCACACACAGAAACCTGCTGACTTACACGGCCTAGAGGAGACAACCACCTGTGGTTTTCTACAACCAAGAAGGTGGGAGTGACAGGTGATTAGAGTCTTAGGAACCCAGCTGGTGCTTTCTCACACCCCACTGCCAACCACCTCACTTCTGTCATTGCTGCCATTTCCATATGCCCGTCCCTCCCTGAAAGACAAGCAGAGCATTCCACTAAATCCAGCAGCAGTAGAGAGATCACATGTGAGCTTGGGAGTCAGGCTGACCTGGATTTGAATCTGGACCCTGCCATGTACCACACATGTGGCTGCAGAGAAGTCACTTAGCATTTCTGAGCCTTAGTTTCATTACCTGTGAGATGGAGAAGTAAGACCTGCCCTGTGGCAGAGCCTGGGGCTGACACCCTGTCTTACAGAGTGCCTGTACCACAGTGAATTGTAACTCTTATTATGATAAACTATAGAGTCTGCCTTGGCATGACACTTTCCCTCAATATCACCCTCTTCACTCCCTGCAGCTGTCCTTGGTTCTTCCTTTAACTCCCTGTGTTCCTGAGCTCAGAGAACAAGTGCCTACAATAAATACACTCGAGGCCTTCCCACCTTTCCCTGTAGGATTCAAGGAATGAAAGGGAAGAAGAGTTAGGGAGAGGCATTTGAGTTTTGGTCTACCCAGCTGTCTGATTTCCTGAGATCTCATCTAACCCAGACCCTTCTCTGCAGCCCACTGTCAACCACAGTGCTCCCTTACTCATTCTTTGTGCCAGAAGGGAGCTTGGCAGCACTGCCGAGGAAGGGGTCCCAGAGGCCAGCTCTGGGTCCTCACTGCAGCCCAGCCCCTGAGCCCCTACAGCAGGCCCTTCTGGGCAGGGCGTTCGGAACTAGAACTGCAGGTGTTTATCCCTGGACACTTTCGCAGCAGCCATCTCTCACCCATCGCTCTTCTCCCAGGTGCTTGACATTTGTAAAGTTTGTCTTTTGGGACATGAACACTGACTGAGCAAGAAAATGCTCTAGAGCAAAACAGTGTGCCAAGAAGCTCCAGCCTACTGTTAACTCCCTACACAGATGCCGAACAGGGTCATTCCAGGCTTCTCCTTGCCCGTGGAGGAACCTTCCAATGCTGCTATGACGTGTTCTCATATTACCTTTTCCCATAACTTCAAACCTAAGATAATTTATTCCTCCTTTACTTTCCAAGGATCGGTCCAGCCAAATGCCTAAGAGCAGTGATTGAGAAACAAGCCAGCCTGATTAGAGGAGAGGGAAAGGAACTCATACCTGCTTCTTCCCTTTCTCTCTCCTCCTCTCCTCCTTACTACCCTCAAAGGGCAGCTGATTCTGCTCCAGAGCTCTTTGATACTGCAGGGCCTGGTGTGCAGGAAAACAGGGACCCCAAACAGAAGATGTGAGAGCCCAGGGGACCAGCAGTTAGCGTAATGGCTATGTCCCTGAACTCCCATGTAGTTGACTGCGGTTTGAGTCCCGGACCTGGTGGCTTAAACTCACACCAGGCGCGTGTGCGTGCATGCCCAAGATCCCAAGAAGAAAATGGAGGAGAAGGGATTGCGGCGTGGCCATCCCCCCTGGGGAGTGATTTCTCACTTTCTGTCTCTCTGTCTCTCTCTGTCTTTCTGGCGAGTGCACGCGCCCTAAAGCAAAAACCTCTACAAATAAATGAATAAATAAATAAATAAATAAATAAGATGCGAGGGCCCAGGAAGCAGCACGGGGGAGTCGGTACTCCAAGCAGGTAGCAACAGGATAATAACCACACATAGAATTTTAAATCGAGCTTCTCAAATGCTCCGTTAATGAGGTTTAAGGAGACAGTTACGTGTCAAATACTAATTGATCATTGCTATCATGTTTACTCGGGTTCAAAATTAATTACTTTATTCATAGAGAAAGGGAAGTGAGACTGTTCTTCCATGTGCATTCAGTACGTTCTTGTTGAATCTAATATGCTAAACGTAATAAGACAGTTATTGCATGTTAAGTAAATATTCGCCAGGAGTGAAAGTACTTATTTGGGATTAACTGTTATGAAGGAGATGGAGATCGGAGGCATGCCGAGTGTGTGAGCATGCGGCGTATTTGCTTAATGCAAGTTTTATTACATCGAAATGAAATCTCTGTTTAGTTACCTTCCTTCCTACAGAAGCTGTTGAGATAAGCATCACTCGCTCCGTTAAACACGGATCTTCCCCACCGTGCCCGGATAATGCTGGGGATTAGTGGGGGGGGTCTGTTTTTCTGACTCCCCATTAAGCAAACCTACCAAGGCCACCAGGCTGCTCTGAACTGTAGATGGTGTTGGGAGGAAAGGAAAATCCTCTCCATTCCCAGATCCTTTCTTGGAGCTTGGTAGGGCCCCTCCCACCCAACCCAGGCCCTATAATTCCAGGCAACAGGTAGCCCCAAAAACCTGATTTCTGCTGTCCCTCCTCTGTCTCCCAGCCGCCCACCTTTCTAGAAGGCTGCTGGGGCTCAGGCAGCCAGTATCTAAGCGTGCCTGTGAAACTGTCTGTGGGCACCCGGGAGGCTGACGCTGGGAGTATTGATCTGACTGCTCAAGAGAGAGCACCACGCCTCCTCCCTCCAGCTCTCCCACTAGAGCGAGGAGTGACTTCCCACCCAGGGCCATGCCACTGCTTTCCCCATCAGCTTAGTGCACTTGGCCCTTGATTAAGTCAGAGGCTGGCGTCTGCTGGCCTGATGGCCTAATGAACTTCTCCGCCTCCACCCCTGCACCCACTGCTACAGGACTCACTCCTCTTGTGCTGGGAGCCCCTGTTTTGAGCTCTCACTATCTCACCAGATTATCTATCCCTTTTTAAAACTCACTGCAGGCAATAAACCACAATTGAATCAGCTTGGCAAGCAGACTCTCCCTGCTCTTTGAGGAAGAGTTGCAGTGTTGGCTTAGAGAGAGAGAACAGATGAAATAGCTGCTCCTAGATTTCCCTGTCGGATATTCCATTTATTTCAAAATACTTGGTACCTACCCAATGCCAGGCACCATGCCAGGCACTGGGGACTACAGGCTTGGTCCCAGAATTTGGCCACATAGAGGCATGCAGGGCTTTAGAGGTGATCTAATCCAACCTTCGTACCATGTAGATAAAACTGAAGCCCAGAAAGGGGAAGCACTGTACCCAAGCTCATACTGCTAGATGAGTGGCCTAGCTGAGTCTTAGTCCAGCGCTCCTACAAGACTGAGATGAGTCTGCACTGCAACTGGGTGAGCGAGCTGGGCAGGGATGTGCTCTCTCCAAGCCTCTCACTGGAAGGTTTACTGTCTCCTCAGGATTGTCTGTGAGATGGGTCATGCCGTCGTGGGAACCACCTCTGGGCCAGTGCGCCTATGCATTGGCGAGTGTAAACCGGAGTTCATGACCAAGTCCCACCAGCAGTATACCTTTGTGGTGAGTACTGGGGCTAGGTGTCCAGCAAAAGCCCATCTTTGGAGCCAGCAGGTGGCGTGATGGTTAAGGTGCTGGACTCCCACATGGATGTCCACAGTTCAAGTCCAATACCTAGTGGCTTACTTTCTTACTTTCCCTCTCTCTCTCTCTCTCTCTCTGTCTCTCTCTGGTGAGCACGTGTGTCTTATAGCAAATTTTTAAAATAATAATAATAATTAATATAATAAAATAAGTAACTAGTAAATAAATCTGCTCCAGACTTCTCCCAGGAAAACCCCACACTCACTGCCAAGCCAGGCCCTACCACGCTTCTTGCCAACCACATAGGAGACCAGGAAAAGAAACTTCTGGCCTTGCCAGGGCAGGTTGGACATGTGAGTTGCAAAGCTGTGGAGACTTGCGGTCCCAGAGGGCCATAGGTCAGAGTTCTAAATCAGGCAACATCAGACCTTCCTTAGAAAGTGGCTCCTAGATAGAGAGGGGCTGCCCTCTGTCCTGCCAGTGTGACACCTCCATCTAATTCCAGCCTAATGAGGATACATTGCCTGAGGGACCTAATTAAACGGGTCTATATTTATCCTCCTGCTTTGTTTTCTGCCAAAGATATTTTAAGTGGGAGTTGAGAAGAGTCACTGAAATCTGGCAGGGGTGTGTGTGAGAGACGGGAGCAGGAGAGCGTGGCATATGAGCCCGTCTCTCTGTGTCGATGTGTTACATGTGTTACATACACACACATGCCTGCAGACCCCTTCTTGCTCAGCCAATAGCTGGTAGAATCACAGAGGATTTCTGGCACTAGCGTCATACTGTAACTCGATAACTCGCTTTCGCGCCCTGGAGTCCGCTGGGGCTATATTTATACGAATCAATAACTTGCTCCTGAGCCCTAGGGTCCCTTTTCTGACACTTCCCTACAGTGCCATATCGAGTATTCCATGAGAAAACATTCACACTAGCAGATGGGGTCAAACCAGCCTTGCTAAGAGTTTTGAAAAATCATTATACCACAAAATTCTTTTCTCTCTAAAGCATTTTAGTGCCTGTTTTAGCTTTTCCGGCCTCCGCCTTCTCATCTTGGCATCTCTGCCTTTTTCTTCCCCCCTCTTTCTCTGAATGGAGAGGAGCATGGCCTATCTGCAGCCAACCTAATCCAGGGCAGATGGGTTCTTGTGTGAGAAGCCGACACAGAAGGACTAGAGGGAGACAAATGTAGATTGTCAGAGCTGGGTGGGGCTTTAGAGATAAATTGCCACAGGAGTGAACAGACTTCCAGAACAATCTCAAAACTTGTCACAGGGCTCACAGCTAGTGAGGGGCCAGTGTCCAGTAGAATGCATGTCTGTGTCTGTGTAGTTGCTCAGTTAAATGCACTTTCCACTGTGTTCCACTATCCTAGAGGCAGAAGCAGTCCATTTCTGAATTAGCTTGGCTGCCTGATGCATTTTAGGCTAGACATTTCTTTTAAGTATCAGGCTCAATTTTACAACTTAGTGAGCTTACTGGAAAGTCTGAACCAATGACACACACACACACACACACACACACACACACCCGTGAAGGATGGAGAAGTAATGTCTAATGTTTACTGACAGCTCTCTGCACCAGGAACCCTGCTGTGCCCTTCACATGCTTAGGGAGGGACACAAGGACATATGCATGGGCCATTAATGGAGGACTTTAGCCTCTAGGTGGCCCGACCCAGACAGGGACGCTTTATTCAGTCCTATCGATTTTGTGACAAAAAAATCAGTGCAGGCTCTAGATAGAGAAGCATTTTCAAATTGTTCTCAATTTGTAAACTAATTGATAGATTAGTCAGTGTCACCTCTGCTTTCCCTTCAGTGTATGAGCATGAGTCTCTCCGGGGAGTTAATTAATTCCAACACTGGCCCTTCTGCCTTCCCAGGGCATGCCCAGAGGCTCTTTTTAGAAAGGGTCTCAGCTCCAGGGTAAGCAGAAGGAGCACATGGGATTGCAAAGGGCAGGGAGAGCACTCTGCTTCCCCATGATGACAGTTGCTTCTTCTATCCTTAGTTCTAGTTTTCCTCCATCCCTTTGAAAAAAACCTAAGCTGTGATTATTTCTCTGCTTTCTTCCAAAGAACCCTTCAGTGCTGTCACTCAGCCCCATCCGAGGACCAGAGTCGGGAGGCACCATGGTGACCATCACGGGCCACTACCTTGGGGCTGGGAGCAGTGTGGCAGTACACCTGGGCAACCAGACCTGCGAGTTCTATGGGTAAGATGCACCTGAAGGCCAACTGGAAGGTTGTACCTCTGGGGTGCATGCTGTGCCCACCTTCCTATAGAGCCCACCTGTGTCTGTATGCAGGCCTGCTCCAGCCCTCCATGTTGCTGGCCACAGCCTAGACCCAAACATCATTCGCATCCCTGCACAAATATATGCCATGTAGTTACCATCCCATGTATCACAGGGGCTGGATACTTCTAGAAATGATTAGAAATGGGGCAAGTGGGTGGTATGGTGGTTAAAGCAGCAGGATCCCACATGGCTGACTATGCAGTTTGAGTCCCAGACCTAGCAGCTTGAAAAGCACTCTGGGCATGTGTGTGTGTGCCCAAAATCCTGAGAAGAGAATGGAGGAGAAGGGATTGCAGCATGGCCATCCCTCTGTGGGGTGCTTTCTCTCACTCTCTCTGTGTCTCTCCCTGACTCTCTCAAGTCAGCGCATGTTCCCCATAGCAGAACTAATAAATAAAAATAAAAGTAATTACAAGTGAGGTCCATAAGAATGCCAGGTGGTGAAGGCTCAGTCACCATCAGGATCAGGCATTCATTCAGTCCCCACCAATTACTCAGTGACTTGAGAAGCATGGAGACTGCATGGTCTCAGTCATTAGTCAGCACACAGGACATGCTGTGTCATGCTCAGGCGTCGTCATAATGAATTGAACACCTACTGTCTGTCGGCCCCGGGGATGTAGAGAATCCTGAGGGAATCTGGAAAGAATCCAGGGATGAGAACCCAGTTTGCCTGGTATTAACTTGCTGATGATCTCCTCCTTGGACCATCATTTCCAGCAGGTGAGGACTGTATGCTCACTGCAGTGTCTAGCAGGTGTTCGATGAATATTTGTTGATTGCCTAGCCAGACTCTGGATCTTCTAGGAAGATCCAGAAAAGAGTTGTTCCTCTCAAAGCCCAAGAAGCCTATCCCTGCCCACATTCTCTGACCTCCTTCTCCAATTTGCTTCCTCCCGAATCCTATTTTTTAAGAATTGTTTTATTCAACTTTATGTATTTATCTTAATTTGACCAGAGAGGGACAGAGAGAGAGAGAGAGAAGGAAAGTGAGGAAGCAAGCCCCCAGGTCCAGAATTCGAACCACCGTCGGCCATGTGGGAGTCCAGGGCCCTTCATCACCATGCCACCTGCTGGCCCCCCTTCCTAATCCTATTAGAGAGGGCTTTCAGGTCAAAGAGGACACTCACTGATACTAATGAGGGGTAGCTCCACAGCACAGAATCCTGAAGGACAGAGGAACACCCCCCCAGGGCCATACCTTCACACCAAGGAAAACCCTTTTCAAACCAGACGGCACCCCCTGTTGCCCACACCTTTCTTCTCAACGCTCCCGCTGTCTCTGTTAGGAGGTCAATGAATGAGATCGTGTGCGTCTCACCCCCATCCTCCAATGGGCTGGGCCCAGTCCCTGTTTCCGTGAGTGTTGACCGAGCCCATGTGGATAACAACCTGCAGTTCGAGTACATAGATGATCCTCGAGTCCAGCGCATCGAGCCAGAGTGGAGCATTGCCAGGTGAGGCAGAGGGTGGAAGGAGGCATGTGGCATGCTCCCTGCAACCCAGGTGTGGCCTGTGAGCGGGATGCCAGTGGCTGAGGTTCATCATGCCAGGTTTGAGGAAGCTTTACCTAACCCAGCCTCTGCTTGTTCCCAGCGGCCACACACCCCTGACCATCACAGGCTTCAACCTGGATGTCATTCAGGAACCAAGGATCCGAGTCAAGTTTAATGGCAAGGAATCTGTCAATGTGAGTAATGGCTGGTACCCCCAGCTCTTGGTCTGCATAGCACATATCTGTGTTTTGCAGGGTGCTAAGCTCTGGGTTATAGGTGCGGGAGCACCTGGGTACTAGAGAAGACTCTGAGCCCAAGGCATGGCCCCAGATACCTGGACCTTATAGAGATGTTTATAATTACAGCACAGTGTCTAGTCAGAAGTAACACAGTGTGTGTATAAAATACTGCCTTCTGCACCATGATGCTGCTCTAGAGAGCTCCTGTTCCGTGGCACTTTGAGGTCTGTAAGAAGCAATGTTGGGCAGAGGAAGATATTTAGGCTCTCCCATTCAGACATTTCTGGACTGGAAGCAGGACTCCACATCTCTCAGCTGTACAACCATCACCAAGTCACTTAGCCTCTGACCCTCTACTCCTAAGCTATGACTGGGGTGGAGAAGACTTGCCTCTCAGATTCATCACATGCCAGGCCACAGTTAATACCAGGTTGGCACCAGATAAATGTCACTGCATACAAATAATTCCACCCTGCTTGCTAAGATGATTGCTTTGAGCATTTTACTTTACCCCTTTGTGCAAAGCTATGTAATTTAATTATTTTCCATTATAGATTTTTTTGTGATTTTTTAAAGAAGTTCTCTGCATCACAAAGGAGAATGTCTGACCTGTTGGTGCAGATTTTTTGCCTTTGCTCTAGCGGCTCTGTCTTACTCTCTGCAGCCTGTGTTTTCTGAAACTTTACTGTATTCATAATTACGGTCCAGCAGACACTATTGGGGCCATTACTTCTCATGTGAGTTACTATTAGCCTCACTTTGACCTTCTTGGGATTGGCCAGGCTCAGGGGGTGATGTGGAAAATGGTGTCATATGTCCACTCTCAGCACTGATGCATTCCCAGCATACCTGAGGCATGTGGCCCTGGAAAGATCTCAGGGATCATGTGGTCCAGCTGCTTCGTTGTATAGCTGAGGAACCCAAGGCAGGAAAGAGTAAATCGCTTGTCCCTGATCATAAGGATGACTGGTGGCGGGGCCAAGCCTGATCCCAAACACTCAGATTCTTCATAGCTAGACCACAGGGGATGCTGCTGGGCTTGACATTACCATCATGCCAGAGACATAGGACACTCGCAAGGCACCTTTAGTACCCACCATGGTGGCAACCCCCCTGGCCAGGTGAGCACGTGCCTCCTCTCCCAGGTATAGAACTTCATCCCTGGTAGAAGAGCCTGTGCCTCCAGTCCACGTCCAGACTGAAGGTAGGGGTTCCCAGGAGCCCACACATCACCTCTGCCAGGACTGGCCCAGCCGCAGTGGCACAAGCGAAGATGCTGCTGCCCTGCAGGGTGAGGCCATATGGAAAGCCCAGGTTCAACTCCTGGCCCCACCCTAGAAAGCTGGGCACCATGGCATATGCCTGTAGTCCCAGAACTGGGGAGACTGAGCAGGAGAATTGCAACAGAGTGTGCCCCTGCCTTACCAAACAGAACAAAATGCCTCCAGGACCTAAAGGAGGTAGATAAGGCTTGGGAACGAAGCCAGTGAACTCACACCCAGAGTGATTTTTTTAAAAAGGCAAATTAGATACACACTTTAAGATATAAGCTTTTTAACTACCCAGGAATGGCAAGAGCACAGTACAGTTTGTTGAACTCATGGATGAGATCCTAAGAGAAAAGGCATAGACCATGCGGGGGGGCGGGGGGGGGGGGGGGGGGGGGGGGGGGGGGGGGGAGACTCCAGACAGGAGGAAGCAGCAGGATCAGGCAGGAGGTGGGGAAGAGGGAAGAAACTGTACTGAGAACCCTTTCTGCCTGGGTAAGCAGGTTTAGGATCAGCTCATTCAAATAATGTCAGCGGGCCCTGGGGCATAGGGGCTGTCCACCAAGCCCTGAGGTAATTAGGGCACGTGATAGTGGTCAGGAGTATAAAGGAGGGCTTGAGGGCGCGATCTGGATTGGTCTGTTTGCATATGAAAGTCACCCCAGAGGCAGCTGTTTACCATCTGTAGTAAGTGGCCAGCCCTGGCAGAGACAGCCTGTCCCCAGGTAGCAAGGCACTGGATGTCAAAGCTTTGGATGATTAGGATGGGACAGGGAGAATTTGGAAGCATGAGGACCTGACTGACAAGACTGACCTCCAGAGGCTTCAGCAGGAGTCCTCCAGCAGCCAGTCAAAGAGAAGACTGGGCTGGAGGCCTCCCGTACCTGACGTCTATGGCAGCAGGCTCAGGTCCACATCCCTGCTCTCCTCACCAGGACTCATCACAGCCCTGGATGGGATCTGCCCAGCACGCCCCATCCCACGCACCAGAGCACAATGTTTCAAGGAGTTAAGTAGTCATCCTGCCCTCTAGAGAGCCCAGGGGACCCTGGGATTCAACACTGACCCATCTGGAGTCTGCTAGCCTAGAAGGGGAACATGTTGGGGGGGCAGCTGTCTGTCGAGCCTGGCCCCAGAATGGGGAGCTTGCACACTCTGCCCTACATCTCCTCTTTCAGGAGTGGAGGGCAAGAACTTTGCCCCTGCAGCCTCTCAGGGCCCTCTCATCCTCAGCCCACCTGGAGCTACCCATGCCTTGGGGTTTCCAAGCAGTCCCTGAGGATGGGGCCAGAGCGAAGCCACAAAACCCAAAGGAACGCTTGGCAAACAAAGTGCCGATGCAGCACAGGGCAGGAAGTTCCAGAGCCTCTGGTCTTGATTTGCTTATTCACAGAGGAGCCATCAAGGGAAACTGGAGCAGGGAGGAAGATGGGAGAGGGATGAGGCCCTCAGAAGCTGGGTGTCTTCCCTGAGAGCCCAGGGGCTGGGCACCCCTCATCTTCCCTGGACCTCAGTGTCCCCAGGTGCAACGTGACAGGGACATCAGGTTCATAAGGGACTGCTGAGGTCTGTGATGATGACAAGGGCGAGAAGGGTTTGGATCCCTGCTAAAGCTGAAGGCCACCACGAGACTCCTGTTCAAGCTCTTGAACTCCCTCTGGAAAGGAGGGTCAGAACTTGGATTGGAAGCTGACATCATCTCTAGACAGAATCGCTCTGTAAGCATCAGCGTTTTTGCAGCTTCACACACAGCCTTGTTTTCTGAACATGAAGCCATGTGTGTATGTTGGCCAGACACACACCATGTGTGGACCTGCCAGGACGGCGTGTACTTGAGCAGGCGGGTTCAGAGAGGCCCTGGGCTGCTGTGGACGCCATGGCTCCCACTGCTGAAACCGAGCTGGGCTACGTGGGAGCCAGGAGGAGGGGGGTAGGAGTCAGTTTCCTCCCCAGCCCTGTGTGGGTCCTTTCGTGGTGTCTGCAGTCTAACCGCTGCCTCAGGCAGCCCCAGAACTAAAGCACCAGTCTGTACAGCGGAGCTCACGCTAAACAGGGCCAGCCTCCACTAGGAAGCCAGAGTCCACCACAAAAAACAGATGTCACGGTGTCAGGACCAGGGTTCAGCTGCGGTGCCAGAGAGAGGTCCCAAGGAAACCATGCTAAAAGTTGCAGCATCCTGTTTATTCATCGATACAGTCAAGAAATATTAACTGAACACCTACTATGTGCTGGGCAGAGTGCTCATCACACCACTTTCTGCTCCACACTAACACAGACACACGCACACACTCTGCACTGCGGCTGCCCTCCCTTCTCCTACACATCTCAGACTCCCTCATCCTAGGCCTTCACAGTGGGACCCTCTGCCTGGGGCTTGTTCCCCTGCCCCCTCCCTCTTTGTCTCCATAAATCCTACTCATTCTTCAGATTAAATTTCATTCATTTCTTCAAAGAGAAAACTGTGAGTCACCCTCCCACCTCAGGTCACACGCACTCACACATATGCTCACACTCACATGCACGCACATGCACCCCAGAACACCCGGTCCTCCCCACAGGAGCATTTTCACGCCCACGCATGCACTGTGCAGGGTTGCGCCCCTCTCGGAGCACAGGCCCTCCACCAGGGCTATCTTGGGATGTTCGCCAAGTCCTATGTCTCCCCCTGGAGACTGACTATTTCACTCCAGAGCCCCACGGCCGAGCCCAGTGCCTGGCACAAAGCAGGTGCTCAAACAGTGCTGGTGAATGAATGAGTGAATGACTGAGATACAAATGCACCCCACATCACCCTTTTCCTAAAAGGCTGCATTGTGGGATGGCAAGTTAGTGACTCAGAGATGACATGCCCAAAAGCAAGAATAGGGTGAGAGGGCGGCAGAGGGACCTGGTATTTGAGTGCTGCTCTCTGGGCCTTCAGGTGTGTAAAGTTGTGAACACAACCACCTTAACCTGCCTGGCGCCCTCCCTGACTACCGACTACCGGCCTGGCCTGGACACCGTGGAACGGCCAGACGAGTTCGGGTTTGTCTTTAACAACGTCCAATCCTTGCTGATTTACAACGACACCAAGTTCATCTACTACCCCAACCCGACCTTTGAACTGCTCAGCCCAACTGGAGTCCTGGATCAGAAGCCAGGATCCCCCATCATCCTGAAGGTAGGAGTGCATGCCCGCCACAGGCAGTGAGGGCGCTGCACACCCCACCTCCTCCGGCCTGCCTGGCTTCCTGTTCTCTCTGTGCACGTGGGCTCACAGAGCTGTCACCTCCCAAGAGCAGGAGCTTGTTTGTGGACATCGACCCATGGCGTGATATATCTTGCCCTGGGGATTCTCCAGAAATACTTTAGAATGTTTCTGTTTGTTCCTGGGGGCTCTGGGAAGCAGAGGCTCTGCAGAGAGTTGGGAGTAACAGCTTCCTTTTACTGTCATTCCCATGGCTGCAGGAACCTGCACACGTATTTCAAGAGTCACAGTGCCCTGGGACTGTCCACCAGCGTTTTGTTACCCCACCCCTGTCATCCAATCCCATGAGACCTCCCCTAAGTATTCTCGTTTAGAGTTTAGTCTTCACTGCCTCGTTCCCACCCTCTTCTTCACCTTCATTCTCTCCTTCCTTTGTTTCCTCTCTAAGTTGTGGCTATTAGAAGTCGCCTCCAGGCCAGGTCCGGACTTAGTGGTTAGGGCGGCTGGATCCCACAAGGCAGACAGTGCAGTTCAAGTAGCTTGAAAACCACGCTGGGCGTGTGTGTATACGTGGAAAAAATCCTGAAAGGAGAATGGAGAAGGGACCGTGGCCATTCTCCTTGGGGGGCGCTTTCTCACTTTTCCTGTCTCTCTAGCAAGTGCATACATCCTTTTGCACATTTAAAAAAAAAAAAAAGAAGTCCCCCCCAAAACACTGCCCTGGAGTCATTCATTGGCTTTTGCGCTGCTACCCCTGCCCCATCTCCTTAGTCTCTTCTAAGGTAGACAATTAACTTCGTGCACCTGTGTCAATTATTCCTGTTAAGATCACTGTTCTCTACAGGGAAAGAACCTCTGCCCTCCTGCCTCTGGAGGAGCCAAACTCAACTACACAGTGCTAATTGGAGAGACCCCTTGCGCCGTCACCGTGTCCGAGACACAGCTTCTCTGCGAGCCGCCCAACCTCACGGGGCAGCATAAGGTCATGGTGAGTGGGCCCTTCTTCTACTGCTTCCTCCCTCCACACCGTGCATGCATGGTCTGTCATAAAGAAAGGCGCTCTCTTCCGCCTCGTTGCCTGACTCACACCCTCTTTATCTCCTCATCTCCATGTCCGACATTAAAATGGGTAGAAGCTGAGCACACAAGGAAAGGCAGGCAGGTGCCGAGGCAGGAAGTTGCTTCGTATCCAATTCGCACTGTGTGGTTGTGGTCTGTCATGTCCTTCCTCACACTGTAAGGGCGGGATGGCATGCCAGGGCTCTACACCTGTGTGCATCCGTGTGCGTCTGTGTGTGTACAATGCACAGGTTCACGTGGGCGGGATGGTGTTCTCGCCTGGCTCGGTGAGTGTCATCTCAGACAGCTTGCTGACTCTGCCAGCCATCGTCAGCATCGCAGCCGGCGGCAGCCTCCTGCTCATCATCGTCATCATCGTGCTCATCGCCTACAAGCGCAAGTCTCGAGAAAACGACCTCACGCTCAAGCGGCTCCAAATGCAGATGGACAACCTGGAGTCCCGTGTGGCCCTGGAATGCAAGGAAGGTGAGCGGAGGCCAGCCTTTGCCCCCTGACCCTTGCTCTTCACCAGCCATGTGACCTTCCTCCCGACCAGCGGCTCCCATCTGTACTCCCACCCCTCCCACTCAAGCCTTTACACGCTGCACTGACCTCTGCTTTTCTAGAAACTCCCTTTGCTTTTAGGGCCCAAATAGTCCTATTAAGAATTTCTACCACAAGAGAACCCAGGTCCCATTACATTGTTCTGGTCCCTCTTGGCCCTAACTCTGGCTCACTCCCTGTCCCTCTCAGGGCTTCAATGTCCCTACAGTGTAGGTCCCTCATATGGGAGTGTCTAGCTGGTTTTTGCAGAGTTGTTTTTGCAGCAAGTGGAGGTGCAGATGGGAGAGGCAGGGGAGCACCTCTCCCCCTTCCCTGCCACCTCCCCCAGGGTTTGTTTTCTGTCAGTGCTGCAGGCTGAGCGCTCGAAGGCCACCTGCCGCTTACTGGCGTCCTTGGCCATGGACGTGTGTGGGAGTAGAGACTGTGTTTTCTCCCGTCTCCCACGCATGCACAGCCACAGGTGACAAGTGTACCTGTTGTCCTCCCTGACAGAGGACACACCAGGCTCTCTGGGTAAACATCTCAATTAGGAATCAAAACATTTCTCCTTTTGCTGCAAGCGTTAAGTCAGAAATAAGCCTTCTGCTGAATTAAAGGGAAAAGCCAGGCTGGGGAAATGGGTACGGCGATGGCTCTTCCTGAGAGTCTGGGAGAGGAGGGCACCAGGGGTACAGGCCTGCTGCCAGCTGAGACCGCTGGAGCTCTTTACTGCCCAAACTTGTGGTCAGCTGAGCTTCTGATGACCAGGGCTCCCCAGGGATTTTGCATCTTGAGTTATGCTCTTACTTGGAAAAGGACAGCAGTTTGCCTGGTCTGGTCTTTGCGTGACACCCTCAACCACTGTCTCTCACCTGCTTTCAGCAGTTCCAGCATCTTCAGGGAATTACCCAGTAATGATGGCCTCCCTCTGTCTGTGTTTTAACTACATCTGTAATATGTAGAAAGAAAATTCAAGATTATAGATAAGCGTAGAGGAGAAAACAATGTAAAAATCACCCATTTTCCCATCATCTAAAATGGCAGCCTAGGACTATCTGCTCCCCCAGCCCCCTGTGGAGACACACCCCTGCGCCTCTGTCTGCACACCAGGTCCTCCCCTCCTCCTTCACCAACTTCGCCCTCTTTCTTTTCTCGAGTGGGGCTCCCCCTCAGTCTCCCTGTCTGCTCACTCTCACAGCTTTTGCTGAACTCCAAACGGACATCAACGAGCTGACCAGCGATCTGGACCGCTCAGGGATCCCCTACTTAGACTATCGTACTTACGCCATGCGAGTCCTGTTCCCAGGCATCGAGGACCACCCCGTCCTGCGGGAGCTGGAGGTAACGCCTGCCTCCCTGGCACAACCACCCCCCGCAGGGACACAGGGCTGGGGTTGCCCAGGAACTCTGCAAGGGGCCCAGCAGCACAGGGCAGGATGACAGTGGGGAGGGACAGGAGTCATCACAGCGTCACAGCAGCCAAGCTCTCAGGAAGGTCACGGCCAAGGGAGCACCCAGGCTCTTCCAAGTGATTCTGGGGGAAGGCTCATTGTCATCTTTATACTTAATGACTGAATTAATGAACTAAGATCCTCCCTCATTCTACAATGGATTTAAAGTGGCTTAAAGAAAGACATAGGATTCTATGAGGCTTGTTTGTTCCTTTGTTGGTTTGTTTTACTAGAGGTAATTAATCAGGACAGAGGGGATTAAGGGGAGACTAGTAAAGTGAAGAAGTCTGGTGACTATCTCCTGTCACATCCTTGGCAAAATCAGATGCCTCTTCTAGTGGAAGGTCAGAGCCCACTGCAGACTCCAGAGACCAGTCATCCTGACACAGGGGGTGTATGAAACAGGACGGGGAGGTTGTAGGCTTGGTGCCGAGGATCCATGGCCAGGGCTATTGGTGCGAGCCCAGCTAGGAGGCCAGCGGCCTGCCCCTTCGGACCTGCCGGTCACATCCCCGTCCGCCCCACCACAGGTGCAGGGCAATGGGCAGCAGCATGTGGAGAAGGCCCTGAAGCTCTTCGCCCAGCTCATCAACAACAAGGTGTTCCTGCTGACCTTCATCCGCACCCTGGAGCTGCAGCGCAGCTTCTCCATGCGTGACCGCGGCAACGTGGCTTCGCTCATCATGACGGGCCTGCAGGGCCGCCTGGAGTATGCCACCGATGTGCTCAAGCAGCTGCTCTCTGACCTCATCGACAAGAACCTGGAGAACAAGAACCATCCGAAGCTGCTTCTCCGGAGGTCTGACCCGCAGCAGGCAGGGAGAGGGGGAGAAGGTTCCCATTCCCAGAACTCTCGTGCAAAGCAGCCTGCGTCCTTGCGTCTCCCAGTGCAGAACGCAGGGAGGCTGCGGTGTCAGAAGCCCCCAGGGAACAAAGGGACACAGGCCTCAGTTGGACCCCCAGCTCTGCCACCTGCTAGCTCTGTGATCCTGGGCCCAGTCTGTCTCCTTTCTGTCACTCAGTTTCTTCCTGGGAAGTGAGAGTAACAACACTTGTGTTGCAGTCCCCCTTCATGTGCTTTTAGAGCTACGCAGTCCAACACAGCAGCCACAACTGCGTGGAGCAAGGTTCTGTAAAATGCAGTCCCTCTGTCCTGCCACCACGTTCCAAGTGCTAGATCGCCATGTGTGGCTAGTGGCCACCATAGTGGACAGCACAGATAGAGAGCATTTTCTTCATCGTAGGTGGTTTGACCAGACTGTGGTGGGGCAGAGATTGGGAGCGGCCTGTCCCTCCTGTGCCCAGCTTCCTGGATCTGAATCACCAGCGTCCACTACCAATTGCCACTTTCTTGGGAAACAAGAGGGATGGAGATCCCCGAGGTCACCCTCTCTAGGGACGACTGAGATCCAGGTGTAGCTTTAGAGCTCCTTTGGCAGCAGGGGTCGGAACCCTCCTCCTCTCGAGTCCTGCCAGGTCCCACGTGGGTAAGGAGGGCGGAAGAACGGTTCTGTTCTAGGAGTGCTGAGCCCCCAACCTGCCAATCTGAGCCTTAGAAAGTCTCATTAAGAACTGTTGTATTTAAATTAGAGCTAATCTCAGGCACAATGCAGGGAGAGGTGCTGGGAGGGGCTGCGGAGAAAGCTACAATTTCTTCTGCTATTGTCACTCTCTCCCAGGCCCAGATCGCTAAGCAGCCCTGGGAACGCCTGGGATTTGCTGCAACCAGAGGGTATAATTTGCACCACGTGTTGGGAGTTAAAATACCCCTCGGCATCCCCATCACTGAGGGTCTGTCACAGCAGCTTTGTTTCTTCCCAAGTCCCCAGATCTGCACTGGGGAGGGGGAGAGAGGGAGTGGCACCTACAGAAGCAGATCCCCTGTGGGCTAAGCACTCAGGCACAGCTCTCTACCTGCAGGGCTGGGATCCAGGACCCCACAAGGCAGCAGTAATGACAGCGAACCCCTAACAGCGCTTACCAGGTGCTAGGCACTATTCTTAGCATGTGGCATGCATTAAGTCATTCAACCTCGATAATGACCATGGGGGGGGGGGGGTCGCAGATAATGACTTGCTCAAAGTCACAGGGTCAGTACATGGCAGAGTCTGGATCTGAACCAAAGCAGTCTGATCCTGAGTGTTTGGAGAGGAAGGTCTCAGGTACCTTCAGAGAGGCGAAGCAGAGTACTCGGGCATGGAGGAAATCCCAGGGGGACAGGCAAACTCTCTTCATCACCCCAAGCCAAAAGGCGTAGGGAGACTAGTCTTTTACAGTGCTGTGGGAGGGATGCGGATGCCGTGACCTGCAGCCCCTGTCTCAGAAACAGCAAAGCACTTTGTAGGACCACAGACCATCAGAGACAAGAAGTCTTACCCTCCCTTCATTTTCACAGGAAATTGGGTACCAGAAGAAAGCCTCCCCTGGCCCAAGGCCACACTTGCAATTACTGGTAGAGCTGGGCTCGGACCTTGGTGTCCTGGCTCCCAGTCCTCTCTTCTTACATGCCCTGTGGTTCTCTGGGGTCACTGCCCATAAACCATTCAGCCCTCCTGCTCTGTAAAGGATGACCCTCCTCCATTCTCCCTTCCCCAGGACAGAGTCTGTGGCTGAGAAGATGCTGACCAATTGGTTTGCCTTCCTCCTGCACAAGTTCCTGAAGGTGAGAAAGGGAGTGCGCTGGGCCCAGCGCCAAGAGCAAGCTGGCTGACTGCTCCTCTGCGCCTAGCCTTCAGGGCTGTGTGGGGTCCCCATCCCTCAGGAACAGGAACCTGCTGCTCTGGGTGCTCCAAAGCCGACTGGGCCTAGGAAGCCCCTCTCCTCCTGCCCCAGCTCCTGCATGACCAGGAGAGGAGGGGAGAGTGAGCAGCCCTAAGGACTCAGCGCCCACACCTGCCCGTGCCCTGCTGTGCCCACAGGAGTGTGCCGGGGAGCCGCTGTTCATGCTGTACTGCGCAATCAAGCAGCAGATGGAGAAGGGCCCTATCGACGCCATCACGGGAGAGGCCCGCTACTCCCTGAGCGAGGACAAGCTCATCCGACAGCAGATCGAGTACAAGACCCTGGTGAGGAGTCCAGAGCTCCTCACATGCCCAGGGACACACGTGCACCCCCTGCCTCTGGTCTCCACTCCCCCTCTGACCACCGAGGCCGCCTAGCGGGAGACCCACAGGGCATATCAAGCACTGTAGAGCAACACGGGCAGGCCATCCCATTTGGTGGACCCTAAGCACTCTCAGTGCCTCAGTTTACTCCAGACAGTATTAAGGAGAAAAAGCAGTCACTCCCTCTGCTAGGTATGGGGTAGTTCTCATTATGAGAAAGATGTCAACATGCCCATTCCCAATACAGAGGCTTTGGGGAAGTGTCAGACCAGCCCTTGATACCCCCGGAACCATCTCTAAACCCCTAGGGTATCTCATTCCAGGGGTGTAGTCTCCCTAAACTAGAAAGATGGATCCCAGTTCTTTGAGAAAAAAGGGATGGACACAGTGATTCATCACTTGTTTGGCAATGGCAGGAAAGAGAGAGAAACTGAGGCACAGTCCAGAGAGCCCCCCCATTTCCTAAAAGGAGGGTGGATCTTAGAAAATTTGGAGGTCTTGACCCCTCTTCCTCAAACTGTTCTTTTTTATTAGAGAGAGATTATTGTTAGAGCATGTGTGCTTGCCAGAGAGAGACAGAGAGACAGAAAGCAAGAAATCACCCCCCAGGGGAGATGACCACACCACAATCCCTTCTCCTCCATTCTCCTCTTGGGATTTTGGGCACGCACACACATGCGCCCAGTGTGAGTTTTAAATTGCCGGGTCCGGGACTCAAAGCACAGTTGACTATATGGGAGTTCAGTGATGTAACCATTATGCCATCTGCTGGTCCCTCAAACTGCTCTTTCAACTCTTGTCCTACTCACCCTCTGTCCCCCACTTGCAGATCCTGAACTGTGTCAACCCCGACAATGAGAACAGTCCGGAGATCCCAGTGAAAGTGTTAAACTGCGACACCATCACGCAGGTCAAGGAGAAGATCCTCGATGCTGTGTATAAGAATGTGCCCTACTCCCAGCGGCCGAGGGCTGTTGACATGGACCTGGGTAGGAAGCATGGTGGTGAGGCACGAGGGTGAGGGTAGATAGGCAGCTAGCTACAGGGGAGTTTGGGAAGCCCTGTCCTGCACATACCGTCCTGTGGGCCTGGCTGGGTCAGCTGAAATGTTTTTGCCTTCGTTCGGGCACTGTGGGCTTGCATGTAACTATCTTGGGGGGTGCGGATGTACATGTCTCCCCTGCCCCCTTGCTCCACTTTGACACACGGGCCCCTAGGTGTCTCTAAGCTCTATCACTGGCACCGGCTCCAGGGAATCAGAGCAGCCAGGTCCCTAGAGGTGGTATGACTGGGTGAGACTACCTTGCAGCCCCCTCCCCTCTCACACTGCTACCTACACCACCCTCTCCACTCAGAGTGGCGCCAAGGCCGGATCGCGCGGGTCGTGCTGCAGGATGAGGACATTACCACCAAGATCGAGGGCGACTGGAAGCGGCTCAACACGCTAATGCATTATCAGGTGAGGGTGGGGCCTCTGCCTGTGATCCTGGGCTTCCTGCTAGAATGTGGACTTCCAGAATGATCTCTTCCTTCCGAGCCTTGCTCTAAGGCCTCAAGTCTAAAAGTGGTTTTCTTCTCTCTTCTTTCCTCTTTCTCCCCATACCTATACCAGTGATTCTCAGCTGTAGCTATCAGAATTCCTGAGAGGGGCTGGCCCCATGAACTATTGATTAAGGGAGCCAGATCCCACATGGCCAACTGTGGTTCAAATCCTTGCTCTGGAGACTTGAAAAACACTCTGGGCATGGGTATATGTGAGCCCCAAATCCCAACTGGATGGGGAAATGGAGGAGAAGGGATTACAGCATGACAACATCCCACTGAGGGGGTGTTTTTTCCCTCTTTCTCTTTCTCTGGCAAGCACACGTGCCTTCTGACAATTAAAAAAGAAAAAAATAATTACTGAGGGGACCTATAAAAAGCACAAGTGACCAGATTCCACCCTCAGAAATGGACTTACGTGGTCTGGGGTAAGCCCTAGGCATTTCTACCCTGTGTATCTCTTCATCTGCAGAAAAAAAATTGCATCCAGTTGTTCCCCCTTACCTGTGGTTTTGCTTTCAGCAGTTTCAGTTACCCACAGTCAACCATAGTCCAAAAACATTATGTGGAAAATTGCAAAAGTTTACAATTCCTAGGTTTTTATTTGTGCAATGTTCTGAGTGTCACATGAAATCTCACACCATCCCTCTCCCTCCCTCCCTTCGTCCAACATATCCTGCCCATTAGTCACTTGGTAGCTAGCTCGGTTATCAGACTGAAAAAACATGGTCTATATAGGGGTTGGTACTATCTGTGGATTCAGACATCCCCTGGGGGGTCTTGGAATGTGTCCCCCACTGGGCGGGGGGAAGGGGTCTGGTCTATTATGAAGTCCGGTAAGATGCCTGGCACTTTCTCTCCTGGGCATTTTACCAATGCAGTGAACACTGCCGCCATGCAGTGTAGCTGGGATGAGGTGGACTTGTCTCCAGGTCTCACATTTTACCGCTTAGTAGCCAGCACCCTTGGGAAAATTACTGGGTTGTCGGAAAAGTCACAACATGTTTTTCTATGCAAAAATTCATCATCACTTTCCCGCCAACCTAATATTTAAGCTCTCTTTCTCTCACATGGTGATCCTCACCCCATACAGCAGTGTAGAATAGACAAAAATGTTTAGCACACTGCCAGGCACAATGAATGAGCAGTCAAAAAACCCCAGTACAAGAACCTGGGCTCTGGGAGGAATCCATACTCACCCCCCTCACCTCCTCTTCCCTCCCATGGTAACCACTCACGACTGGGGGTCTCTGTAAGATTAAGCACAGGTAGACAGGTTGGGAATCAGGAAAAAAATACTAAAATAGAAATTGGAAATGAGAGACACCAAGGGAAATTAAACCAACCAGAGGAAGCGCCTCAGGCTGCAAGACCCATGGGATTGTCTGATTAATAACATCTTTCTATATCCGGGCCTGGCAAAGGGAGGCACGCAGAGGGGGTCCCAGGCCTGGCTTTCCCCAGGCCACCGGAAGCGCCTGGAGCTGGCTGGGACACTCAAAGGCCACAGAGCAAGCTGGAGGCACTGGGGACAACCCCAGTGCTCCTGAGCAGGCTCCATCCCTCTCCCTGGTCTGCATCCTCATGCTGACACCCTGTGTGGATCCCCACCCAAGATTAAGAGGGTGTGTGTCGCAGGAAGAGAAAAGGCTTTGGCCACTGTATTTAAAACCCCATTCTCCACTCACTAGTGGTGAGAATTTAATCTCTCCAAACCCTGAATTACTCATCTGTAACATAGAGATAACAACCATAACTTGTGAAGGTGTGAAGGTGGATGGAGGGATTTAGAAACAAAAGATGAGGTACCCAGGATGCATACTTACTTACAAAGGAGTTGTAATTACTCCCTGTTAATTCTACGCACATGCACACGCACACGCGCACACACACACACACACCGACCACCACCATTTCACGTGGTGCTTAATGCACCTGGTGGAACGATTGTAATGAACCAACTAGAGCTGAATAAGAAAGTGCAAAAGATAATAGCATCGTGCCCTCAAGTTGTAAGTTTTTTGAAAGGCAGGAGACGAGCCTTTCTTCTGTCTCTGATGCCCTAATGCTTGTCGATGAGCTGTCCGTCCTATGGTTCCCAATCAGAAGAACGGAATATTCTGTTCTTGTGGTGCTCATCATACAAAGCACTTTCAATTCCCTGATGTCATTTATCATTCATGTATTCATTCATTCCTCAAATATTTACTGAGCTTTACTGAGTACAAGGCACTTTCCACACGTAGCCCTGAGTGACAGGGGACAGCAGGGAGTCTTTCCTTTGGGAGCCCGCAATGATGACGCTCATAATAGCAACACTAATAAGCAACAATGGGTATTAGTGCTCGCTGGGTGCCGAGCACTGCTCTCAGCCTTTGTGGGTTTTCACTCCTTTCATCCTCACAATAGACCTAGACATAATCGGTAACCCCACTGACAAATGAGGGAACTGAGGCATAGCGAGGATACGTCACGTGGCTGACAAGTGGCACAGCTCAGGGCAGACCCAGTCAGGCATCCCAGCCATGAGATTGCACTGCCTGTTACTTAAGAGAGAGAGAAACCAAGGACAGAGAGGTTTAGTGACTAGACCTGGAATCGAGTTGAACTGTGGTCATGTGAGTCACCTTGTGAACCTTCCTGTAGGTGATAACAAACCATTAATGCCAACATGATCTGTTCTCCCTGTGAGTGTAAACCTCTGCCCCTTCCAAGCTCACAGAGCATCATTTCCCGACTGTCGGTGGCAAGGTGAAAGACAAAGGGGGAGAGCCCCCTTCCGTTCCAGACCTGGTGCTGATGGTGCCAAGGGCTGGCCCAGGCCCCTTCCAGGCACAGGACCAGTGAGCACTGAGAAGGGTTCCTATCCATCAGGTGTTTGCTGTCAAGTCAAAGCACTGCCCTCTTATTACCCTCCCTGGAGTCAAAGGTCCTCAGAACCCCTACAGAAGAAAATCTGCATAATCTTAATTAACAAAGAGATGTTAAAAAACTTCCTGGGCTCCTGCAGATTTATAGGGAGGGTGAAATTAAACACCACCACTAAAAGCGGCTATCAGGGAATCTCGTTAGCACTAATGTTCATTTATAGTTTGACTTCCCAACATTTAATTCTTTTTTGGTGGGAGAGAGGGACTGACAATTTAAGACCCAGAAAGATGGTTTTATGACTGGTCCAGCAATAAATCAAACTTATAAAGTTCATAAAAATTGTTAAAATAAAAAATGGTTTAATAGGAATGTTTTATGGCCCATAACATTATTATAGCTGTTTTATTCCCTCTGCGTTAGGGGTTTAATTGGATCGCCACAATTCTGGGGATTCTCCATTTTTATTGGATGGAGGGTAATCTTAAATCAAAAGGGCCCCAAATGTCTTCAATATGGCTCCTCATTTATCAGCCCTCTTCCCCCGGGCTGGGCGCTGAGCCTGGCCACCTTCAGAGAGCCTGGAGCAAGGCCCCATCTTTCCCTTGTGTCCCCAAGGACAGCTGTCCTTTGGGCCTAACTATTCAAGGTAGCCCAGGCACTACAGGACCCAAGTCAGAAAGAAATCAGAAGCAAAAAGGAAAATGGGCTTCAGATCAGTGTGACTTGAAATAAAACCAGAAATTAAGACATATATTGAGGAGAATATGTGCTCTGGAGCCTGACAGACCTGGCTACAAATATTGGCTTTACCATGTATTAATGATGTGACCTTGAAGATAATTGCTTAGCTTCTCTGCGCTTCCATTTCTTCATCTATAAAATGGGAATCATTATAGCTAACTTGCAAGGCTGATGGGAGGTCCTTCTAGTCCAGCACTGTCTTGTAGAAATGTATGAGGAGGCTTCAAAAAGTTCATGAAAGGGGCTGGCAGGTGGCATGGTAGTTAAGGTCTGGGCTCTCTCTCTTTTTTTTAAAGAATTATTTATTTAACTTTATTAATTTTTTTTTTTATTTTAATTTGAACAGAGAGGAACAGAGTGAGAGAGAGTGAGGGAAAGCAAGAAAGCAAACTGCCAGGTCTGGGACTCAAACCATGGTTGGCTATGTGGGAGTCCAGCACCCTTAACCACCACGCCACCCACTGGCCCCATAGGTCTGGAATCTCAAATGGCTGACTGTGGTTTGAATCCCAGACCTGACAGCTTGCTTTCTTTCTCACTTTCTCTGTCTCTGTCGTTCTCTCTCTCTGGTCAAATTAAAAAATAGTAACAACAAATGAAATTAAATAAATAATTATTTTAAGCTCAAAAATATTTAATTTAATTTCAGTGCAAAAATAATTTGAAACCTATGCATTGTTTTCATAACATACACTTTTCAGAAACCTTTAGAAGACCCTTCCCCCATCATGTAAGCCACAGATGCAAGCCACATGTGTGATCTTAAATTTTTCACTAGCCACATTAAAAAATAAAAATAAACAGATGAAATCAACAATATATTTTATTTAACTCAGTCGGCCTAAAATTACCATTTCAATGAGTAATCAATATAGAAATATTAATGAGATGGTTTACATTCTCTTATTTACACTAAGTCATTAAAATTCAGCGTGTATTGTGCACTGATAGCACATTGCAATTCACACACTGACAGTGTGTCCCAATTTGGACTAACTACATTTCAAGTGCTCAATAACTCCATGTGACAGGAGCAACCATATTGGCCAGGGCAGCTGTAGCCCAATAAAACCTCAAAACACAGCCGGAATGGCTATTTCTAGTCTTCCTGAACTCTGCTCTCTACCCCAACCCTGTACCATAATCCTCTGCAGATATTCAACTATTCGTCCTGCTAAGACATCTAAGTTCACACATTCTTTGCATTTTGCACCCTTCCAGGTGTCAGACAGGTCAGTGGTGGCTCTGGTCCCCAAACAGACCTCTTCCTACAACATCCCTGCCTCCGCCAGCATCTCCCGGACGTCCATCAGCAGATACGGTGAGCACCATGCAGGACAGCAGTCTAGGCAGCTCACAGTGGAGTATTCTGTGACCCACCGGGTCCACTCACCACCCCTCTAAGGGCAGGCAGCCCTAGATGATGCCTGGCCTCCGTTCAAAGCCCTTGCTCAGTCATTGTCTTCCTCCCTCATCTAGTCATTCCTGCAGCAGTTTGTCTCCCCACAGCTGTGGAAGCAGGTGGCCCCTATGCCCTTCCCTTGACACCCCAGGCCTGTGAAGGAGTGGAGTGGCCCTGAACGGGGGAGGCACCTGGATGGGTTCATGTATCCCAATTTGCCTGGGCTAGTCTCAGTTCATGCCTATTGTCCTGGCTGAATTATGAATCCTGCTTCCTTCTACTCTAAAAATGTACTACTTTAGACAGTGATCTGGTCATTCTAGCCCTTCCATCCTGAGGGATGCTCGACCCCCCAGTATGAGGCAATGAGGTCGGGGCAATGAGGTTGCCATGTTTCACTCTTTCTGAGTCTCTCTTCTCTGGTTTCGTGTATGTGCCAAAGCTTTGGCTTTCCAGGCAGGGGCACCAGACTGAACGCAGCAGCAGCTCCTAAAGAGGCTTAAGAATTCCATACCCTGGGCCCCGAGAAAGAAGGGACCCACTAACTCCCAAGAAAAGCATTACAACAGATAGCTCCTTAGTGTCAGATTTTTACTAAAGCACCCATGAAAATATCCACCAAATGATTATTCATTGTTGGAAGCATCAAAGAAAAAAAAAGGGACTCACAAATTCCCAAGGGTCTCTCCAGCTCACAGAATTTCTAAGTCCTTTCTTAAAATGACTTCAGGCTCCTCGGTCCTCATGCCAACCAAAGATCTCTAAAATAATCCACCCAAGATGAGGCCCCAAGAGTCCCCTTCCAGTTGAAATAAGTTTATTCTAAGTGTCTGCAGCAGGAGGTTGGGGATTCTGAAAGGATCTTGAAGGATTTTCCACGCAAAAATCTAGAAGCAAAGATGATGATCCTGTCATTCACAGCCCCACCCCTCCTCAGATTCTTCTTTCAGGTACACAGGCAGTCCCGACAGCCTGCGGTCCCGAGCCCCCATGATCACCCCAGACCTGGAGAGTGGGGTCAAGGTGTGGCATCTGGTGAAGAACCACGACCATGGTGACCAGAAGGAGGGTGACCGGGGCAGCAAGATGGTGTCTGAGATCTACCTGACCCGGCTCCTGGCCACCAAGGTAACACTTGCTCTGCCCGGACCAGGGAGGGTTCCTCTGAGGGCATGTCCTGCCCCTCTACAACACAGGGAGGATGGCCTGCAGTCTGTCCTAGCTATTCAGATAAGCTACAGTCCAGGTCCACATGCGGGGCTCCAAGGAAGTCGGCCATTGCTGTCCTCTACCCTTTGGGAAAAACAGCAAGGATGCCATTGCTGTCTTCTCCCTCATCACTTCAGAGGAGTAGCTTGCTCACTCTGGGATCCCTTATCCCTTGGGGAGATATCAGGGCTTTCTTGATGGTGTTAGCTGCACAGATATGCTGGCCTCCACCGTCACTGGCATTTCTACCCCTTTTCTGGCCATAGTAAGAGGGAAAGCATGAAGGGCCAGTCCTGCTGGCAAGCCCATCCCTCTACCCCCAATGTTGGTGGAAGTGAGGCAGTGTCTTCTACCTTCCCCAACAGAGGGCAAAATATGCCTGTAAGCACGCCAGTCATACAGCCAGCATTTCCTAGGTCGGGCTAAATTTTAAAGACCCTCTGCTATTGACCCTACAACAATGCTGCTGAAATTCTAATGCAGTGGCATCCAACTTCACCCTTAGGTTTGCTCCTGAAAGTGGCCCACAAATAATCTACCAGACCTCACTCACATCTCCATTTCTGCTTTGCCGAACATGCTCAGCATACCAGTAAGAGACCAACAAAGAGGCAGCAGGAAAGCCTAGAGGTTTTACTGATCCTCAGAGGTGTGGCCTGAGCCTGTAAACTATGGCACCCAGACTGTCTTGCCTCTTCCCCTCCACAGCTCTGTAAACTTGGGCTGTGCCTGGCTGTTCTTGAACCTAGACTCGGACCTGCAGACCATGCTCCAGACACCACCTGGTTCAGGCTGCTACTACCTTCCCACTTTCCTCTTCTTATCAGACCCTCATGGTCTTGCATACTCCTGCCAGGAGATACCCAGTTTTCCAGCTTGTTTCTAGGAGCCCTCTCCAAGCTGGGCTAGCAGCCTGGTCCCTCTCACTTGCCTGACAAAAGCCTGGACTCAGCACTTCCTGTTTTCCTAGCAAGGGCTCTGTGCCCACACCCTATGGACACAGCATAAGAGTGGTGTGTGGTTACAGGCTGGAGGAGAGGTGCTGCCTGTGGCCTCCCCCTCCCTGACCCCAGCCTGGACCCTTCCCCACCCCCACCACACCCATTGCACAAGCTGGTATCTCAGACCAATCTCCAAGACAGGATTGGTCAAGGCACCATCTGGTGTGCCATCTGCTGCCTGCACCCCCTCCCCTCCATCTCACACTCTGCTCCCACCTCTTTCCAGGGCACCCTGCAGAAGTTTGTGGATGATTTGTTTGAGACCTTGTTCAGCACTGTGCACCGGGGCAGCGCTCTGCCCCTGGCCATCAAGTACATGTTTGACTTCCTGGATGAGCAGGCAGACCGACACAGCATCCATGACACAGATGTGCGGCACACCTGGAAAAGCAACTGGTAAGCCTAGGGAGGTACAGCCTGGAAAGGCCACGAGCTGCTCAGGGTGGGGGCCTGGATCGGGGAGTGTGGCCTGTTCTTGGCTGGGGCTGGGTGATGCAGGTTTCTAGAACAAGGAGCCACATGCGTTCGGCAGAGCAGCATGGTCCCCAGGCTGTCTCCATCAAGAGGGCCTGCCTGGCTGGAAGCCCGACACCAGGCTGCAGGCTTGAGCGTTGCTCGTTCAGACTGTGACCCTTCCTAGGAAGAGTCTGAGACTGCTGGTTCTCAGGAGAAGGGAGCTGGGGAAACGTACGAGAAGAGCCACATCTGAATCTGACAGCAGAGCTTCAAAGCCAGGCATTGTAGGCTCAATGAGTGGGGCAAAATCCAACGCGCTTCCTGAGTCAGGGAAGCCCACGTTAGACTGAGATCCTTGGTGAGATTGCCAGAGCTGGGGAGGGAACTTGCACCTGCTATGGGCTTGAGCCCACTGACTGTGAAAATGTCATTGCAAACTTGATTCCTTCAGGCCACGCCATAACTTGGCGCCGCTGCCTTCAGTGTGTCCTCTCTAAACTCACCTCCACGCCCAGACCTACAGTGAGAGAAGAGTCCCTCTCAGGCCCTGGCGTGAGACTTTTCTCTCTTGGGCTTTGAACCTAGACCGCAGACCATACTAAGGACTGGCTTTCGGGTCAGACAGGGCCTGGCCAAGAGCCAGAGTCAAAAGGCCTCCTCTGGGGAAAGTGCAGGGAGGAGGGGAAGCGGGAGGTCCAGGCATTCGGGTTGGGCAGTCAGCCCATGCAGCTGTCTGGAGTCAGCGGTCTCCTCAGAAAACAGAGCCGACACAGATGGGCCCAGGCTGTTATTTGGGAATCAAAAGTCCTAGCAACCAACAAAACACTTTGGTGAAAGCCAACCCCAACCCCAACCCCATATTCCATCCTTCTCTGGGATGTGTGGTCGCTGAGCCCCCCTGAGTCTGCAGCTTTGATCAGTGTCGTAAGTGGAGAGGATGGGGTGCAAGGAACACTGTGCCAGGCACCATCATCGGCATTTCTTGGGCAGGGCCATAGCTACTCCTTTGCATTGGAGGATCCCCAGCCCAGCCCTGGGAGTAGACAATTTCAGGGAAATCAAAGAAGGTTCTGGGTTACCCCCACCTCTGTGCTTTCTGTGAGTTGGCCAGATCCAAATGGTGGAAATACACTACCCTGGCTTTGTGGTGGGGAGAGAGTCCCCTTCTCCAGACCTCAAATAGCAAATGTCTGAGGAAAGATCAGAAGCCCCCAAAGCTACCAGAGAAAGAGGGGGGCAGGAGAGATTCCTCCCAGGTTCCAGGAAAGTGAGGGGTTCTGCTGCCCTCAGAGGATAAGCAGGGATCATAATGCAAGGACTGGGGTGTGAGAGAAGCCAGTCTTTCCTAAGACCTGGCATGACTGAGCCAGGTGGGGAAGGGTAGAGTCCATGACAGTCAAGAAAAAATAAAGAAAGAGAGAGAACAACACCCCAGGCGAGGAAGACAGGAGGCAGACAAGGTTTACCTCACAGGGGAGTCAAGAGTTAAGGCCCTGAAGGCAGCTGGAAGAGAAGGCAGAGCTGGAAAAGGAAGCGAAAACAGCAGCTGTTCTGGTTTTGAAGGAGAATAAATGGGCTTATCCGCCTTATGGCCTAAGGAGCCCAGAAAACTCATTCTCCGCTGATTATAAATTCCCGAGTTGCAGAAGGAAGTCTCCTAACTACCGACTGGCCCCTCTTGGGGTGGAAAACCCTGTGAGCTGCAGTGAGTCATTCCCGGCATGCCAACAATGGCCTCCTCTTCTCCCTCTGCCCCTGCCCTGGGGAGAGTCGTGAAAGAGCTTCCCCCAGGGGAGCCCATTGCTCGGCCCAGCCAGGCCTGGCCAGCCCTGGGAAGCAGCTCCGGCAGCCGGGCTGGGCGGGCAGTGCAGGTGGCGCCCTTTGTGCCCGCTCCGAGGCAGTGCCTGAAACTGCCACTGCGTCCTTCCGGACAATGGCCTCAGGCACTGTGAAGGGCCGTGAGGAGCCTGGTGGCTTTGTTTGAACCGCTGAGAAAATCGTGCTGTCCTCTGTACTTGGGCTTCCCTGGGGCACAGAGGCCTTCAGAAAAACTGCCAGGAGGGAACAGGATCCACCCACACCCACCCCTCGGGTTTGGAGAGGAGGGGGTCAGTGGTCATTAGGGTACAGTGGCACCTCTCCCTCTCTCCCAGGGTCAGGAATGGCAGAGGCTAATGGCTGGACCACTTTTATACGATCTCATCCCCTTGCCCTTGGAGAGACAGTCTGCCCTTGGGGTGAGGGAAGGAATGTCAGTAGGGAGCATCCGGTACATTCTCGGGTCCGCCCTGCCTCTTCCCACAGCCTCCCTCTGCGCTTCTGGGTGAATGTGATCAAGAACCCCCAGTTCGTGTTTGACATCCACAAGGGCAGCATCACGGACGCCTGCCTCTCCGTGGTGGCCCAGACCTTCATGGACTCCTGCTCCACGTCGGAGCACCGGCTGGGCAAGGACTCCCCCTCCAACAAGCTGCTCTATGCCAAGGACATCCCCAGCTATAAGAGCTGGGTAGAGAGGTCAGTAGCACCCTCAGGGCAGGCTGAGGCTCGCTCCACTCCCCACCCCGTGTGCACCACTGACTGAGGTTCCTTCAGGACCTCACGCTCCCTCTCCTCCTTCTGTGTCCGAACTTTCTGCTGTAGGGAGGAAGGGTGGCTGTTATCACCCTGCCTGCCGTGTATTGAGCACATACTGAGCACTCAGGGTTATGATGAAGACTGTATATGGATCACCTCATTAAAATGTCCAACAGGGGGAACCAGCAGTTAGCATAATGGCTATGTCACTGGACTCCCACGTAGTCGACCGCGGTTCGCATCCTGGACCCGGTGGCTTAAAAAACTCACGCCGGGCGCGTGTGCGTGCGTGCCCAAGATCCCAAGAGGAGAATGGAGGAGAAGGGATTGCGGCATGACCATCCCCCCTGGGGGGTGATTTCTCGCTTTCTGTCTCTATGTCTCTCTCTGTCTGGCGAGCGCATGCACCCTATAGTGAAAACTTCTCCAAAAAAAAAAAAAAATGTCCAACAGGGTGCCAGCCCATGACCCAGAGATGAAGGTGGCTGGATCTCACATGGCTGATCTCTCAGTCCAAGTCTTTGACCCAGTGGTTTGAAAAACTGCCAGGGCATGTGTGTGTGCATGCCCACAATCCTGAGAGGAGAGAGAGGAGACTGTGGTGTGAACATGCCCTTGGGGGGGGTGCTTTCTCACTTTCCCCCTCTCTGTCTCTCTCCAGAAAGGACACACACCTTCTGGCAGATTGAAGAAAAAAAAAAAAAGTACCCAATGGGATTGTGAAGGGTTATTATCCTCATTTACTGATCAAAAAACAGGGGCACATACTAGCAGGTGGCACAGCTGGGATTTGAACACAAGCAGTCTGGGCTTGTGTTCACAATGCCTCTGCTGGGCACTGCTCCCAGAATCCTTCCACTAGATGGAGTTTCCTTAAAAAAAAAAAATATATATCCAGGGACCAGCAGTTAGCATAATGGCTATGTTGCTGGACTCCCATATAGTTGACCGTGGTTCAAGTCCCAGACCTGGTGACTTAAACTCACGCTGGGCGCGAGTGTGTGTGTGTGTGTGTGTGTGTGCCCAAGATCTCAAGAAGAGAATGGAGGAGAAGGGATTGTGGTGTGGCCATCCCCCTGGGGGGTGATTTCTCGCTTTCTGTCTCTCTGTCTCTGTCTTTCTGGCGTGCACACGTGCCCTTATAGCGAAAACCTCTCCAAAAAAAGAAAAAACAAACAAACTCCAGCCTTTTGCAGTTGAGGCCAGAGGAAGCCACGTTAGCAGAGAAACAGGGAGGCTGGTGTAACCGGGGACAGCAGAGCTCACGAGGGAGCTCTGGGGCTGGGTCCGGTGCAGCCCCGTGTTGCTGAGCCTTGCATCAAGGCACCTGTGCTGTCCACGGCAGATACTACGCAGACATCGCCAAGCTCCCTGCCATCAGCGACCAGGACATGAATGCCTACCTCGCCGAGCAGTCCCGCCTGCACGCCGTGGAATTCAACATGCTGAGCGCCCTCAACGAGATCTACTCCTATGTCAGCAAGTACAGCGAGGAGGTAAGACAGCCCTGCAGGCGACAGACTCATCTGCTGCAGGGCAAGGTGGCCGAACGGGCAGCCTTTAAATAACTACGATAGAGGGTAATTTAGAAAATACGTTCCTGGAGTCAAAAGCCCAAGAGTTCAAAAATCATTACCATTCCTTTGTAAGGCAGCCTAACCTCTCCTAATTCACTGAACGCTTTCTAATACGTTTCATTGTCTCTCACTCATTGTTCAGGCAATAAACAACACTTTTAATAATTCTATTGTTTTCAGTACAAAGTGCTGTAGGATTAATTTCATACTTTCTTAACAATGAATCAAACAATTCTTTGCACTTTGAGTAGATCCTGTCAGTTACATGCAGACAGACAGGTGGGCCTTAACCTGAATGCAGATTGACTAGGACGGCTTTGGGAAATTTACAAGTCATGCATTGGCACTGGACCTGAAGGAAGTGGTAGTACAGGTTGAGCATCCTAATCTGAGGGAGGATGGACATGGCCAGCAGGGGGCCAGCAGGTGACGTGATGTTTAAGGTGCTGGACTCCCACATGGCCACTGTGGTTCGAGTCCTAGACCTGGCGGGCTTGTTTTCTCACTTCCTCTCTCTCTCTCTCTCTGTCTCTCTCTGGTGGGCACACATGCCCTATATCAAATTTCAAAATAATAATGAGTAAAATCTAAAAAAAAAAAAAAAAAAAATGGAAAATATCCTAAAATCTGAAACCTTTTGAACACACTGGCATGATGCCACAAGTGGAAAATTCCACCCCGACCTCATGTGTTGGGTCACAGTCAAACCAGTGCAATACAAAAATACGGTATCCAATTACCTTTAGGCTCTTGGTATAAATGTATATGAAAAACAAATGAATTTCATGGTTAGACTTGGGTCCTATCCCCAAGATATCTCATTATATACATGCAAATATTTCAAACCTTGAGAAAAATCCAAAACCCAAAATATTTCTGGTCTCCAGCCTTTCAGACAAGGGATACTACCCAAGCTATAGTAGTGGTGATAATATTATAATAACTCATACTTATACAGCAATTTTTAAACACTTAGGGGACAGTACCCACATATCCACACACGTATATATAGATACATATGCAAGTCATTGTCAAGAAGTTCATGGAAGATGCAAAAAGTTATGTACGTGTTTCAAAAAAATTTTTGCACCAAAATAAACTTATATTGGGTTGTCAGAAAAGTCATGATGCATGTTTCCGTGGAAAAACCACAGAAAAAATACATCATGACTTTTCCAACAACCCAATACTTTAATTCCATTTTTCCATGAACTTTTTTGAAGTTCCTGAGTGTATTCATTCAACTAATTATTTAAATAAAAAGCTATATTCATTAAGGCAGAATAAAAAAAATAGAGGGCTAGTAGTTGTCATGCAGGTTAAGGCAGCTGAATCTCACAGGGCCAATTGGGAGCTTCAAGTCCCAGACCTGGCAGCTTGAGAATCAAGTTGGGTGCATATGTATGCGTGCCCCAAATCCTGAGAGAATGGAAGAGAAGAGACTGCAGCATGGACACCCCCTGCCCAGAGGGTGATTTCTCACTTTCCCTCTCTCTCTCCCTGTGACTTTCTCTGGCAAGCACACTTACCCTATAGCAAAACTAAAATTTAAAAAAAGGTATACAGAAAGGCAAAAAGGGGAAAGACTCTGGAAAATGGTGTTTTCATCCTGAGCCCTGACATCTTCCCCGCTGTTTCTGTCCCTTAGCTCATCGGGGCTCTGGAACAGGACGAGCAGGCCCGGCGCCAGCGGCTGGCATATAAGGTGGAACAGCTCATTAATGCCATGTCCATTGAGAGCTGAGAGGAGGAGCCTACCGTTCCTGGGAAGAGGGACTCGTCAACACTGTCACACTGGGAGTCTCAGAAGGAAGGACAAGTGAAGGGCATCAGGCCCTGGAGCTTCCTGTCCCCTGAGACACAATCCTGGGGAGAGGGGAAGGCCCCTCTCCCTCCGCCAGCCAGGTTTCGTCATAGCCAGTTCCTGCCGGGAAAGACAGTGGGCGACATCTATCCACAGTGAGAACAAGGGAGAAAGCGGGGCCAAGAGAAGGTGGTTCTTCAAGCCGAGAGGCAGGAGCCAGAGATGGTTCTGCCTCTGTGACTGCTGCTTTGCATGAAAACTCATTTGATGTATATTGGGGGAAATAATGAGAACTCTATTTAATTTTTTTTTAAGAAAAAGGGAAAAAAAAAAAAAAAAAAAAAACAAATAAAACAGAACAAAAAGCTGCCCTCTAAATCCCGTCCAACTTTTGTTGAATTCTGATTTCTGTCCACCCTCTCTCTAGTTCTCCCATACCTCCGTCCTCATATAAGTCCTGTTACCAAATGCCAGATCGAGCCTACAAAGAGATGCTGAGAGAAGTTGGAGGGAAATATGTTTGTCTCCTTTCCCTTGGAATTTAAGAAAAAAAAAAAAAAAAAAAGGAAGAAGGAGGAGGAGGAGAAGAAGAATGAGCACAAGTTCACACCAAACACTTCGCAAAAGTAGAGGCCAGTAAAACCCAGAATTATCCTGGCAGCCAGAAGAGCTTGGGGACTGCAGAACTTTGCCCAAGTCGTCACATCGCGGAGTGGCTCATGCTGGCTGACTGGAAACTATGCTTTCTGTACCACGCACCTGTGTATTTTCATGTCCTGAGAGGAGATCTGTGTCTAGATACTACCAATGCTTTTTGCTACTGTTTTTTTATTTGTTTTATTTGATCAAATCCCAAATCTCAGCCACTGAGGAGCTGGTCTTTGGTACTTTTCCTTTTGGTTTCCCTACAGCTACTCTCAGAAGTGGGGAAGAGGTGGGCCTCTCCCAGACAAGACACCTGGCCTCCCTAGGGATGCTAGGCAGCTCTGCCTCACTTCAGTCCCTGCCATAAACTAGACACCTGGGGAAATGGCCTGGCGATGTGGCGGCCAGGACTCCAGGAGGTTCTAATTGGAAGCTGATTTGGGGACTTAGGTGTTTGGCTTTGGATTTACCTCCAACTGTCCACTGGTTTCTTACAATGAAAAAGAAAACAAAAATCAAACACTGTTTACAGCAAGCAATACTTGAAGAACATAGGTTAAAGAAATTGCAGTATTTATTATCGTGCTTTCTTTCTTTCATTCTCTCGTGCCTGGAGAGGGGAAGACAACTCTTCACTCATATACAGAAATTCCCAACTATCTGGACACGTAGCACCTGCCTTGTAGAAATGACTGGCTTTCCCACCTCACTGTCGTCTTCTGCCTCTTTTTCTGTCTCTTGTGGACCTGTGGGTTTGAAGGACAACTGGATGGTTTCTCACTGGGCTCCTTTCCTTCTCTCTCTCCTGCTAACACCTAAAACCATGGAGGACCAACTCTCCTAAGTACAGTTTCCACACAAAGAGACCAAAGCTCCATGCCCAAGGCCAGTGGGAGTCATCCAGAGGAAAGTAAGCTGTTGGCAGCCGGATAGAGTGATGAGAGCCATCAGAGTGTACCCTGCTGGCATGGGTACAAGCTTCCAGCTCCACCTTCTCTGCATGCAGCAATGGAGTCAGTGGTCAAAGACCAAGAGAAAGGCACAGGATGGAAGCTGGGGAACAGAACGGGAACATCCTTCCTTCTTCCCACTTTCTGCATTTCAAAGGGTCAGGAATCCCAGGCTACACAATACTGGGGAACTGGACCAACTACCCCAAGAAAGGCTGGACCAGGGTCATTTCCTCTGTAATTAATTTGGGGCCCCAGCTTCTCTGTGCCATGCTTTACCTCCAAGCAATTCCAATTTCCAAAGGCTCTGCTGACCACATGTAATTACCAGGAAAGGGCAGGGGGAGGGGTGCTCAGAGAGCTGGCTTCCATCCTTGGCGTGTGGCTTTGGATCACTGTCTAACCACACAGCAGACACCGCCTGGTCTCCCTAGCTCCAGTTTCTTGCCTGAATGCAGCTGACAAATGGGAAGAGAAAAGCATTCAGCAAAATACTCAGGAAACTTGCTGTTTTCATTATAATTCACAACCAGCCATGCCAAGTCCACTTTCTTCTGATAATCCACTTCTGTTAAAGTTTCTCGGGGCCCTATTAATAGCCTGAAAGAAATACTAATGACTGGCCTTCTGAACTAAGCCAAAGTATTTGTTCTTCATAGCACCCAAAGCTTATCAGCTCAGAGCCCATAATTTATGGAGATGAAAAGAGAGGTGATATGGGCAAGAAGAATGTGAGCAAGAGACTTTGTGCTACCCAAAAAAAGTTTAACATTTAAAATTTCCAGGCCATCGTCATTTTACTTCTGAGCTCTGTTTGAAGGAAGGTTTCATGATTGCACCATTGCTCAGAATAGCATCCAGGACTTTCTTACACTGAAAAGTAAAAGGAAGCTAGACATCACAACAGCATCTTAGTCAACCCTGACCTCTATGCATTGACCCAGTGTCTCCCAGCAGTTACTTCTGGTGATCATTCACTGCTCCGGAGATACTCAGGTGTTTGGAGAGTGTGGAGGATGATGGGAGATGGCCAACTGCAGAGTGGAGAAAAAAGGATCCAAACTCAGCTATGAGTGATGTGACCATCTTTCTCAGGATTTCATAAGGAAGTAGGACTGGCAAATGAAGTGGCACAGAGGCTTCCTTTAGGAAGGAATTAAGAAAAAAAGGAAACTCAGCTGGACTAAAGCCAGACCATTAGAGTGGAGGAGCCTTTCTAGCTTCCAAGTATCCCTTCTCCACCAACTCTTGGCTTTGGATGACCAAGAACCAGTGGCGTTGATGCCTGTAGAATAGGGAGGAGAGTTGATGGCCTCTCTTCTCGCAATTATCCAACTTGAGGATATTTTGACCTATGTAAGGAAGAAATATTAAAGCCACAGCCCCTCCCCATAAGAAGCCATCTACCTGTGGGGAGGCAAAAGGTGAAGTCTCTCTCCAAAATCTATCCAGCTTTGCTTTGGTTTCCTTGATCTGCAAAAGAGACAATTATCTGGAATAGGAAAAGGATGCCAGAAGGGTGCTTGTCAAGACGGAGGATGTCAACAGACAAGACAAAGAATACATCCCTCCACCCCCCAACTGAAGCCTGCTGCTGTCTCCTGCCCTCTGAAAATGGCAGGTGCTTCTCAACTGGTCATCCTACCTCTTTTCACAGCACATCTCTCAAAACCATTTCTGATCTACTAGTGGCAGAGAGCTCCCCTCCTTATAGAGTTCAGTCATTAAAAGCATGGATCAGCTGTTAACCTCACAAGAGGGAAGGAACTATTTTCTGCGTTCATTCGCAGAACTTTGGGCAGGCACTACTCTCCTGCTAGAAAACAGCAATGAATAAGACCGAGAAGGCCCTTTTTCTAGCAAAGGTATATTCTTCAGGCTACTACTTCCTGACACCAATTTAGCAAGCATAGATCTCCTGCCCACCCCACCCCCACCCCGACCCCCTGCCTGAGGGCATCGTTTTGTAGAAAAGAGACCCAGCATAGGAAGAAAGCCGACCAGCCCAGCTGCCTTACCTTCTGGGGACATCCCAGCAATGGGAGCCATTCTTGTTTCTACTGCTCTCCTCACGTCGGCAGTGCTTCGCCCACTGCTTAAGCTCCTGACCTTCCTTGGGCTCTACCAAATAAGGACAAGAAACAGCAGCCCAGGCCCCTGCTCTGATGAGCCCAAAGCAGAAGGAATGGATAGACTGAAATGTTCTGGGCAAAACACACAGGGAACGTTGGACAGCGTCAGGCTGACAGATCTCCAGGTGCACCTCAGAGCCACCAGTTAACCTGCGGGGACACTGAGCAGCACGGCTCTGTATGGGGCCATTTTTCCATCGTTCTGGGTCATGCCTGCGACTCAGGCCTGAACGCAGACCGGAAGACACTGAGGCTGCCAGGGCACTGTGGGTGAGAGTATGCAAAGTGGCTTCGTAGACACAGGACTAAGGGGACTTGGGAGGTGACGTTCGAGGCCTTACTAGCCTTGTCTCAGGAACTGTCTTTGAGAAAATGGCAGCGGCCTTTTCCTAACTCCAGTCTCTCTTCTGGTTTCCCTTCTTCCTCCGGTGTCCTTAGAATAAAATGTTAGGGTCTGAGGCTCACCGAGTCCCAGGAATGAAGGCCAGCATTTCCTCTGTGGTGTTTTCTAACCAGTGCTGGGGAAGGCCCTGAGAGACCAGCCAGACCAGCCACACATTCGGGTGAGCAACTGCAGCACCCCCAGCCTTTCGCGAGACACCACATGGCACCACGGCGCACCCTCAGCGGTAAAGTAGCTCCCCAAGACTCTGTCCTGGTGCTGCGGCCTGTGCCCTCCTGCCCGCTCCCAGGAGAGCCAAGTGTCTTCAAGAGGAAAGTTCAGGCCAGGGCCGCACATTGGCCTGGTTCGCCGTCCTTACTGACGTCAAGGTGGGAGCACAATGAAGCCCAGTCCTCCACCGTGTTCCCGAGTGCGCAGGGAGGACGGGGCACGTTCTCATGCCTTGACTAGGGACCTGAGCCCACCTGCCTCCCCTCCCGACTCTGGCTACCCCACCCCACCCTTCGTGACACACTGGAATCTGTACTATATATATTTTTAAGAAAATACAATGATGGTTGTCTGGTTTTGTTGTTTTTACAGGTGTTGTGGAATAAAAACTGTAAAAAAAAAAAATGAAGTATTTAAAATGTTCCAATCAAAGGGGTTTTTTTTGTTATTCTAATATATTATTGTGTACCTATTGTAAATATGAAACACTCCTATTTTGCAAGCCAAGGACACAATTTGTACTGTTGTTATATATAAATAAAGTTTACTGGATAAAAAAAAAAAAAATCTTCAAATAAACCTGGTTGTTCAGCAGCATAAATACCAAGTAACATTCCACAGTCATATATAAGAAACAGAAAGAGGAGTTAAGTTGTTTTGAGGGAGTTTTAAAATTCCTCCTGGAGCCAGAGCTGATTAATATCCAGTCATCATCATCACCATAACTCACTCACCCTCTCTCTCGCTCTCTCCCTCTCTGCCCTGGCTTATACCAGTGGGTGAACAGTGCCCCCTAGCCCCAGGACCCTAGAATACAGCTTTTCTCCAATGGGAGGCTGCTGGTGCAGACTAGGGGTTGAGGCTGCTTCCCACTGGAGTAGGGAGGTCTCAGAAGAATGAGATCCAACCCAGTCATTCTCAAAAAGTACATTCATTCATTTGTACAAAATATTTATTAAGCATGACCTGGCCCATTGGGGAGTCCTGAGAGAGAAAAAATAAATGATAAAGGCACATGATCCTTGCCCCCACCAATGTTTTAGTGTGGTGAAACTCAGAAGGATTCATTTTTTTTTTTTTTTTTTTTTTTTTTTTTGAGAGGTTTTTGCTATAGGGCGCGTGCGCTCGCCAGACAGACAGAGAGAGGCACAGAGACAGAAAGCGAGAAATCACCCCCCAGGGGGGATGGTCACGCCGCAATCCCTTCTCCTCCATTCTCCTCTTGGGATCTTGGGCATGCACGCACACGCGCCCAGCATGGAAACTCATAAGGATTCTGAGAAAGGAATGTTTCAGCTATGTTTCAGTTAGGAAGGGCTTTTGTTCTTGCCTTTCTTTTACTTCCAGTTAAGAAATTAAAGTCAAATTCAGGGAAAGATGCCAGGTAGTATACACTTTTAGGTTCAACATGTGGGAGAGACTATACAGTGGCCCCTGGCCTGGGGGGGGAAAGGATTCCAGAGGCAGGAGAAATTTCACAATTCTGCAATGAGTCTTGGAGGCAGGGACTTGATGGTATAACTCCCAATCCTGACTCCTCTAA
Source organism: Tupaia tana (assembly GCA_026018925.1). NCBI lineage: Eukaryota > Metazoa > Chordata > Mammalia > Scandentia > Tupaiidae > Tupaia > Tupaia tana. The sequence goes on from JAKSZU010000007.1 coordinate 149,211,497, forward strand.
CCTGAGGATGCCATGTCCTCCCTCTTCTGTACTTCCATTTTGCTGGTTTTCACTCTGGTATTCCAGAGTATATGGGTGACACTATAGTCTCTGACTGGTAAGTTGAATAGATGAGAATTACTCAAGAACCCATCAATCAGGCATCTCAACAGACATGCAAGGAAACTGCCTTTCACTTTCTTTATGATAGCAGAGCCAGGAGGTTTTGGGGGGTTCCCCAGCCTCATACTAGGCTCTAAGAGTAGAGCTTGCTAAAGGATGAGGTGCAGTCACTGTCTTCAAGGTGTCCAGTCTGACTGAAGACATACCCATTCTCAGGAGAGCCCCTTCTAATGTGGACAGCCAGTATACATATGAGAATGGGACCTGGGCCTCAGAAAACAAAAGCATAAAAACAAATGCATATTTATAAATACCTTGTGTGCCAGACTTGTATTCAAAAAGAATTCTTGTGAAGATTTTTTAGTCCTTACTTGGCAGCCTCTGAGTTTAGGGTGTTTGTGTGTCACTCAGACACACACACACACACATACACACACACCCCTACCCAGAGAGAAAGAAGAGATGCAAATGCTGGTCCTGAGGATGACAAAAATGCAAACACAACACCCTGAGGAGCTAGGAGAAGAACAAGTGCTAAGAACAGTCTGTCATTTGTGCATTGTGTTCAATAGCAGGTCTGGAGAGTGCACCGGCCTATTTCACCAACATTAAATCATCCCTGCTTCTCTTTGAAATGCTCACCTAGAACACTGAGGGTCTGTGTTCCACCAGAGTGAAGGGGGTAGTCATTTCTCAGCAGAAACATTATGTCCCTCTGAGTTCCCACTGTGTTAACACAGTATGGAACAGGTCACTTCAGTGAGACCAGCCTCTGGCAGTGCCTGGCAGCGCTCTAGCTTCACAAGAGGAGATAGGTGGGTTGCAAAGAAACTTAGAAAAAGGACCTATTTCTCTGTATAGGGAATAGTGGAAATAGGGAAATAGTGGCAAACTCCACTCCTGAGTTTGCCTCCAATCTTACTTCTCTCGTCTCTTTTTTCAGCAGCTTGGATTTGGAGCACCTTATTAATAAATACCTGTTAGAGGAACTACCATCCTCTGGGAAGGAGGGGAGGTAGCAGGTGCCTGGCCTGTCCTGGTCACTGATATATTCCAAGGATGGAGCAGAGGTTGGCCCCAAGCGGATGCCCAAATAAGTATATCCTGATTGAATAAGTGATTGAATGAATGAAATTTGTGAACCAACTGCCAAATTTCAGTGGTTAAAACATCTTTCTTTTAGGCCTCTCAACATCACATGTAGGAGTGTTCCATTTTTATAGTCTATGGTCAGGGAGATTAAGGGCTTGGCTTAAGGTAGCACTGCTACTAAGTGGTAATACCACAGAGATAAGATTCCAGAGCTCACATTGCAAATTTCCTTCCATTGCATCATGCTGTCTTTCATTGGCTCTAAAACAATTTAACAATTGAAAGTCCTTTTCAGAAATAGATCCTTCCTCTTTTAACAAGCAGGTGCTGTGGGAGCACTCTTCAGCATTCATTAATATTCATATTTGCTCAACACAATTGATATCAATTCATCACTTGCTGTGAACATGACTAGGCACTGTTGGGCATACCAAGGGGAGAAAGCCAGATCCTAAAGTTGTAGCTTTCCCACAGTTTACAACCTAATGTCAACACCAACTTATTCTGAGATAAAGGCTCATCCTTTTTCTCAGTGGGAATTACATATCATTTTTATTGCAAGTACAAAATAATTTTGCCAAACTGTAGCAATAGGATTCTCAGAGAGCTGGGGCACCTCAATTTGAGGACAAAACATGTGTGATAAGCCACTCAAGAGACCTTAAGGGAGATGGGTGTGACTGGTAGCCGGCTCTTGACGGCACTGACGTCAGAAGCTAGCCAACATCACTGCTCAGCAAATGAACTGAAAGACAAAGGAGGATCTCACCTGTTTTGCATTGGCTGCTAAAAGCTTCCAGCCCAATGTGTGGCCCTCCAACAGCATATGTACAGGACTTCCTGCTATGTGTCATTACATTAATCTAATTCTTGGTTTTGTTTTATGTCTCTGCTTCATATATCTTTATTCTCCTTCTTTCAAATTGCTAAGTTTAAAGTGTATCTGTCTAAGAGCACAGGCCTTGTATTCAGAATGCCTAGGGTTGAATTCCATTCTCAAGCAGGATGGTCTAGAGAACGTTAAATGAAATGTGCATCAACTTATAAATCTATAAAGTGAGGATAGTAATATGTATCAAATAAGGTTTCTATATGGATTAAATAATAGTGTACATGTAGTGGAGTCAATAAATATTACAATAGGTAAATGAGTAAGAGAGAATAAACCATACATCCTTCCTTTATAGACAGTCTGGCAGCATACAGAGGAAGGAAAACATGAGGGGCTCCACTTGGCAGTGGAAAGAAGCTGAACTAATGCATGTAGCTTTCAGAAATGAAAGTTGGTGCCTGAGAATTAAACTCGTAGGAAACTAGGTATGGATGCTGACCTCAGGAAGTAGGCAATGAATCAAGGAATTACCCAAAGTTAGAACCAATTATGAACCAGTCAGTGAACATGCTATAAGTGGATGGAAAAATAGCAGAAGTGGATCAAATTTCCTTGTTCTAAGGCCACAGACCAGGCCCAGAAGGCCACAGAGTCAGTTGATGGTCTCTACCCTTGTCCACTGACAATGACCCAAAGAGTGTTCAAGGTCTATTATAAAAGATGCCCTTTGACCCAATAAGCCAGGGTACAGATCTGGCCCATAGGCCTAGGAAAGGGGAAGCAGAGAAGGCCAGGTAGTCTGGAGGCAGAGGGAGTAGACCCCAAAATGGCCTGTTCCGAGTGAGAAAACAAGGAAGCTGAGGTAGAGAAGGAATAGAGTACTTGCAGAATTGGGAGGGGAGCTCACCTGTCTCCCCTTAGGGAGTCTGGGCACCTCCATCTCCAACTGGTTTTAGTCAGGATTTTCCAGAGAAATAGAACTAATAGACCTGGGGCTAGCAGATAGCATAGCAATTACATCGCTAGACTCCCACATGGCTGACCACGGTTGGAGTCCCAGACCTGGTGGCTTGAAAATCATGCCAGGCACACGTGCATACATGCCCAAGATCCTGGGAGGAGAATGGAGGAAAAGGGATTGTGGCATGGCCATCCTCCCTGAGGGGTGATTGCTCACTTCTCCTCTAACTGTCTCTGTCTCTGTCTCTCCAGCATGTGCATGCAGCCTAAGGCAAAAACCTCTTCAAAAAATAAAAAGACCAATTGTGTGTGTGTGTGGAGACAGAGAGATTTTATGGAATTACATCATGTAAGTGTGGGTGTTAGCAGGTCTGAAATCTGTAGGGCAGGCTGGAAATTGTGGCAAGAGTTGATGATACTGTCTTGAGTGCAAAGACAGTTTGGAGGCAGAAGTTCTTCTTTAGGAAACCTGGGTCTATTTTCTCTTCAGGCTTTTGATTGTTGGATGAGGTCCATCCACAGCATTGGAGGGTAACCTACTGATCATAAATGTTAAAGACATCCAAAAAGGGTTTTGTTTGTTTGTTTTAGTGGTCAGTGTGATTTTATTCAAATGTTCTAGTACAATGCTGGAGGATTTTTGAATCCTAAATTCTAAACCAATGCAAGCACTGCAAATGATATATCCCTGAATCTAGCTGGCACTGTATCTAAGAAAAAAAGTTTCTACATGAATATCCAAAAAGTACATTTGCGGCAATGTCTAGACTGGTGTTCAACTGAACAACTGGGCACCACAGCCTTGCCAAGCTGACACATAAAATTAACCATCACAGCAAGGAAAAGACAAATGAGTATATTCATCAAACACTGAAACGAAACGAAGCATATGTGATCTGTCAATCTGTTCACTTTGATGCCTTCCCATCTCGTTTCTGTCACCCTTCACTTTCTAATAGACAATGTTTTTGAAAGATCCTACTTCTGCTGGCCAACCAAAGAAGAAAAAAGACAGCCATCGTATGGGGGCAGAGGGTCCTTGTGGCCAGGAGTGATGGAGAAGCACGGAGAATCGGTCTGCAGATCAGAGCAGCAGGTGACTCTCAGACTCATCGTGGGGAATAGTAGGGAGTTGGGAAACTGGAGGTCATTCTCCCACCCCACGTCTGATTTTCTTCTGAAGTCATTCATTTCTGTATTTTCTTAGCTCATTTAGTAGACCCCAGACAATAAGCACACACTAGAAACTAGTAAAAAATAATAATAATAATAAAAACACATGGATAGTCATTTAAGCCTCAAGAACAATCCATTTTTCTGACCCACCTCCGCAGTCTCCTCATCCCTTGGCTCTCCCATCTTCATTTGGTCCTAAGGTGTTTGTGAGATTCCTCTCACCCATACCTGCCCCAAGGTTTATTATATTGTAAACCCTGCCTGCTGCCTTGTGGTGAAGAGTTGAGAAGATCTTTAAAAATGAAAAAATAACTGTGATGGTTTAAGAACCAGGCTACTATTTCAGAACTGACCTGGAGACAAGACGGTTAGTAGAGCTGAGAGTAGGCTAGCTCCTGCTCCAAACTAAGAGAAAGGGAAGGAGAAAAGATGCGTGGAAGCTTTCTAGGATGGCAAGTGGCACGGGGCACAACACTTGGCATCTCCCCTGTTCCTTTTATCTCCTTCTACTTTTTTGCCCACCCAAACTTTGGAAACACTCTCAGGGACAAGGACACTGCTTCACTATCTCAAAAAACCATGGGTGGTAAGGACTCAGAACATGGCCCCAGACTCTAGGTGTCAGGGAGCTGGTGGCCAGCACCTTCCCGCCTGCCCCAGCCTGCCTGCCTGCTACTGCTCCTCCCTCTTCCTGGGTCCCCATTACTGATTTCTTCCTTTTTGCATGTGTGTTTGCACTAAATCAAAGTTGTATCTTATTTTAAGTTTGTTTTTGTTTTTGTTTTTGTAATTTGCTTCAAGGTACATGTATTTGTTAGAGACAGAGAGGGAGTGAAAACGTAGCCCACCACCCCCACCTCGAGGATAGTCATGCTGCAATCCATTCTCTAGGGATTTGGGGCACGCATGCACATGCACATGGTGTGTTTGTTTGGAGCTCACACGTTGCAGTCAGCTATGTGGGATCCAGCCACCTCAACCATCATGTCACCAGCTGGCCCCTCTCAGAAATGAGGGACAGTTCCTCACAAGATCCTGACGCAGCAATCTTCTCCCAGCCTCGGACTGCTCGGACTGTCCCGATCATGTGCATGCACTACTGGACATACTCGGGGAGATCTCCAGATGTGAACCCAGAATCTTATGTCACAGAGTATTAGATTTCACCACTTCAGCACTGACCAGCCCACTGTATCTTATTGGTCTTGAGAAAGAGCCAGTACACAGTTTGAAAGGCTTGGTACAAACCACCTTTGGGAAACCCTCCTCTGATATTTGCTGACCATAGTCTTCAGGAAATTTAGAAGGTGGAACATCGTGATGTGATTCTCTTCGACCCGCACTCCATCCTTGCTCCTCATAGTCTGCCCACCTCTCCTTTCAGAACTTCTGGTCCCCATGTGGAGCAGAAAAGGACCCAGACCTCAGGTGTCAGAGACAGACACGCTTTCCTCATCTACTCCTTTGTGTTGGCTCATCCGTTTCAGGATCGCCCACTTCTGCCTAAGTAACACCCCCACCTTGTTAGTGTTCTGTGATAATATTACATGGACAAACTTGTTCAATGCAGCAAAGCAGCTTCCCTAGGGAAGACTTTCTTACAACTAGAAACTTTCTAGCTGTGAGTCTCTGTTCAGGCCAGACCTCCTAGTGCCCAAAGCCCTGACCCAAATGCAAATCCCCCACAAGGCAAATGTGTCTTATCCTTCCATGACCAGATCGTTCACTCTGAGTTTGTTCATGTGTTGCCCCTGCCAAACAGCATTCAAAATATCAACATGATGGAACACTTCGGGCCATTCAAAGTAGAACAGGGGGCCAGCAATGATGACAACGTATGTAACACTCTACGACGCTGGAGCCATGTGGAGAGGTTCCCAGTCTGCCTCTGAAGTTCTCCTTGTACATGCAGGTGCCCGTGACTCTGGCTGGCTGAGGCTGGGATGAATCATGGTATAAAGACCCTATTAGAGGGTGCCTGACTCTCTCTCTCTCTCTCTTTCTCTCTCCCTCTCAGAAGAAACAGTAATTAATTTTTTAAAAATCATATAGTGAGACTATGTCAATACATAGATATGTAAATACGAAGTAACTTCAAGTCAAAAAAGGTTGAAGCCTTCACCATAATCAGCACACAGTGAGTTCATGGGTGGGAATGTGACCATGTGCACATTATTGACCAAAATTAGAAACAAATTCAAATTATATTTTATTAGTAGATACTCCATAAGTGAATGTTTATTATTTTTAAATTCTGGCTGTTTTAGCCATCTTCTGTCTTGGACAGAAGGAAATCAAGTGTACAGAGTCCCTTTATAAGCAATAGGAACCCTCCTCCCTCCCGCCCGTCCCTTCCCCTCCCTTCCTCTCCCTGCATACAAAGGCTGTCTCCCACACAGGCACTCAGCCTAAGAAGTCAGCAGGTTCCAAGGCTGACCTGTCTGCCTGCATGGGAGGAGGGGCATGGTGGTCTAAGAGGCTGGATTTGCAGACAGAGCTTCTGCCCTGACAAGGAAGATACAGATCCTAAGGTGACCGCTCTAGCCTGGCTCGGTTGACCAGCTTCAAACACCTGGACCTCACATCTCCAAATTCTATTACCGTGAGAGCTGAAGTTAGAGACTTCTCACAGTTTAAAGAGCCCCAAACTGAAGTTAGAGATTTCTCACAGCTTAAAGAGCCCAAAACATTTCCCTAGGTGATAAATTCCTCAGTCAGAAGAGTCCTTGGGAGAGCAGCTGCAGTTGTAGTTCTGGCTGAGTCAACCACCCACGATGGCTTGGAATTAGACACAACTGGAGTACAACCCAGGCTCTCCCACTTAGTGAGTGTGTGTGTGTGTGTGTGTGTGTGTGTTGGGGGTGCTGGTACTGATAAGTTTCTTAACTCCTCCGAGCCAGCATCTAATGTGCAAAGTGTGGTCAGTATCAGCTCCCCGTGCTTATGGGGGAAATTAGAGCTCAGGTATGTGACCTCCTTATCCCAGGCCCAGCCCAAAGCAGTCACTTGAGAACTGCAGAGGCTTTTAGTACATCATTATCACCTTACACCACCGCCCTGAAATGTTACAACCCTCATTCTTCCCTGGGGAATATGCTGCCTGGAAGTCCCCAGAGGCAATGCCTGGCTGTGCTGAATAGGGGAGAGGACTGGGCAGAGATCAGGAATCAGTCTCTATCAGCCTAGGCACTTTCTGAACTAAAGCCCGAAATCTGGACTCAAACTGCTCCATGCTAGTCTCTTGAGGCATTAAAAAGCTTCTGACCAACCAGTTCTCTCTGTTTTCAGGATGTGAATCCTAGACATGGAGAAAGCAGGCAGTGACTCCAGGAGCCATCTGGAGGAGGTGGCACTTCCAATGAGTACTGGGAAAGATCAGCCACATTTGAAATAATGTGGCATTAGCACAAGAACAGGCAGATCAGTGGATTAAATAGATAGCCTGGAAACGGACCCTAATAAAGGTATAACAATGTAATAAATGATAAAAGAAGGACCCTAAATCATTGGAGATAATGTGAGTTATATAAAAACTGGGACTTTGGAAAACCAGTTATTTGAAAAGGGATCAGTTTCGATCCTGATCTCACAGTATTCACTAAAATTCCATTTTTATTAAAGAGTTAAACCTGCAAAAACAATGCAAAGGAGAAGATACATAACATATAATTTTCCTGAATGGTAAGACTAAATCATATAAAAATGCAAATGCTTCATGAATTAAGATGTATGTTGAATCCAATCCCTTATGAAATCCCAAATGGGATTTTTTTTTTTTCTGAAGCTAGACATCATGATTCTAAAATACATCTGGAAAATACATGAGCAGGAATAGTCATTTTTTTCCTTAAAAATAGAGTAATTGTGGGAGATTTGTTCTACTAGATATCAAAATGCTACATTTCACATACAAATGTGTCATTTTTAAAAATGTAAACATATGAAGATAAAATAATTAAAACAATGTGATTATAATAGAAGGACCAATGAACAGAATAAGACAGGTCAGAATAATCTAGGATGTGTTTTTAAAAATTTACAATGATATTCGAACCAAAGGGAAAAGAAAACATTCTTTAATAAATGAAGCTAGGATAAATGATGAACTATTTGGGGGAGGAAAACCATCTTAAATCCTCACCATCTAATATAGACCAAAATAAATTTCAGGAGAATGAACATGTTAAAGGTAGAAAAAAAAAAAAAAAAAAGAAACCGCAAAATATTTAAAATATAAATTAGTATTTCTATCTCAATAGGAAGATGAAATTTCTAAGCACAAAAGCAACTGAAGAAATCACAAGGAAAAAGTAGATATATTTGACTGCATAAAAATTCAAACCACCTCTATAAAAAACATCATAGAAAGTAAAACTAAACAGCCAAATCAACTGAGAAAAATGTCTGCAACAAAACCGTCAAAAAGTTAATGTTTATAAAATATAAAATAACATTTAAACACATTAAAAAACCCACTAAACCCAAAAGAAAAATGTGCAAAGAACAAGAATAGGCTATTTGCAGGAGAAATACAAACGATGGTTTAAACATACAAAGAAATATTGAAGCTCGCTAGCAATCAATATATGTGAAGAAAACACATAATGAAATACAATTTTTCCTATCAACTCAGCAAAGACTTGTCAAAACCAGTGTAGACCATTGGTAAAGGAAGTTACCATATGATGATGGGCCTCCTCACGATAGAAATTTGCACAATATTTCCAGAATGCAATATGGCAATAAGTCTCAAGAGTTTTAAAATACTCTTTCTCTATGTTGTATCAATTTCACTTCAATTGTTTAAAGTCTATTTACTTCTTTCTTCCATGAGTGAGAGAGTCAGAGAAACAGAAGTCTTGGCAGACTTTCGACACCCAACAGGGTTTTGACATTGCAAGCCACCCCCAGCCTCAGATCAGGTGCATGCACATGATTGGCGTGAATCCAAAACCTTCCCACAGAGGTCAGCCTCACAGGGTTGCATTTTACCACTGAGCCTCTATCCAACCTCCCACTTCTGTTTTTGAGTAAGAAAAAATAAGGACAAACAAATATGTGCATCTCTTTTATTTATAAAAGTAGAAATAAATGGAATATCTGCCAATATGGAAAAGTTTAATAAATTATAGTATATCTAAAAGATGGAATATTATATTCTCACTTAAAATTATATCCATAAGTAAATTTTAGTGAGTTGGAAAACTGTTCACAAGGTTACAGTGTGATCCAAATAGGGTAGTGAGATTGTGGGAGAATTTGATTTGATTTGTTTTACTTATTCTATTTCCCTTCTACTTCCCCAAATTTCTACAAGTTAAAGACCATTATAACTTCTTCTTTTATCTTTTTTTAAAGAATTATTTTAATTAGCTTTATTTGCTTATTTACTTACTTTTATTTGACCAGAAGGGGACAGAGAGAGAGAGAGAGAGAGAGAGAGAGAGAGAGAGAGAGAGAAAGTAAGAAATCAAGCCAGGACTTGGACTACGGTCTGCCATGTGGGAGTCCAGTGCTCTTAACCACCAAACTATCTGCCAACTCCCGTTATAACTTCCTTTTTGTTTTCATTTTTGTTTTCTTTTTTGTTTTTGTCTTTTTGAGAGAGATTTTTGCTATAGAGTGCATGCGCTCACTGGAGAGACAAAAAGCAAGAAATCACCCCCAGGGAGTTATGGCCATGCCACAATCCCTTCTACATTCTCCTCTAGGGATTTTGGGCATGCATACACATGCACTCAGTATAAGTTTCAAGCCACAGGGTGTGGGACTCAAACATGGTCAACCATGTGGGAATTCAGCACCTTAATCACTATGCCACCTGCTGGTCCCAACAATTATAACTTCTAAAAGAAAAATCCCATACCCCTGAACTCCCCATCCTCCACAATTGCTCTCGTAGGACAGCAAAATCTTCTCTTCCATCCTTTCATCTCAGTGGACCCTCCTTTCCCGGTTCCTAAACTAGACTGTAGTCATTGGTGACTGTTTTTCCTTCTCTGAGATTGCCCAGTCAGGAGTGTGGAAGGCCTCTCATGGCCTGTGCTTTGTAGGAGGCCACAACACCCACAAAACCTAGCACCCAAGAGAAGTTTGGCATTGGCAGAACTTACCTGGGTTCATTTCTTAGCCCTGCCAAGTATGAGTGCTGGCAATAATCTTGAGCAAGTATTTCCATTAAGCTGGGAAGTATGCTCCAGGGGGCAGGTCCCACCTTTCCACCACTGCCTCCAAAGCCTCACTTACAACAGGGGAGTCAACAACTGCTAAAGGCCTTCAAATTTTTCATAGAAATTGCACCAGTGCCATGGCACAGCAATAATGCTCTGCTCAAGAGAAACTGACCCCCAGATAGTGACCGCAGTATCTGGCCCAGTCAGCCTGATATACACCAGGCATGAGCAGGAGTATCCAAGATCCCATGGGCTGGAGGGCTGGAGGAGAGGTATCCTGATGTGACCAGATCCCATGGAGGGTGCTCGTTTCTCTCCACCTGTCTGTCCCTCTTTTTCTCTCACTCTCACGTGTGTGCACATACTTTATCATAACTAAAGAAAAAAAACTCATAGGAAATATCAAGTATTGGTTTATGCCAAAAAATTTGAAACCAATGCAGTTTTGTCATAATATGTATTTTCAATAAACTTTTTGAAGACCCTGTGTATTGAGTGAATGAATGAATGAACACACAAGCTGCTTCTTTGCAAGGTGGTTGTGGGAACCGAACACAAGACTCTATAAACTGTAGATGCTCCACAAGCAGCAATGCCCGCTGGACACCCAGCTGACCACGCAGAAGGCCTTAGGGTCCCTGCTCACCTAAGGTTAGGCAGCTTGGCTGTAGGTATAAAATGGTTAGCCTGTCTCTTTGAGTTTTTTCAGGGGGTCTGAAACACATGACTTTTTCTTTTTTTCTTTTCCTTCTGGTTTCCTGCGAATCGATTCCGCCACCGGTGAAGGGCAGTAAATTAATAACTAGATTTCCCCCCACGACAACAAGCCCAACAACTAATTGGCTCGATATCTCCCTGTTGCTGTATCACTTTGGGATTTTTCTGGGTGAGATATAAATAAGCCAATTCTATTAATAAGCCATTTGGCCAAGGGAAGAAAATACACTTCTGAGATCCCAAGGGGTCTAGGGAAGCCGCTCAGTGGTCCATGGAGCGAAAGACTTGATTACAGGAATAAAGTATTCCGCCTCTGTGCCCTCCTCCCTGCATATCTGTACTCCCGGCAGATTCTTCTCAGGCCTGGGCGGAGGGGGAAGTGAAGCTTTGTTAAGTTTAAAAATTATAATTTAGATAAATCTGTGCATTTATTGGCCTGAGCGTGTCTCTGGAAAATAATAGTTAGCAGGGTAGAACCTGCCGCATTTCAGGGGCTTTATTGTCTCCCTATAATTAAGTCCCGCACAGAAATCCAATTACAAATGTTCTCAATCGCCCTCCAGCTAAGTGCTAACAGAAGAGGGGAGGAAGGCTCCTGGACTTAAATAACTCTGGATAAAAATTAATATCATGGCTGTGTTGGCTAATTAAAAGTGCCGCCTCTATTAGCGGGCCTTTATATTAATAAATGAGACTATTATTATCATATCCGACAACCAGGGCCCTTATCAAGTCTGCTCTGTCAGCTCAGCTCTTGAAAGCGCAAGTTCATTGCCCAGGGTACAGGCTTGTGTGGGAGCAGAGGGGGCAATTCCACCCCACCCAGCACTCTCCGAGGTAGACACTGTCACACACTCCTCACACCAACCCAGGCTGGCGTGTGTTATGATTCCTGCTTCCCAGGTGAGCACACTGAGGCTTCCATGTCCAGTAACATCTGATAAGAGGCAGAGCTGGGATTCAAACCTTCAGCCTCAGGACCCAGAGACTAGCACTCATTCTATGACACCAGCTGGCTTTCCTTCTTGGATAGGTTGGTTAAGTGGAGGTTTTTAGCACACATTGGCAGAAAAGTGGAACATGTTCCCTAGTAGATTGTTTATGTTCTTTTGCTGGCCAGTCACTTATTTACCAAGCCCCTCCTGTGGGACAGCTATCCTAGCAGCTGGGGCCAATGCCCATCCTGGTTCTCAAGGAGATAAGCTATTATTTATAATGGCAGAGCAAGTAGAAGGTGCTACAGGAGCACACCATGGAACACCTAATGCAGACTTGTGGGATGAGGATGATTTCTCGGGGGGGTAGGATCTAGGGTGAGTTTGGAAAGATAAGAAGAAACCCAGGCCAAGTGGTGAGTTGAGAGGAAGAGCGTCCTGGGCATGGAAATCATGTATGTGAATGCACATGTGTGTCGCAGTGAGGAGCCCACTATGCCTGAAATATAAAACTCAAAGTATGTGATGAAAATGTGAAGGCTGGTGAATGCGATACCAGGACTATGTCAGATCACGTAGTACCTCATCAGAAACACTCCCAGTGGGAACCAGCAGTTAGCGTAACAGCTATGTCACTGGACTCCCACGTAGTCGACTGCGGTTCACGTCCCGGACCCGGTGGCTTAAAACTCACGCCGGGCACGTGTGTGTGTGTGTGTGTGCCCAAGATCCCAAGAGGAGAACGGAGGAGAAGGGATTGAGGCGTGACCATCCCCCCTGGGGGGTGATTTCTCACTTTCTGTCTCTGTCTGTCTGGTAAGTGCACGCGCCCTATAGCAAAAATCTCTCCAAAAAAAAAAAAAAAAAGAGAAACACTCCCAGCTTGGGCAATTTACCCCAAGGGCGAGGAAGAGTCTTTGAGTGGTTTTCAGCAGAGAATGATGGCAACAGAAGTGCTGTTGGTGCTCACCCCTCTGGCAGGAGTGTGGAGGATGAACTGGCCACGGGCCACCCTGGAAGCCAAGGGCTGGTTAGGAGTAATGAAATAAAAAAGGGCCAGTTAGGAGACATGAAGTGACAAGGGGGCGGAAAGAGGTGGCCCTGTTCCAGACGTGTCAGAGAGAGAAACGGCTGAGTTCAGTGAAATGTGAGAGAGTAGGAGCCATGTCTGACCCCACTTCCATTTTCTTCTTTTTTTTTTCAAATTTGCATATTTCTTCCATGAGTGAGAGAGACAGAGAGACAGCACCCTCAACAGCGTCCTGAAGCCACAATCCACCCTCAGCCTTACCTTCCATGGATCATGAGCGTGTGCACATCTTGTGTATTTAGCAAGGTCTTCAGAATGAATCCAGAAACTTTCCATGTGGCTAAGCCTCAAAAATGTCACCCTTTACCACTGTGCCACTAATCCATTTCCTGGCATGACCAGAGTGGAGGGATTCCAGAAGATGGAAGAGAGAGGAGGAGGAACAGCTTTGGGCAAAAGATAATAAATTTGATTTGGGATATCAAGAGCTTTCGGTTCCTGAGGGACATTCCAGGTCAGGCAACCCGTTAACTGCAAAGAGCTCCAAAGAGATAATGGCCTGAAGATAATGATTGGAAATTAACAGATCATAGGTGATGACTGACAAAACCATCTAGGGAGAGTGGATGGGGTGGCCACACAGGTCCTCAGCGAGCCTTGACGACCATGTCAGTCACATCACGCTGCACTCCTTCTCAGAAGACACTTGCCCTTTGTCATCATTTTCTTCTATTAGTACAATATTTCCTTAGTGACGATAGATGAGGAATGTCATGTCTAATTTCCATTCTATATTAGATGCCCCCCAATCCACATAGAAACATTGAATTTCATTTGAGTCACCAATATCTGTGAACATGAACTGAATTCTGGCTCTATATCCAACCTTGGGTTGACCTCCAGGGCCTGAGCTATCATGAGACAAGGGTTACTGAAAAAAGGAAAAAAAGCAGCCAAATACTCTCTCAATTACAAAAAATATTTACCCTAAGTCACCAGACCCCCCTAATGGAACCCAGACCGGATCATTTTTACGTCTAAATTTCAGAAATAATGATAATAACAAATGGAATCCTCCCTGGACTTCAAGAATGAGAGCTTTAAAGAAAGAATGAGTCAAGGGTGAGGGGAAGAGGGAGGAAAAGAAAAATATCTGAAATCAGCATCTTGTTTTTACAAAGCAATGGGCCAACCATTTGCCATCCATCAACTAACAAATGCAGGAAAGACCTGATTGATAGGACCACGAAGAGAATGGGTGAAGGGCTACAATGCTATGAATTTCTCATGATAAGAAGGTTATTTCAGCTTTCGTTAAACATCTTGCCAGAGTGTCTGGTTGAGCTTTCCTGCTCTAGTAAGTCAACTTATTTTTCAATTCAGCTTCTGTGTCAGACCTGGCCAGGGTAGAGTTCAGGAAGTAGCTTCTTAGGAAAGGTTTTGAAGTGTAAAGTCAGAAGGCAGATCCCCAACATTCTGTCTAGAGAGGTATCAGGGTCAAAGCCACATGACAAAGCCAACCCCTAAGCATTAATCAAAGCAGATAGAGGGAAAGCCAGGGATACAGGGCCAGAACAAGAGGTTAGGGAATGGAGGGGAAGTCAGGAAGCTAGAGGATAGTAAGTAGGAGCAGCAGAGAATAGAGGGTAGCTAATTTCAGAGAGCAAGAACTGGTAGTATCTGGTTGTGCTAGTTATTAACTGTTGAATAACAAATTACTTGAAGCTTTGGTGCACCGAAACAAGAGACATTTACTACCTCACAGTTTTTGTGGGTTAGGAGTTAGACCATGTCTCAGATGGATGTCTCTGGCACACCTTCACTTCAGGTTAAAGTCAGCTGAAGCCGACTTCAAATACTCACCTGAGGGTAATGTGGGAGGAAGGATGCTCTTCTAAGTTCCTTCACATGATTGCTAGGATGACTCAATTTCTCATCACATGGGCTCCCCGCATAGACTGCCCAAGGGCCCTCAAACATGGTAGCTGGTGACTAGAAAAAGAGAGAGAGTACCCAAGGAGGAAGCCATAGTCATTGGTTGTTTTGTTGTTGTTGTTGTTCTTGTTGTTGTTGTTTTTAATTTGCCAGAGAGTGCACGTGCTCACTGGAGAAATACAGAGACAGAGAAGGTGAGATAGCACCCCCCATGAACGATGGTCACTCTATAATCTCTTCTTTATTTCTCCCTCCTTTTGGGATTTCAGGCACACACATATCCAGCATGTTTCTCAAGCCACCAAGTCGGAGACTCGAACTGCACAGACAGCTATGTCAGATCCAGCCACCTTAACTACCACACCACCGGCTGGCCCCAGACTTTTGTTTGTTTGTTTTAAAGAATTATTTATTTATTTTATTTTATTTTATTTTATTTTATTTGTTATTATTTAATTTGACCAGAGAGAGAAAGAAAGAGAGAACGTGAGAAAGCAAGTCTCCAGGTCCAGGACTCAAACTGCAGTCAGCCATGTGGGAGTCCAACACCTTAACCACCATGCCACCTGCTAGCCCTGCAAACTTCTTTTTAAGTGGATGAGAATGTTAAGGAGTTTCTAGCTCGTTCATTACCCATGCCAGTTACTATTTCCCATGACAACAGATGTTGAGACAGAAGGAATAGACAACTAGGGTAACTATATGCGATGCCCAGATATTCTCCTAGCAGTTGACATCTTGACCAAATCTCTGATGGAATCCTGACACTTGTCCCTTCTATCCCACTGATACCATCTTTTCAAAAGTTCCTCTACAGTTATTTTCTGTGCTACAAAGTAGTCTCATAAAAGGCACTAACCTCTAGCTGTCTGCTCTTTCCCACAATGCTATGTTGATTGCTAAATCCGGGAGCAGAGTTATAATAGCCCGTCAGTCACATTAGGAAAATGAAGTTTATTTCTCATGGTGGCTGCTGAAAGGCTTCTATTATTTTAAAGGAACTTTAAGAATCAGCAAGGCTAGTAAAAACATGGGTTCTGATATATGGTCAGAGGGACCATCCATCAAGTCAAGTCTTATTCTGGATCCTGCTCAGCCTGTCCCATGGGGAGATCTGACTCAGTCCTTTCAAAATGCTTTGGAGAGAGGGCTGGGGAGAAGGAATCCCGGGAAGGCCCATGAAAGAAACGCACACTGGAATCCAAGCCATATATTTTCATCCTGGGATTGGGTCTTTTGAGACAACTCAAAAGGGCTGAGAATGCCTGGGTATAATAAATAAGTGCTATAATTAAATAATGAATGCTATACATATATAATGTATAGTAAAGAACAACCAGGTTCAGGCCAAGTCTATAGAGAGAAAAACAGACAAGGTGAGAAAAGAAAGAGGGACATTAGTAGAATATGAAGAAGCGAGGGGATAGGAGAAGAAAAAGAAACTGGGTGGGAGAGCCCATAGTGGTCACCATGCTCAGCCCAGAGCCCAGAAGCAATACCTCCTAGATAGATTGGCCATCCAGGCAGTGGGTGTAGAAATGTCTCCTGGTTCAGTTTACTGAACCAACTTCATTGATTTTGGTGTTCTAGGTTCAGAGGAGACAACCAAAATATACATTGCTGTTATTTTCAGTAGGGAGGTGGGTTACAGAAATGGAACCAATGCAATAAGGCTCACAAGGAGGTGGCAGGTCACTAGAATGAAGATATTGAGGCCATTCCTCCAGTACAGTAGGGTCTGGGGCCTTCTGGCTTGTAATTCCTCTACAGAGGACCCAGATGAGAGAAATGCCACTTCAAGCCTTCCTCCCATCAAACCTGAGCCCTGGCTTTGGGTCACAGTCCAAGAGCCTAATGTTCCGTCCCTGCCACAATTCCCATGCCCACTGCACTCTCCAATGTAGGGGCAAATTAGAAGCAGATCAGTAAGTCTAGCCCACACCAAAGTGGAAGAGATGACACAAGCGAGTGAATACCAAGAGGCAGGGATCCTAGGGACCATGAAAGAAGCTGCCTCTCAGAGAGCCCACAATGTCTCCAGTCGGTGGGCTCCTCCCCTGCTTCCAGAAAGGTCAGCCATCAGTTCAGCCCCTCCACTTCCCAGTCCCAGTTCGGGAAGTGACAATTGAGGCAGCCTTTAGTCATTTTCCCCAGCCCTCACCTCCTGTGATGAGTAAGAGTTTCTTCCTGATGTCTGTCCCTAGCTTCCTCCTGCTCTTATATGTCCTTCTACAATCAAAAGCAAAGAACCTGAGTCACGCAAATGTCATAGGTTCTGGCCACTGTAGGGCATGGAAGTCAAGAGTGAAGGCACTAACTTTTCACACCGGTAAGTGGAGGGTGGGTGTCTCAGGGAGGGCTTGGAAAGCAGAGAGAAAAGGCAAGATGGGGAAGGCTCCCCAAAGGCCTAGGAGCCCCCACAAGAGCCCTGGGACATATTTCAGTGCATATGTCTCCCACAACTCGGTTTTTGCAAATGCACTTCCAGATGAAGTGAATGAACCCCACCATGGGAAGAGGCCTCATTCCCACTCTGCCAGGAGCACACCAAGCCCCTCTCAGCACAGAGTCCCTGACTTCTCTGAGTCTTGCCTACCCACTCCCACCCAGCTTCAGCATGCATGTTGAGCCATCTTTTTAATTTTCTGGTTGGCTTAGCAAATTGCAGATGCTCTTTCCCCAGAGCTCAGGGCCTATGCACAACTTCCATTTGCATGTGGCTGTAATGCTCCCTTCTTTCAGCTTTTTCCTGCTCAGCGAGCACCAAACTCAACCTCTCCATCAAATGAGCCTCCAGCCACCAAGAGGCTGTGCTGTCCCCACTCCTCTGCCCTCCTAATCCCAAGGCTCCCTCCCTAACCCCCACTCCCAGATCAACAACAGCCACTCCTGAGCCAAAAAGGGCGGCAGAGAAAATGGCAAGACAAAGGCTGGAAAATCAAAGCCCCTGGCCCCTTCCACATCACCACTGCGATCACACTCCCCACCCATCCACCCCAAGCTAAAAAAAGCCCTTGTTACAGCCAGTGGCTCTAGTCCCAACCCAGCCCCTTGGAACAAGAACAACCATGTGCTACATTTGCCCAATTCTGCAGCTGGGCTAATTACTATGGTTCCCGAGCTTGGGGTCTAGCCCCAAACCAAACAAATTAGGACAAAAACCACAGGTTTCCTCATTCTCTTCATTCCCAGCCAGCAACTGCTAGAAGACCCCTATAATTGGTAACAATGCAATGAAACCCTACCACCTGTCCTCTATCCTAAGGAAATGGCAGCTCAGCCCGTCCTTCAATGTGGAGCTCAGCAGCGCTGCATCTCTAAGTCCAACCTCACCCTAGCAATGACTAAGGACCCGTCATAGCCCAAGACATGGTCCAGTCTGGAGGAAGTACCTAGGAGGACGGCAGGCTAAGGGACGGGAGGACTTGGGGCCAGAACTGCCCACGGGGTGGCCAGCCCATGAAGACAGTGCTGACAGTGGAGCTGAGGACTGTCCAGCCAGTGGGAACAGGTATGTAGAGGGGATGGCAGGAGTTGGTGGCCATAACCCTCAGGATACACCTAGGGGGAGGTGACAAGTGGGCAACACTGTGGCTGGAAATCACCTCCTAGCAGGTAATAGGCAGAAATTTGGGAAGCAGGAGGAGGTTATCAGTGAACTCTGGTAATGTATGGGGCCCCATAGCACCTTCGCTGCCCAGGAGCAGAGACTCAAGCAAAGACCCAGTGACATATGAGATCTGGGTGCCAAGGAGGACCGGAACCTGGAAAAAGTAAAAGCAGAGTGGAGGCCATGCCATGCCCATCCCCCCTCCACAGGGAGAGCATGGACTGACATGCTGGGCCTGACCCCCCTGCCCAGGGTCCCGCTGAGGTCCAGAGAGAAAGATGCCGAGAGGCCTGGGCAGGAGGAGAACCAGCACATGACATTCAATTATGTGACCCTTTTTTCTCCCTCCAGTTTGAGCCTGAACAGAGGCAGCAAGTGCTTTGGCAGCGCTCTGGCCAGGGAGAGGCTATCACCTCCCGCCAACGCCAGGTGATAGAGGGTTGGGGTGGTAAGCAATAGCCCAAGGCAGCATGGCCTCTGGAGCAAGGAGCTGTCGAGTCCAGGCACAGGAAACGGGGAGCCCTTTGGAACTATTCCAGCTCCAGAGTGATGGTCCTACCTCGGCCAGAAGAGCAGCTTTTCAGAAAAGCACCCAGAGTTCACTTCAAGCAGTGCTTCCTGGACCAGCACAGCAGTATCCAGTATCCACATCACCTGGGCCTGCAATAGAGATGCAGAGCATCAGACCTTGCCCTAGGCCTCTGGAATCACAGACATGGAGCTGGGCCCAGTAATCCGTGTTCTTAATCAGCATTCCAGATGATTCTGATTCTAAAGCTTAAAAACAAAGTGACAGGCACCAGCATTTGGCGTAATGGCTATGTCTCTGGACTCCCATGTAGTTGACCACGGTTCGAGTCCCAGATCCGGTGGCTTAAACTCACTACAGGAGTGTGTGTGTGCATGCCCAAGATCCTGAGAGGAGAATGGAGGAGAAGGGATTGTGGTATGGGCATCCTCCCTGGAGGGTGATTTCTCACTTTCTGTCTCTGTCTCTCTCTGTTTTTCTGGTGAGCACACATGTCCTATGGAAAAAAACCTCTCCAAAAAAACATAACTAAAGTGTCAGGGGCCAGCCTTGTAGCACATCTGGTAGCGTGGTGGTTAGGGCAGCTGCATTTCTCAAGGCCGACTGTGTGATTCAAGTCTTGGACCCCAAAACTTAAGAAAACACTGGGTACATGTGTGTATGCATGTCCTAAATCCCAAGAAGAGAATGGAGAAGAGAGGATTGCAGTGTGGTCATCCCCCTGTGTGTGTGTGGAGGGGGGGGGGTGCTCTCTATCTCTGTCTCTCCCCTCCAGCAAGCACATGCAACATATAGAAAAAAAAAAAAAAAAAATTTTTTTTTTTTTTAAAGAAAAAGACAATCTCCTATCCCTGCCCTCTCCCCATGTCCCCACCATAGCTCCCATCTAACTCTGTTACAGACCTTCGTCCCTGGCTTAAGGTTATGCTCGAGCCTTTGAGCGGCTTTCTGTCTCTCTGCCTCAGTTTCCTTTCCCCTCTGCACTCAGCACTGGCCTGGATTAATCGTCCTAAACCACAGTTAGAGGAAGCAGCGGTCAGCTGGGCAGATGAGTACCAGCCAGCCATCGAGTCCCTGCAGAGACCACAGCTGCAGGTCAGAGCGGCTCGAAGAAGATTTATTGGCCACTCAGCTAGGCCAGAGGGGCCGGGGTAAGAAGGCAGAGTGTAATCAAAGTGATACTTTATGTTGCTTCATCTGAGAAAAATAATTGTTCCACTGGAACGTCATTACACTGTCATTTTTCTACTCCTGTGCCACTTACAGGGAAATAGAAACTCACTTTCTTCTTCATAATAAGCTGCAATTTCAATAACTCAAAAGGCTTTTTTCTGAGATGGATTCATTCTCCCCTGTTCACATCCCCGTCCAAGGGGGATGGAGGTGAAGACGGTGCCCCCTCCAGACTCCCAGGCTGGGGAAAGGCCTAACTAGCCCCTGAGGACAGCTGTCCCTTCTTCTTTTTCAACATTCATTTATTTCTTCTGTGAATGAGAGAAAGAGAGACATTCCCATAGGTCCTCATGCCACAGTCCAGCCCCAGCCTCAGCCAGCCCCGTTATAGGCACACACATGTGCACCCAGTAGGCACACATGTGCACACTGGCAGGCACACACATGCACGCCCATAGGCACACAAACACACGCCTGGTAGGCACACACATGCACACCTGGCCGGCTCACCAAGGCCCTGGGACAAACCAAACCAAGGACCCTTATGTGGGTCCCATTACATCACTGCTGCACCTCTTTCTGGCCTGATCCTTCTTCACCATGTTCTTCTTCTTCAAAGCATACTTATCTATTCCATGAGAGAGAGAGGCACCCCCAACAGGGCCCTCACTCTACAACCCACCCCCAGTCTTAGGCAGCCCAGTTGTGGGCACGTGCCTGGAGGGCTCAGGGAAGTCCCAGGATACAAACCAGGACTCTCCTAGCGGGGTCCAGCTGCACCACCACTGTCCCACCACCTGGCGCCTTCTTGATGTTCTTCGTTCTTGTCACTCAGGTGACCAACCACCCCAGTTTGTCAGTGCTGAAGGATTTATCCAGGGACAAAGGGATTTCCCAGGATGCCAAACTTTCGGTGCTAACACCAGGTCAGAAATGGGCAAAGAAGAAGGCTGGACACTCTACCTGCCACCAACGGGGAACAGGGAGCAGCTCATCATTCATGCAGATGACAAGGATCTACCAAGAATTTTCAATGTGGAGCGGCAGGTGGTGTAGTGGTTAAGGCGCTGGACTCCCGCATGGCTGGCCACAGTTCGAGTCCCAGACATGGCAGATTGCTTTCTCACTTCTCTCTCTCTCTCTCTCTGTCTGTCTCTCTGTCTCTCTCGTGAGCACATGTAACCTATAGCAAATTAAAATATGATAATATTTTTTTTTAAAAAAAAAAAGTTTAAAAAAAAATCTCCAATGCACCAGGCACTTTTCCAGGTACTGGGAAACAAGGAAGGTTTGAAGCCAATGAGAGCTTTACCCTCAGGGAGCTCTCATTTTAGTTGGTGGGGAGGCAAATGATACAATAAATAAGTGCATTACATAATGTACTACAACATGACAAATTATCTGGAGATAAATAAAACAGGGAAAGAAAACTGGCAGTGAAGGGGGACTATAATTTTGTTTTTCCTGTTTGTACTTTGTTACAGTGTGTACTCACCAGAGAGAAAGTGAGAAATAACCCCACCCCCAAGGGAGATGGCTACATCACAATTCCTTCTCCTCCATTCTTCCAGGATTTGGGGCACACACACACACATGCACCCAGTGTGATTTTTCAAGCCACCGGGTCCAGGACTCAAATCACTGTTGTCCGCATGGGAATCCAACTACCTTAATCACCATGCCACCTACTGGCTCTAAGATTATTAAGATTTTACCTGAGATAAAATGGAAAGAGGGATACAATCCAATTTGTGTTCAAATAGACTCACTTGATTGCTATGTTCCAAACAGACTCTGCAGAAAGAGAGGAAGACAGTAGAAGCAGAAAGAGGAGTTGGCTATTACGACAGCACAAGTAAGCAGTGCTCGTGCCTTAGACCAAGGCGGAGCAGGGGAGATGGTAAAAAGAAGCTGCATTTCGGATATGCTTTGAAAGCAGTTAACGGACTTTCTCGATGGTGTTTGGGGATGAGGTTAAGGGAAAAGAAAGAAGAATCGGCATGAATCCACAGGGGTCAGTACTAGGTGCTTACAATAAATAATACCAATCTCTGAGACTCATCCTACCCCCGAGGACATGTGCTCGAGATGTTGTTGAATTTGAGTTAGAGACTAAGACGCACTTCCAAATAGGATTATTTAGACTCCAGAGTATGGTCTTTAAGTGCACAATAAATTTTCATTTGTTCCTGGGCCTGCAGGGGGTGGATAACCTGGCTACCCAAGGTCAGCTCTCAGCTGACTCAGGACAGTCTAGTTGCTAGGAGGTCAGGCCTGCTTTTAAACTCCTTGAGGATAGGTTTTTTTCATCCAATGATTGTGTGAGAATTGAATAGGATCATGCTCATAACACACTTAACACAGGGCCTACAGCTTAGAAGCACTTCATTACTGATGGAGATTAATACACCCACCAATTATCCTGAGTGGGCTGTTGAAATTCTGACAGTGACCAGCAGAGGGCACCATCATCAGAGACGGTAGAGTTGCACCACAAGGAAGATTTGTATTATCTGCCTTGGATCCGCTCACCTGCTCTGCACAAATGACACATCAGGATTCATCTTTTCCTCTCTCCCCTTTCTTACTATCCTTATTTGTTAAAATTGAAATTTACCCTAGACTCTCCCCATCATTGCAAAAGCCACCTGCTGTGCAAAATGCATCTTCTATTTTGAGGGCTCCTTGGCACCAAACAGCCCCAAAGCCCTGGCACTAGAGGGAATAATGCAACCATCTCCAGCACCAGTTCTTAACTTCTCCCCAGAGCCCTGCAGGGTGCCCAGAGACTGGGTGACTGGGCACGGGCAGGATGGAGTCGAGCAAAGATAAGGTTTGTCCAATTTGTTCTGGTCCCTGGAAATTCTGCTTCTTATCTCCTCTCCCATTGCTTCATCACGTTGCCAAAATTACCTCGATAATATATTTTTTAATTTAAGAATTCATTTTCACTTCAAGAAAGAGGAACACTGCAGCCAGATAAGAAACTCCATCTGTCTTCAAGAAAAAGGGTCGTGGATTTGGGTGTCACAAATCCTGTAATGTCTTAAATTAAGGTGCCACTTCTGAATGCTTTCTTCATATTTATGAAATGATTATTCTACAGAGGTGCATTTAATATTGTTAAAATAATGATTGTGCATGTTTAATACATCAATTTAAGTTATTATCTCCCATGCTATAAAATGCAGGATAATTTCATAAATAATTATAAAGCATTTACAAACGGCACCTTAATGCAAAGCATTCTCACTAATCCTTTATCTTTCACAAACACAGAAATAACAATTAGATTCTGGGAATGAAAAAGGGAGGTTATGTTCTAGAATGTGTCACCTCCTTACGGAATGCAAATAAGGAGGCAGAAAAAATAAATAAATAAATAATAAGGAGGAGAGACCTGGGTGGAAACAATGCTCCTGTCGCCCTCATTGACAGATGGAGGAGGTCTGTCTGCAGGATCATTATTCCAGCACGGGGCCCTTTCTCTGCAAGGACTGGGAGCAGGGTGCTCGCTCAGGTAAGGGGGATTTCTTGAAACCGGTTTGAGGAAGGTCGATTCTGCCTTCTGATCATTTCTTTGGGGACCTAGAGAAGCAGCGATCCAGAGGCCTGGCTGTATGGTTAGAACAAGGGCCGCTGCTCCACACACCCTCCTTCCCATGCACACATCCATAAGCAGGAGCGTGGACAGAATAACCAGATTCCTGGCAGTTTGGTCTAGCTCTCAATCCTTCCAGGGGATGGAAGGAGTTAGAAGTCACTAGAAACCACAGAAGATTTTGAAACAAAACCTTCCGTTCCACCCTTCAGTCTGCCTATCAATAACAGAGATTAGGGGGACAGGATACACCCTCAAGGAGCTGACTTCCTGGATGGGGTTTCTGGGTATTCCCTTTTAAAACTACTCAGTAATACTTTCAGGACAGTAGAGAACTTCAGACAAATTAGCTGAATTAAAACTGGGTTGACAGGGGTGGGCAGGTGGCATGGTGGTTAAGGCACTGGCCTCCCACATGGCCAACCGTGGTTTGAGTAGTGGACCTGGTAGCTTAATTTCTCACTCTCCTCTCTCTCTTTCTGGTCAAACTGAATAATAACAATAATAATAATAATAATAACAACAATAATAAATGAATAGGGGCCGGCAGGTGGCATGGTGGTTGGGGGCACTGAACTCCCTCATGGTCAACCACAGTTAGAGTCCCAGACCTGGTGGCTTGCTTTCTTACTTTCTCTCTCTCATCAAATTAAAATAAATAAATAAACAAACAAATTAATAAAGTTAAATAAAATAATTTTTTAAAATAATAGTAAATGAATGAAATTAAAATAATTCTTTTAAAAAGTGGGTTAAAAATCAAGACTTTTTTGGAAGAGGTGAGATAGAGCCAGGTTAGACTAACAGGATCAGGAAAATCAGAGACTGGCTGCAGATGCTGAAAGAGACACCTCCCAGTTCGTTTCTCATATGCACGGGCAGTACACGGAGAACACTTGCTTACATAAAGCAACAGGTGGTTCGAGTGAAAGAGGTTCCTAACTAGTTGGAGGGCCACACTGTAGCAGATCCAAACCCAGCTCTGCCCAAACAAACAGTTCCCTCATTCAGGCAAGTGTTCAAAGCTGAGATGTGGAGGGGACAAGTAAGAGAGGCAGAACCTCCAGAGTCCCGGCCTGGGATACCAGCTTCTTGTCATGGTCTATTGCTGCTGCTACTTACATTCCAGCAGAGCTAAGGTGAACCCCAGCAACTGAGCGCCTCTCCAAACCTGGGGAGGAGGTGGCGCAGAGGATCAGGAACAGACCACTAAGCAGTGGACCACCAAGTTGGACAGTGTCAGGCTGCAGGCTGAGAAAGGAGTTGCCCAGAGTTTCTGAGCAGGCCGGAAGTAGGTTTCTGGTGCAGCTCAGAAGACAGGCCCTCAGAGAAGTCCACAGGTATGCCACCACCCTCCGTCCCAGGGCCAAACAGAAAGGCCATAGAGAAGACGGGCCCAATTCCTACAGCTGACCAAGTTCTGGACCCCTCCCTGCAAAAGACAGCCAAGAATTCACAGCCGGCAGTGCTAAAGGCACTTTCTCCCCCTCAGTCCCGGCGCCCCCCACTGCTTCCAGCAGGCTCTGTGCTTCTGTTCAGGCCTTGCCAGCTCTCAGCATTCGTCTTCAGTCTCAGCTCTGGCAACAGATGCTGCGTGACTGGCCATAGCCAGAGGCTTCGCTTGCTGGCTCTCACATCCAGATCTCTAGTCCTGGGAACTCCCAGAGCTCTCGCCCTGCGTCTGCCTCCCTCCAAATTATGTTCTCTGTCCTGTCGTCACAGCAAGGTCAGCCTACTCATAATGAAATCGTCAAAACGGGATATGTGGATAGCTTCCCTCCAAACAGATAGTAAGTACAGAGTGGTGTTTGGTTTTTTGCTATAGAGCGTGTGCGCTCGCCAGAAAGAGATAGAAAGCAAGAAATCACCCCCAGGGGGAATGGTCACACCGCAATCCCTTCTCCTGCATTCTGCTCTCAGGATCTTGGGCACACATACGTGCCCAGCATGGGTTTAAGCCGCCGGATCGGGGACTCAAACGGTAGTCGACTACATGGGAGTCCAGTGACATAGCCATTACACCAACTGCTGGTCCCCAGAGTGCTTTTAACATAGCTCCACAAATTCTTTACTATGGTTTCTCCTCCTTCCTCCAGGTGGGGGAGCTAACCTTCCAGTCCCTGGAGTGTGGCTGGATTCGTGGTTCTCTATAGCCAGAGAGGACCTTTTTGCAGGATTAACCTCCAGCTTAGAAATGTCTGCCATACTCCCTCCTTCCTGTTTCCACCGCCAACCCCCAAAGGCTGTGCACCCCTAGCCCTGGGCTACAGAACAACAGCGCCTCCTGGTGACTGCTCCAGAGAACTATCCCACTCAGTGTCTCTGGTCCACCCTCCCAAGGCACCCTCAGAGCCTGGCATCCTCAGTTCCATCCTGATTCTGTTATCAGCCCTCCTGACTCAGTAATTCGTACCTTGGGGAGTTTCACTCTTTTCCAATTCCGTGCTGGTTTTCCCCCTCTCACTTTTTTGCCTAAGCACCCCAGGATTCCTTCCCTCCTTCCTATCATTACATATCTGAGCAAACCAATAACCTCGATTGAGGCCAATAAGAATAGGCCTCATTATCAAGCAGTCAGGGAGCGGAAGGGACAGCCGTGAGTTTTGAGCAGAAATAAGATCTAATAGCAAATCAGTCCTATCAACTCCTAAAACCCTCGAACACACTAAGACTTCCATACTGATTTTCCATTAGTCTCTCTTCATTGCTCTTTTTTTTTTTTTTTGTAACCAGTTTCCTCAGACACTAATATTCAACATGAAAAATCTTACCTATTTTTATTCAATACTATCATATTTCTCTTTTAATTACTAGCCTTGCTAGAGTATTGTTTTCTGTTATTTTTCCATGGCAAATGCGCAGTACTTAATCTATACCATGGGTTAAATAGGTTTTTGGCAGGCAGCCCGGGAGTCTCGCCAGCACTGATATCCCTGTTGTTATGGGAAAAAGC
Organism: Tupaia tana; assembly: GCA_026018925.1. Classification (NCBI taxonomy): domain Eukaryota; kingdom Metazoa; phylum Chordata; class Mammalia; order Scandentia; family Tupaiidae; genus Tupaia; species Tupaia tana. Next base: position 149,238,315 of record JAKSZU010000007.1, read on the forward strand.
TTCAGACAACTAACTCTAATGCACTTTTGAAACTCAACCCATTTACAAGTCAGAAACTGTCTGCTGCCTTAGATGGTTATTCGATTGGTTCAGGGATATAAGTCCTCCTTGTTTCCCACAAGAATGTCTTCAATATGCAGCAAATAGATGTTCAAGCCTGTTACAGGCAGGCTCCATAGGCCGGGGTTTACTGCAGCCCCCTGGACTCAGTTTAGTTTCAGCGCTCACTGTCGGTGCAGGAGACAGGTGGAGAGCAGGCACCACCAAGACCAGGTACAGTAGGGTATGTGTTAGAGATGGATGGACGGACAGACAGATTAACTGATTGACTAAATGGGGTTTTTTACGTTTTTGCCATAGGGGGTGTGTGCTTACCAGAGAGAGGCAGAGAAAGGGAGAGTGAGAAATCACCCTCACAGGGAAGGGCCATACACAATCCCTTTTCCTCCAGTCTCCTCTCAGGATTTTGGGCATGGACACACATGCACCCAGCATGATTTTCAGGTAATCAGGTCTGGGACTCAAACCATGGTGGGCCAAGTGAGGGTCCAGTGCCTCAACCACCCGCTGCCCCCTGACTGACTCATTTTAAGGAACTGGCCCGTGTAATCGTGGGCTGGCACATCTGAAATCAGTAGGCCAGGTTAGCAGGCGGAAAACTCTGGGAAGTATGTCACTGTCTGGAGGTAGACTTTCTCCTTCAAGAAATCTCTGTCTTTTCTCTTCAGGCATTCGACTGATTAAATGAGACCCACCCACACTGTGGAGAGTCGTCTGCCTTACTCGAAGTCTATGGATTGTCAGTGTTACTCACATTTTAAAAAATTCCTTTACAGGAGCCCGCAGGTGGTGTGGTGGTGAAGGGCGCTGGACTCCCACGTGGTCAACCCCGATTCAAGTTCTGGACCTGGCGACTCGCTTTCTCAATTCCCTCACTCTCGCTGTCTCTCTGTCCTTTTCTGGTCAAATTAAAAAATAATAAAGAAATACAGTTAAATAAAACATAATTCTAAATTTTTTTTTAAAATTCCTTTACAGCATATGAGTTGTTGTTTGTCTGAACGGGGTACCATAGCCTAGCCAAGTTGGCATAAGATTTACCTTCATGTGGGAGAAGCTCGGTTGGCCTCAGAGCCCACAGATGAGGGCCCCTAATCTTGCGTGTGTGTGTGTGTGTGTGTGTGTGCATGCGTGTATCAGCGGGGGAGGTACTGTATAACCTGAACCCTGAAACATGCCTTTGCCAGTGGACAGAAGCAGGCGGAAGTAGCACAACCTCCCACACCCCCGGGGTGGCCCCTTCATGATGGGCTCATAGAGGACTTCACTGTCATACTCAGCCCGCTCCCCATCGTGAACCTGCGCCCACTTCCTCAGGACCCCAGGAGGATCACACACCTTCCTTCCACTCTGATCACTGTGGAAGTTCAGCCTTGACCGGTTGCCTGTTGCTTAAGGACACCCACCAGGCTGGAGAGCAGTGCAGGCAGGACCGTCTCCCCTCCCGCTCCTTGCAGAGACGCCCTGGGCTCTGTCCTGGCATCTGCCTCACATTTACATTCAGGAATGTGGACCTCTGCGTTTGAACCATGAACCAGGCCCAGAGGGTCCCATGCCCGCCAGCTTGCCTGGTGGCCCCCTGCCTGCCTCCTGGCCCTGCAGACCCCTCCTGGCCCTGCCCCTCGTGGAGGGGGAATGTGTGAGCATCTGGCGCTGCCGCCTGAGCAGTCCATCAGCCTTCACACCGCTGTCACCACCAGACGTGGTGGAACGAAAACAAAAGACGTGACAAATTTGTCCTTTTCTCTTTCATAATTAACCAAAATATCACAGCATGTAGCAAAGCACGGCTCCTAATTAACAGACAGGCGAGAGCCGATTAAGAAAAAAGCCGCAGCCCCTTCTCGACACCCCTCCTACACGCACTCCCCCTCCCTACCTTGCGACCCCCTCCCCCTCCCCCCGGTAATTATATTTGCAGGAGAGAATGATATTCTGGTCAGACACGACAGACAGAAAGAGCCCAGTCCCCAGTGAGGCAATTAATATTTCACACCTGCCAAAGCAAAGTGGCAACAGCAAAGGGAGGGAGAGATGCTGGGCTGGCGACTGGGATTGTCACCAGGCCAGGGTTTGCAAACGCCAAGTGGGGACAGTCCTTCTGTTGGGCTGCAGGAATGGGCAGGCTGGGCCTGGCGCAGAAAATAACTCTTGGGGTGTGCGTAGGGTGGGGGTAGGGGAGTCATCCACAGAACAAAGACTCTGCCGTGGTGCGGCGGATTCACTTTGCTCCGGAGCTCCCAGCTCACTTCCGCCGTCACGCACACGTCCAGTCCTATCACCTGTGTACCTGGACAGCCTTAAGGGAACTGGGGGAGGAGGCAGCAAATACAGGATAAGCGGGCACTACCCAGCTGCCTGTGCCCCTGCTCCCAGCCCCACTCACACAGATTCACGTGCTGCCCCTGAGCCCTGCCTACCACCCACGGCAACCTCGCACCCTCCATGCTGAGGCCTAGACAGCCACATGTGCACGTGTGCGCGCGTGCACACACACACGCACACACACACACACACACCATTTCCAAGTCGATCTATCAAGTAAGGGTTGCTGGCTGCTTCTGAGGTCTGAGTCCTTGGCCTTGAGACCCTGAGGAGCCATGGAAATATTAACAGGACTGCCTTCCACGTGGAAGAAAGGAACAGACAGTACAAAGCAATGGTGCGCACTCCTTGTTCGTCCCTCCGCTTCGTTCCCTAACTCCGGCTCTCCTTGCCCAGCGTACAAAGCAGTGGCGACACCTGTGTGACCTAGTGGCTCCCGGGCAGGCAGCAAGCATGCACTAATTGTCAGGCATCCTCACCAGCCCCTTCATGTACACATACCTTATCTCATTCATTGCCTAAGAATTCTTTCCCTTTGAAAAAAGAACTAGTTTAATTTTATTTATTATTAATTTTTTAGAATTTGCTATAAGGCATGTATGCTCACCAGAGACAAAGAGGAAAAGAGAAAGCAAATCGCGAGGTCAGAGACTTGAACTGCAGTTGGCCATGTGGGAGTCCAGCACCTTAGCCACCATGCCACCTGCTGCCCCCCACATTAATATCTAAGAACTCTAAGGCTCCTGAAGTTTGGGCCTCTCACCCAAGTTAGAATGCTAACTAACAAAGCTGAGATTTAAACCCACGCTGTTTATTTGCAATAACAGGAAGGTGGAAGCAACCCAAGAGTCCTCTGATGGACGAGCGGATAAACAACACAGGGTATACAAGATGGACTACGATCCATCCTTAAAAAGGAAGACAATTCTGACCGCAACATACTGCAGTGTGGATGGATTTTGAGGGCCTCATGTGAGGTACAATGAAATAAGCCAGTCACAAAAGGATGATCACGCTGTGGCGCTGCGTATTGTTTACATGCAGCGTCTCTCATAGTCATAATCCTAAAGTTGGTGGTTGCCAGCGGCCGGGAAGAAGAAGGGATTGAGGCATGGCCATACCCCCTGGAGAGGGGTCTGATTTCTCACTGTCTTCCTCTGTTTCTCTTCAGCAGGTACATGTGCCCTATGGCAAAAACCTTGGGGCGGGGGGAGGAAGAAAACAAGAGACTTAAAGCTTTATTTATAGAAAATCAGGCAAATAACAGCATCGAGGTCACTAACACTTTGAAACAGAGGCACACAGGTCACGTGGGGAGGAAAACAAATGATGGAAGGTCTTTTTCATCTGGGCTAGTAGTTCCCCAGTCGGGAACAACAACCACCACTTCTTAGGCCAACAAGCCTTGTGGACTCTGCCTCCGCTACGCGTGTGGACGCAAGGCCGAGGCATAGCCCCGCTGCTTCCCTGAGGCCTCACTGAGCCGTAGAGCGGTGCGTCATCATCCCCAATTCACTGACGGGGACCGGAGTTCCAGCATAGCAGAATTTTACATTAAAAGGACCCCATAACTATTACCAATAGACCCCGTTTAGGAACCTGAGCCTCCTCAGGACAATTCTGGGTGCAGAGGCCTCTGAGAACGTTTGTCATTATCCCCTCCCTCCACCAAGGAACTTACAATCAATTTAGGGTCATCAAAACTGCACACAGGGTGGGGGGGGGGTCCTCCCCCTGCCCCCACAGGCGCAGCCGGTGGTGTGGAGGTTGAGGCACTGGACTCCCACATGGCGGACTGTGGTCTAAGTCACAGATCTGGTGGCTTGCTTTCTCACTTTCCCTCTCTCTCTCTCGATCTCTGTTGAGTACATATACTCTATAGCAAATTTAAAATAATAATGATAATGATAAATAACATTAAATAATTCTTTAAAAAAAAAGAAGAACTGCACGTGAGGGCCAGCAGGTGGCGTAGTGGTTGAGGCGCTGGACTCCCATGTGGCCGACCGTGATTAGAATCCCGAACCCAGTGACGAAACTCACACTGGGTGCCTGTGTGCGTGCATGCCCAAAATCCTGAGAGGGAATCACCCCGGGGTGATGATTTCCTATTTTCTATCTCTCTGTCTCTGTGTCTCTCCCATGAGTACACACACCCTAAAGCAAAAAAACTCTAAAACCGAAACATACCTAAGTGAAACCAGATAGCACAGATGACTCTAGTATGAAATGAGCTTGCGCTGAGGCAGTCTGGGGAGGAGGCACGCGCAGGCTTTGGCAACCCATGCACAAGGCTGAAATCGCAGTGCGGCTCCTTTCCCAGTGAGGGCACGGGATCACACTCACAGTACGAAACAAGCCTCAGGGACATTACTGTGTGGTGGTCATCACTCTCACATTTGTTCACTCCTTCCCCCATTCACTTACAAGTAACAGCGAACAGATGCCACAGTCCAGGCACCGTGCTGGGCTCTGGAAGAGAGCGCTGAGCACAACAGACGAGGTCTCCCCTTCATGGAGCTCACAGTCCGGTGGGGATTGGGAAGAGGGGCTGAGAAGGAGACCGGGAAGCAGCTCCACCTCAGTTACAGGCGGGAGATGGCTGGACAGGCTGGAGCTAACAATGGCTTGCGTTAGGGTGGGCACCAGGAGGTGGAGAGAAAGAATGGACGTACTGGAGGCAGAATCGACAGGGCTTACTGACAGACCGCATGTTAGAGCCGGAGGAGAGAGAGAACAAGCGGTTCCTATTCCAGGAACTAGGAATGACACAGCGAGGTCCTGAGCGCAGCACCTAGCACACACTGGTGCTCAAGGGTGGGAGGAGTAATGGAGAAAGATTTCTGAAGGAGGTGAATTTCGATCCAGGTTTAAAGCAGAGGAGGGAAGTGGACTGACATGGCGTGGAAGAGGAGGTTGTCCGGAATTTCGGGCGGGAAGGAAGGACCAAACATCAAGGTGAAGGTGGGGACTATGAGTCATCACTGAGGCTCTGCTTCATAAGCAAGTACTATATATGTACAATTTTAGGTTAAAATAGACCCAAATTCAGACCCTCAAACCTAATTCCCGAGTCCTCTTGAGATCTATGAGCTTCAGTGGGGAGGTGATGACCTATGGAAGGAACAACTGTGGGGCCCAAAGGCTCTACGGGGCTCTGCCGGGCCATGGGTGAAGGCCCGGACCAGTCAGGCAGGTTGCAGCCCAGAGCACCCCCAGACACCTAGCACCTCCCCTGAGGGTCTTCTAGAAGGACAGTCCACCCAGCAGTCCTGGCTCATCCTCTGCTGGCAGCTGCTGCCCCAGACCACCTCTGCTTCATGGTCAGTTCACACCACCACTGAGGTGGAGGCCTGCAGCCTGGACGAGCTGTAGAAAGGGGCTCCCCGACCTCTGGTACACACCACCCTCCCCGCACCTAAGAGAGCTGCCCACTCTCAGAGGCCAGGGTCTGTGTGGGTGACAAAGGCCTGCCTGAGAAGAGTGGGGAGGCACGGGAGGCAACTCCTCCAACCCGCGGGGCCCTGCCCTCCACACCCAGCAAGTCCTGGTGCTCCAGCTCAGCACCACGCAGTAGGGCCCTCAGACCCCCGAGTTTCACTCCAACACTTTCAGGGCCCACAAGGTCCAAGTATTTTTACAAAATTAAGCCTTTTTTTTTTTTTTTTTACCCTTTTCAGTGTGCTGGATAAAAGGTTGACAGGTAGTGGTGGGTAAAACTGTTGACGTCTAGATGAACCGTGTAAGAATACCAAGTTCTGAGACCAGCAGTTAGCGTAATGGCTATGTCACTGGACTCCCATGTCGTCGACCGCAGTTCAAGTCCTGGACCCGGCAGCTTAAACTCATGCCAGGCACGTGTGCATGCATGCCCAAGATCCCGAGAGGAGAATGGAGGAGAAGGGATTGCAGTGTAGCCACCTCCCCTGAGGGGGGGATTTCTCGCTTTCTGTCTCTCTGTCTCCCTCTGTCTTTCTGGTGAGCGCACGTACCCTATAGCAAAAACGTCTCCAAAAAAAGAAAAAGAAAAGAATACCAAGTTCTACTAACAGCCGTTACCCCATGTTCACAGTGGGTTTCTACTTTTTTAATTATTTATTTATTACCAGAGCATATGTATGCTCCCGAGAGAGGAAGAGAGAGAAAGGGAGAGAGAGCAACCCCTAGTGGGGCATGGTCGTGCCACAATCCGTTTCCTCCATTTCTCTATGACATCAGGATTCTGAACATGCATCTACAAGCACTTGGTGAGTCTCTCAAGCCACCAGGACCAGAATTTGAACCATGTCAGCCATGTGGGGTCTGACTCCCTACACAGAGCTTAACCACTATGCTAACACAGTGGGCTTTTAATTTGTGAGAGTTCTTTAGGAAGCAGAAATCATTCATTTCATTAACTCTCCACCCTGAGTACACATTATTTTACTATTCTGCGTGACTGAATGAAAAGCACCCACAAGGCATGTCTGCCACGCGGAAATACCAGGCGAGGCTCAAGCACGAAGCACTCCTGCAATCCTCTGACGTTTGAGCTGAAAAAGCCAGTGCTTCCACGGGCCACCATTTTTATAAAAGAAGAGTCAACGAGCTCTGGTCATTCAGACTTGTGTTTAACGTAGACATTGTCTCGAAAATAAAGTGAGCCTGTCGCTTTAAAAAAATGACAGAGGTGTGGCCAATGATTTCATGTGAAAATCAGAATTTTGGAAAATGTGTGTTCTGCTCTGAATTTGATAGCTCCGCAATACTTACACATTTTTCTGATGAGATCAGTGGTAAAAGTAACACATTTATTTTTGAGTCTCTTTTTCTTAATCTTGTATAATAACATGTGTCAACATTTGGAAGATCTAAATAACTCAATGAAAGAATATTTTCCGAATGTCCAGCACATGCTGCCACTAGATCATGCTTGGATAAAAGAATCAGTGGAAGTGGAAAAACCACTCATGTATTTTCACGTATTTCATATAATACATGCCATACAGTATCAAAAGTTTCATTTATATGGTTTTAAATTCCACATTGGAAATAATCTTTAACAAACCAACACTTATCGGATGTAAGTAAACTATCAAAGATGAATACCCACAATTATCTGAAAAAACTATTAAAAACTCTGGCTTTTTCCAACTATGTATCTGGAGGCCAGATTTTCTTCACATATTTCAACCAAAGCAACATATCCCAACAGATTGATTGCAAAAGCAGAGGAGAGAAAAAAATTAAAAAGCAGATAAAGGAATTCAGCCACATTAAAAAGATTTAAAATAATGTAAACTAATGCCACTCGTCGCATTGATTTTTACTTTGTTTTGAAAAAATATTTTCAAAGGATAGTTTTAAGATTTTTAATAAAAATGTTATTTATTTATTTATTACCAGAGATCAGCAGATGACGTAATGGTTACATCGCTGGACTCCCATGTAGTCAGCCATAGACTTGAGTCCCAGATCCGGCAGCTTAAAACTCACACCAGGTGTGTGTGCATGTGTGGCCAAGATTCCAAGAGGAGAATGGAGGAGAAGGGATTGGGGCATGGCCATCCTCCCTGGGGGGTGATTTCTTGCTTTCTGTTGCTCTCTCTCTGTCTCTCTAGCAAGTGCACACACTCTATAGCAAAAATCTCTCAGAAAATGTTATTTATGTTGACATGAAACATGCTTATTGTTTCTTCTAAATTAATTAATAATAAGTATTTTAAAAGAATTATTTATTTAATTTTATTTATTTATTAATATTGTTCTTATTATTTAATTTGCTATAGGGTATGTGCACTCACAGAGAGAGACACAGGGAAAGTGAGAAAGCAAGCCACCAGGTCTAGGGCTTGAACCATGGTTGGCCACATGAGAGTTCAATGCTTTAATCACTATGTCACCTGATGGCCCCTGAAATAGCTATTTTTTGGGGGTGGGGGGAGGTTTTTGCTATAGGGCGCTTGTGCTTGCCAGAAAGACAGAGAGAGACAGAGAGATAGAAAGCGAGAAATCATCCCCCAGGGGGATGGCCACAATGCAATCCCTTCTCCTCCATTCTCCTCTCGGGATCTTGGGCACACACGCACATGTGTCCGGCGTAAGTTTCAGCCACCAGGTCCGGGACTTGAACTGCAGTCAGCTACATGAGAGTTCAGCGACATAGCCATTTCACTAACTGCTGGTCCCCGAAATAGCTATTTTTAAAGTTTCTTTTTAATTTCTAATACAGGAAACATTATATTAGAAATTCAAAGTACAGAGGCCAGTAAATGGTATGGTAGTTGAGGGACTGGACTCACCCATGGCTTACTACAATTCAGGTCTAGGACTTGATGGCTTGCTTTCTCAATTCCCTCTCTCTCTGTCTCTCTCTGGTGAGCACATGTGCCCTATAGCAAACTTTAAAAATAAAAATAACAAAGAATTTTTTTTTTTTAATTCAAGCCATATACACAAAACCTCTTAGGAGTACTTGATCACTCTAAAGAGTATAAAGGACTCCCGAGGCCAAAATTTTGAGAAGTCCTGCTCTAACTCACAGTCCCGCTCCTCCGTCTCCTTTCCTTGGACCTACAGCCCTCGTGTTCTCCCGTGTCTAAGCCCTGGGTCAACTGCTGGCCCATAATGCCCAGACTCCCCTGGTCCCATCTAGAATTCCATTTCAGGGTGGCCTGGGAGGGCTCTAACCTACTGTGTACCACCACGTCCTCACCACATACTCCTGCCCACACACACACACCCCTACTACACATACACACGTGACTCTGGAACCTTGTCATGTTCATCAGGCTTACAGGGCATCCCGTTGTATCTCTGCTTTCCAGCCCCAATATACAGGTTGTTATGGCTGAAATCATCCTCATGGGGCTGTTGTGAGTCGAATGAGACAATGGGTGTGTGCCAGGTAATCGGCATCTGCAGATCTGCTCTCCACCCTTCCACTCTGCTCTGTGCCCCTGGAGGCTTCCAGTTGCATTTGTCTAATGGAGGCATTGGTGGGAAATCCCAGAGGGCAAGAGGAAAGAGGTTGGAAGGCTGATCACCCTCTTATATGCACACGTATGTATAAGCATGTGTACACACGCATATACACAGATGCATGCCCACATACACACAGTCCGACAATGCCTCTAGGGGAAGCAGATCTCTGACTGGGGAGCCCCCTCCCTCACACGGGTATCTCCTCCTCCTTTGTCCTGCAGGCCCAGGAAGGAGCGTTTGCTAGCCCTAGTTGCCTTCCCACCCCTTGTTGATTTCCTTTATAGCCACATCTTGTAAATAGCTCCTCCCTTACAGTCTCCTCAGTACCTTGCCTGGGTCTGTCATTTATCTCCTGCTGGGACCTAGACCGAGGATGCAGGGTGTGAAATACTATAATCTTGGACATATCTCTGCAAGGAAAGGGTCTTTTCTGTCCCACCTAAGGTCTTCTACAACCACTGAGCACCCCCAGCTCCTGGCCTGCCTTGCTAGGGACACAGGAAGAGACAGACTTTATTCTACTCGATGTAGTCCATTCTCAACACCACTCATGGTTAAGGTATTGTAAAAGGGTTTTCAAAGAGTCCAAGGAATGATTCCTGCCCAAACAGAAACAAACACCCTGAGTTTTCTCATCTTTATGACTTTGTTCATGAAGTTCCCTCCACCTCGTGTGTTCTCTTTCCATCAGTCAAAACCCTCCAATGTCACCTTAAGAAACCTTTCCATCTCCCCACACCATAAATACTTTTTTCTCCCCCAACACTCCTTTTAAAGCACGTATCTCTTTTTAACTTGCATTATTCAATTTGATTCAACACGCGTTTATCTGGTGCTTACGTTATGCTAAGCCCTAGGCCAGACACTGAGCAGAGCAAGGAAAACGTTACACAGCACCTGCCCTAAGGGGACTCGCTCTCTAGCTGGGGAAACAGAAGCAAAAATACTTAGGATGCAAAGGGAGGCAGGTCACAAGAGTTTGCACAAGGCTCTATAGATTTTGGTTAAAGGAAACATCCATTGTAGACGGACATAGGGAGAGCAAGAACACCAGAATGGGCCAGCCCTGTGGCCTGTTGGTTGGGAAGCTGGATCCCACATTTCTCACTGCACTATTGGAGTCCCAGCCCCTGTGGCTTGCAAAGCACATGTGTGTGGGTGCCCCAAATCTTGACAGGATAGGAAAATGGAGAAGGAATTGCAGTGTGACCATGCCCCATTGAGGGGTGCTTTCTTCTTTCTCTGTCTGTCTCCCCATAGCTCTCTGGCACACACATGTGCTCTCTGGCAATTAAAGTAAAAGGAATACTAGAAGGCTGCTCTGCACTCTCAGGTGGAGGTTCGGGGAGGCTGGGATGTCAGTCCAGTGGAAGCCCAGCGCGCAAGCAGGCCGATGCAGCACAGAACGCAAGCAGCCATTGTGGTGAGTGCGAGGATGTAAATAAGCGTGAGGCTGTGCTCCTGTTCCCTGCTACGCTAAGGATGCATCCAGGGACAATAAAAGACCTCCCCAGTCCAGGTGGAGGAGCTCAGAGAAGCCGAGTGGGATGTGGACAGGAGGCAGCTTGAAGTGGGATGAAAAGGCTACAGGCGCCTCCCACCCAGAGTCACAGAACTAGACCACAGACTCCGACAGGGGTGCACCTCAGGCCCCGAACAGCCACACAAACCCTTGAAAGTTGCCAGCCAAAGCCCGCCTAAGCAGCTATTCTGTGGAGAGAGTGGGCCATTTGAAACAAAGGGAGTCTGAGGCCTCCTCTCCCACAGCTGCACAAGGTCTCGTAAACCCTCCACCATAGAGAGGAGGAACAGGCAGAGGGAGAGAGGACTTCGCAAAGCCTGAGCATTTACCTGAGAAGAAAGAAGAGCCGTTTCCTGACAAGATGGCAAATGAGCATGGACTCCTTCCTCCAGATTAATCTTGGGGAAACCACAGCAGAGAAAATAAATCATGGATCAGAAAACCCAACGATCCAAGTGTGAGAAATCCCAGGAAGACAGAAGCCTTCTGTGAACTGAAGTGCTGTGTGGAAGAGGGGATGGGTGGGGAAGAGTGAACAGGAAGGAGGAGCCGAGTGGAGACTAGTCACCCTAAAGCTGTGGTCTGTACCCCCTACACATACATACACACACGCCCCTGTCTAGAGAGGATGGCTGTCAACCTAGACCAAGAAATCACAGCCCAGGTATCCAGGAACCCAAGAATACCATTATAGAAGTCCTGAAGCCCTGCTGGGATAAGAGTTAATGGCGACCCCAAATGGGCTTTCAGCTGCCCCCACGTCTTCACTTACCATCCAACACTTCTCCACTGCCCTGCCCCCACAACCCTTCAGGCTGCTGAATCTAGTGAAGGCAGGGCCACCCCTCAAGTCTGCCTGTCCTTCAGAAGAAAGCAGGCAGGCACCACCGGTGCAGTTAGGCTGCAGCATCCAAAGGGGTCCTAGAGCTGGGGAGGGGGGAAGGGGAGGGGCAGGAAGCAACTGGCGCTTACCAAGAGGATTTGGGTTCTCTGCCTTGGCGCCTATCCCCTCCTCTCTTACTTAAATTTGCCAGGATTCAAACCGGAATTTCAGCCCCCTCCTTCACTACGCACTGCCACACAGGCTAACCGACAGCTCCAAAGGAACATAAGCTTACAGTCCGAAACAATTTGACCTCGAGAAATAAAACCACTTGAACAATAAAGGCAACAAACTGAACAGGATGCAGACCAGGAAGCAAGATAATGGGACAGATGGGCTAAGGTTTTATATAACCATAATAAATACTCTCAACAACCACAGCAACAAAATATTGAAATATGGAATAGGGGCAAATTATAAATAAATAAAGTTAAATAAAATTTTAAAAATTAAAAAAAGAAATTGGAGCCTGCAGATGGCATGATGGCTAAGGGGGCTGGACTCCCACATGACTGACTGAGGTCTGAGTCCCAGACCTGGCTACTTCTTTTCTCACTTTCTCTCTCTCTCTCTCTTACTCTCTCTGTCTCTCTCTGGTCAAACTAAAATAAATAAATAAATAGAGTTAAAGAAATAATTCTTTAAAAATTAAGTAAATAAATAAAGTTAAATAAAACTTTTAACTAAATTTTTTAAATATATGAAATAGGGGGGAACAGCAGGTGGCATGGGGGTTGATGTGTTGGACTCTGACATGATCAGCTGAGGACTGAGTTCCGGACCTGACGGCTTGCTTCTCACTTTCTCTCTCTCTCTCTCTCTCTCTCTCTCTCTCTATCTCTATCTCTATCTCTATCTCTATCTTCCCCCCCTCTGGTAAGTGCATGTACCCTATAGCAAATTAAGATAATAATAATACATAAAATTAAATAGATAAAAACATGAAACAGAATAAATAATAAAAAGGAAATCATAATTGAAGCAAATAGAAAGGATAAATACTAGATGGATATCCCTACAGACAGAATTTACGAGATACAAAATCATGTTCAGGAATTCTCCTGAAAAGCAGCAGCAGAAGATAAAAAGAGAAAATATGAAAGCAAAACTAAGACATACTGCAAGTAAATATTTTACTAATATCCGAACAGTGGAATTACAAGAAGGTGAGGAAAAAATGGAGAAAGGAAATATGAAGAAACAAGAATAAAAGACAAAAGACATCAGATTGAAGACAGAGAGTTCCAAGTAGAATTAAAAACAAAACAAAACAACATATCTCTAGACATATTTTAGTAAAACTAAGAATATCAAAAGTACAGGAGGGACCAGCAGTCGGCGTAATGGCTATGTTGCCAGACTCCCATGTAGCCGACTGCGGTTTGAGTCCCAGACCTGGTGTCTTAAACTCAAAACAGGCACGTGTGCATGCGTGCCCAAGATCATGAGAGGAGAATGGAGGAGAAGGGATTGCGGTGTGGCCATCCCTCCCGGGGTGGGGGTGGGGGTGGGGGTATGATTTCTCGCTTTCTGTCTCTCTGTCTCTCTCTGTCTTTCTGGCAAGAGCGCGTGCCCTATAGCAAAAACCTCTCAGAAAAAAAAAAAATTACAGGAAACAAATTCTAAGTTTCCAGAAAGAAAAAACAACAGTCATCTAAAAAGGTAATGACTCATAATTTATCAGATTTCCAAACAGAACATTGAATATATGAAAACATGCAGAAATATTTTCAAACTATTAAGGGTAAAAACATTGAATCTAGTATTTCATATCCAGTCAATTTGTCATTTACACCAAGAGTGCCAAGAGGAAGGACATTTACAGGCATATGAGGCCTCGGAAGTTTTGACACACGAAATCCTACTTTGAAAACACTCCTGCAAGATTATTGAAAAAAAGAAGAAGAAATCCAGGAAAGTGCAGCAAGAGAGAAATGATAGGAAAATGACCTAATTGTCTAGTAAAATTAGTAAAATTTTATTGCTGCCTAAAAAAGCAAGGATCGGGCCAGCTGATGGTGCAGCAGTAACCCAAGTCTCTGCAACACTGGACTCACATGGGAAGGCCCCTGGTTTGCATCCCAAGGTCTCCATATACCCACCAGGCAGTCACATGTCCAGGACCCAGGCTGGCTGAGGCTGGAGGTGGATCAAAGCATGAAGACCCTGTTGAGTGGCTTTTTCTCCATCTTGACACCTGTCATGCTCAGAGAGGTCCTGGGAGGCAAACCCTTCCCATGTGTCACCAATATGCCATTCCTGGCTCCAAGAAGATTTGATCTATCCAATGGACACCACAAAAGAAAAAAGAAAGAATGTAGAGTAAAATGAAAGTATAAAATAATTGTAAAATAACTGCTCATTTAATAGTATTACTATACACATGGGGGCATTTAGCTTACCAATTAAAACACAGCAGCCCTCTCCAGAATTAAAACAGTGTGGTACTGCTGCACCAGTAGGGAGACTAATACAATTAAGTGGAAAATAGAGAAATATTCCAAAGTGCATAAAGAAACTTATTACATTAAAAAAAGGTACCATCTGGGCTCAACAGATGGCCCAAAAGTTAAGGCAGTTGGATCTCACATGGCCAACTATGAGGTTCAAGTCTCAGACCCAGTGGCTTAAAAACATGCCGGGTGTGTGTGCATGTGTGCCCAAAATCCTCAGAGGAGAATTAAGAAGAAAGGACTGCAGTGTGGCCATCCTCTCTGGGTGGTGATTTCTCACTTTTTCCTCCCACTATCTCTGTCTCTCTCTGGAGAGTGCATGCATCCTATAGCAAAAAATATATATATAATAATAATTAAATAAAAATCTAACATCTCGGATCACTGGAAAAAGATAGATTTTTTTTTTTTTAAGAAGGCATGTGCACAGAGAGAGAGAAGGTGAGAAATCAGGTCAGTGGGGGTGTGCAATGACTACACCGCAATCCCTTCTCCTCTATTCTTCTCACGAGTTTGGGCACACACACACATACATCTGTCAAGAGTTTCAGCACGCCAGGTCCAGAACTTGAACCACAGTCAGCCATATGGGAGTCCAGTGCCACAACCACTACGCTACCTGCTGGCTCCAAGATAGATCTTACAAAAATATGGTGACCAGAAGATGGCATAATGGTTATGTCACTGGACTCCCATTTAGTTGATCGCAGTTTGAGTCCTGGACTCGTTGGCTTAAAACTCATGCCAGGCACATGTGCGTGCTTGCCCAAGATCCCAGGAGAAGAACAGAGGAGAAGGGATGAGGAGAAGAGATTGCAGCATGGCCATCCCCCCGAAGAGTGATTTCTCATTCTGACTTTCTGTCTTTCTGGAGAGTTGACATGCCCTATAGCAAAAATCTCTCTCTCTCTCTAAAAAAAAAAAAAAAAAAAAAAAAAAATATATATATATATATATATATACACACACACACACATATATATACATACATATATATGTATATATGTATATGTACACATATACACACATATATGTATACATATATGTATATATGTATATATACACATATATACATATATACATATGTGTGTGCATATATGTATGTGTGCATATATACACATATGCACACATATATGTATACATGTGTGCGTGTGTATATATATATATATATATATATATAAAATGTCAAAACAAGTAGATGACCATTTGCAAAATTATGAAACTGAAACCATGTCTCATACCCTACCCAAAACTAAAGTACAAATGGATCAGAGATATATCATGCATAAATGAAACCATATAAGAATTAAAAGAAAGTAAGTGAATGATCTTGTAGTCTGGAATTGGAAGAAGACTGTCTCATTATAACTCACGATCCAAACCAATAAGAGACCATATCAATTAATACAGCTAAATGAAACAAAACTTTTACATGATTAAAGTCACCATAAACAAAGTCGAAAGACCCATTTTTTACTGGAAAAATATTTTCCAGTATATAATAAATTGTCTTCCTGATCAATTGCTCCTTTTATCATTATGAAATGCCCCTCCTTATCTCTAGTGACACACTTTTTCTTGAAGCCTATATTTTGTGATTTAAAAATAACTATTCTAGGTACCAGCATATGACATAACTGTTACATTTCTGGACTCCCCCATAGTCAACAGCAATTCGAGTTCGGGACCCGGAGGCCTAAAACTCATGTCCAGCAAGTGTGCCTGCTTGCCCAGAATCCTGAGAGGATAATGGAAAAGGGATTACAGCATGGCCATATCTCCTGTGGGGTGATTTCTTGCTTTTTGTCTCTTTGTCTCTCTGACATATACATGTGCCCTATAGCAAAAAATCTCTCATAAATAAATAAATAAACTATTCTAGTTTTCTTATGTTTATTGTTTCCATGGCATATATTTATTTTAAACTCTAAAATCTGTGTTTATGTAGTTAAAGTGTGTTGCTTGGAGGCAGCATAGAGTGAGGACTTTCTTATTTATCCATTCTGCCAATCTCTGCCTTTTAATTGAAGTGTTCACATCATCATCATTTATTGTAATTATCCATATTCTTGGATTTAGTTCTGTCTTTTTTCTTTTCTATTTGATTTTTGTGTATCAGTTTTTGTTTTTCCCTGCCCTCTTTCCAGCTTCTTTTGGATTACTAAAATATACTGTATAAATTTATCATTGGCATTTTGGCTAAATCTCTTTGTATTATTTATTAGTGATTGTTCTGGGGATTACATATACAACATTTTATATATATAATATGTATATACTATGTTATATACATATGTGTGTGTGTGTGTGTATAGCCTCATATCAAGTAAAATGTAGAAGCTTTGCAACCATATAAACTCCTTTGCTAATCCCCTCAATTGACTTTTATGTTATAATTGTCGTTCATATTATATTCTCATACACTGAAAACTCTGCCAGATAGTCATAAATTTTGTCTTCAATGTCCATATGTGTTTTAAAGAACTTTAAAGGGAAAAACGTCTGTTTTATTTACCCAGTAATTTACCATTTCTATTGCTCTTTCTTCGTTTCATCTTTTAAGATTTTTGCCATAGGGCATGTGTGCTCACCAGAAAGAGAGAGACACACACAGAGAGAGAATGAGAAATCACACTCCCAGGGGGGATGGCTACACTGTAATCTCTTCTCCTCCATTTTCTTATCAGGATTTTGAACACACACACATACAAGCGCAGCATATTTTTCAAGCCACCAGGTCTGGGATTCAGGTTGTGTAGCTGGCCATGTGGGGTCCAGCACCCTAACCACCATGCCATCTGCTGGTCTGTTCTTTCTTCATTTCTTAAAATCCAGCTTTCTTTCGTAATCATTTTCCTTAAGCCTTTCATGAACTTTCTTTAGCCTTTCTTACCAAAAAAAAAAAAAAAAAAAAAAGGTATTCTGATGATAAATTCTCTTAGTTTTCCTTCATCTGAAAAGAGATGTGTTTTGACTTCATGTTTAAAGGACATTTTTGCTGGGTATGGAATCCTGGGTTGACAGTTGTTCTCTTTCAGTACTTAACGATGTTGATCCACTATCTTTTTTTTCCCCTTAGGTTTTTGTCATAAGGCATGTGTGCTCACTAGAAAGAGACAGAGAGGGGCCAGCAGGTTGTGTGGTGATTAAGGGTGCTGGACTCCCATATGACCGACCGCGATTTGAGTCCCAGACCTGGCAGCTTACTTTCTCACTTTCCATCTCTCTCACACTCTGTCCCTCTCTGGTCAAATTTAAATAAATAAATAAATAAATAAAGTAAAATGGATTTAAAAAAAAAAAAAAAAGGAAAGAGACAAAGAGAGGGAAAGTGAGAATCAACTCTGTTCTCAGGATTTGGGTCACACACACACGTGGCCAGCATGTTTTCCAAGCCACCGGGTCCGGAACTCAACCATTGCCTGCCATAGGAGAATCCAGTGCCTCAACCACCACATCATCAGCTGGCCACAATCCACTGTCTTCTGACCTTCATGGATCAGAACAAATCTATAGCCATTATAATTTTGCTCCCCTCAGGACCAGCAGTTGGTGTAATGGCTATGTTGCTGGACTCCCATGTAGTCAACCGCAGTTTAAGTCCTGTACCTTGTGGCTTAAACTCATGCTGGGCGCATGTGCGTGCATGCCCAAGATCCCCAGAGGAGAATGGAGAAGGGATTGCGGTGTGGCCATCCCCCCAGGGGGTAATTTCTCGCTTTCTGTCTCTCTGTCTCTGTTGTCTGTCTTTCTGGCGAGTGCACGTGCCCTACAGCAAAACCTCTCAAAAAAAAAAAAAAAATTGTGCTCCCCTCTATGAAATATGTGGTTTTCCTCTAGCTGCCTTCAAGGGTCTTTCTTTGCTTTGATTTTCATTACAATGAGTTTTCCTTGAGTTTACGCTATTTGGAATTCACTGAGCTTCTTGAATCTTGAATTTGCCCACATGGAACAAACGAAGAATTCTATTAAATAAGATGTTAGTAGAAGCATAGAGTACATAAAGCGAGGGCTCAGAAGAGAAGTCAGTTCCATCAAAGAGCTGAAGGAGAAAAAATGCCAGCAATGTATGGGACAGAGCAAGGAAGAAGTAGTCTAGACACGGGGACAGTGTGAGAAAAACCACAAGATGTGATACATAACAGATTCCAGCATCTCATTTTCCAGTGCTCTTTCATGCCACACCACTTTTTTTTTCTTTTTTTCTTTTCTTTTTTTTTTTTTTTTTTTAATCAGCTGGCTTTGTTTTTGTGAAAATCTTATTGTCATCTTCGGAGCACATTTTCTCACTCTGCCTTGTCTTTTTAAGAACAAAAATAGAATTTCCCCTTTCCCTGTGTCTTCCAAGAGTGTCTTAACACAGGGCTTTGCAAATTTAAAAATGAAAACAAAACAACAATTTCTCTACTTTTCACATAGCCTGTGAGAGGCTAATCCTGACTTGTAGCTGTGTGAAGAAGCAGTCACAGAACTGGGAAACCCAGCTTTCACTATTAACAGCTGCCACTTCAGACAGTAACAAGTTAATTGGTGGAAGTAGTTTAAAACTCTCAGGCAAGAATAAGTAAAACATTCATTTTATCACCCAAACTTATACCTATTAAAATGAACCTTTCAAACCTTAGATGTTCATGCAGCATTAATTACTACATTTAAGGGGCTAAAATTAAGTGCTTTGTTGGTTTCTCTAGATAATTTACATATCATTACTTTACAATTCATGTTGTAATAATTTTTTCTTAAAATTAGTAAATGAAAATGGAATCATATTACCTCCAAGCTTGCAAGAACCTAGGGTCAGAATTCCTAATCTTTTTTCTCCTTTAAAATGATAATTGTATGTATATGGTCTCTGTGTGTGTGTGTGTGTGTGTGTGTATGTGTATGTGTGTGTGCATGTATATGTGTATATATCTTTATCATTTGTTTTAAAAAGGAAAGCATGAAACCAAAATGAGTTAGTATTTACATTTTCATTGGAAATGTGTCAAGCCCACAATCAATGCTGTATAATACAAGAAGAAAAAAACAGAAAGAAGTGAAGAAAAATCACTCAGAGTAGAGAAGGAAAGCAAAACCTCAAAAACTACCAAAAATAAAACAGAAAAAAATTATTTAGTTAACCCTAATCTTCCAAATTTATTTAATTATGGTCCAAGTCCAATAATCCAACAAGGTACGTAACCTAGGAAACCCTAGGTAAAATTGCCCTCAGACCCCACTCAGGCGTCAGCAGATGGCATGGAGGTTGAGGGCGTTATACTCCCACCATGGCTGACCGACCGCAGTTCAAGTCCCAGACGTGGCGGCTTACTTTCTCACTTTCCCCTCTCTCTTATTCTATCCCTCTCTAGTCAAATTTAGATAAATAAATAAATAAATATGTTAAATAAAATAATTCTTTTAAAAAAGGAAACACAGAAGGTTAAGCACTGTGTATAAGGAGCCTCACCCACATGGCCAAAATCCTAATGGGATAGAGAAAGGGAAGAGAAAGGACTGCAGTGTGATGACAATCCATTGGGGAGTGCTTTCTCTCTCTCTCTCTCTCTCTCTCTCTCTCTCTCTCTCTCTCTCTCTCTATCTCTCTTTCGTACATATGCACACCCACTGGCCAAATCCAGCCAGGAGTAGTGTCTGGTGCCATTTATACACAGCTTGGAATCCTGAAGCAAAGACTAGAATATTCACTGGGAATCCTTCTGTGTCCATCAAACCCCAGCAGAAAGAAGGGACCCTAGGCGCCCACAGTTCAGTCCATGGTGCATCTTTGGAGAAGTTCAGCCAAGGCAAGTTTGCAGCCTTGGCAGGGAACAAGGTGGGGAAGGAGGATGGGTAAAGTGTTTGTAAGCCACAATGCACCAGTTAGAGGCTTCTACTCTTCATTCAGACCATGGATGCTCAGGGCACATCCACATTAAGTTAGAGGGTGCTCCAGAAATGCACCCCACTTGTCTTCTGGAGGCCAGTACCCCTTCTGTGGTCTAGGGAAGCAGCGCAGTGGAAGCTAAGGGGTAGACACCCCCAGACCCTGAGAGATGGCCCCACCTGGAAGGAGAAGCACCAGCTCCGCCTATTTCTCCTTTATTCTGACTCCCGTCACCCACTTCTGACACTCAGCATATTCCGGTGGCCTCCTCTGCTTTCCCCATCTTCATGGTTTATTTTGTCCCTCTCACCCTGGGGAACTGGCAGCCAGCAAGGTCCTCTGGCCAGGAGGGATCTGCCGAGACTCCTGGGCCCTCTCCCTCCCCTGGATAAACCCACTGCCTGCCACACACCCTCTTTCTCCACCTGAAGCCACCCAAGCACAGTGACAGTGACAAGGGAGTCTCCAAATGGGGTGGGCAGCGTTTGTGTGTCCCTATCAGTGTTCTCTCTGGGTTGGGAGGGGGAAGGTTGGTTCTGAAGCAGAGCCTCAGAAACCCTCCTCCCACGTCTGTTTCTCCCTCCGCAGAGAGAGGAGTTGACCAGTGGGACATTTCCTGACCGTTCTGACAGGCCTCAAGGAGACGACGACTGCCTCACAGCTGCTTCAGACCGGGAAGGTGCCAGAAGATGGGGGCAGGGGAGCTAAGTGTGTCGGTTTGTACAATGCTGTAAAGCAGTAATAGAGAGCAGGGTGGGAACCAAATCGGAATCTTACTGAACAAATTCTTTTCAGAATCGGTGGGCCCCTCAGGGGAACCCAAGATCACCACAGACCGGGCTTAGAGCCTCTACTCAGTTATTGGAGATTCTGGAAAGAAGAGGAAAGCAGGACAGAGGCAGAGTCTCTGCCTAGGGCCTGGAACTCTTAAATGAGGGACCTGGAACCCTGCTAGCTCGTGCGCAGAGATTGGGGGCAGCAGGTGCCCAGTTTCCAGGGCCAGGGAGAGTGAGATTAGCCCCTAGCACAGAGGTTTCTGATAAAAAGAAAGATGGACGGGTCTCTTTCCTTCCCAGACATCCCCACAACTGTCTGGGCAGACAGATGGGCCTTTCCTCCGGGCTTTATAGATTAATGCATCCTTCTTATCAATTATAGAGACAAGAAAGTGTAATTTTCTCCCCATGTTTATACTGTTCAGGATTAATCTGCCTGTAAATGGATAATCTGTCAGCTTTCTGAGACACTGAAGTGGGGAGGGGGTGGGGCAGGAAATGGGGAAGAGATTTACCAGCGGGTAACACCATCTGCTTTATTAGGTTGTTTTATAAACCTGACATTCAATTTGTTCTGGAGGACTTGGTGACGGATTATTCTGTAAATTCCCAAATAATTACGATAACCAGAGAAAAGGAAAAAGGGGGCAAGGGAGGTGGCTTTGGAGTTGTGGGGGTGGGTAGCACCTTTGTGAGTAATGTCTCCAGGGATGGCATCCATCCTCAGCCACCTCCAGAAGTGATCCGGGACCAGCTGGGCCTCCAAGGGAGGGATTGACCAAAAGGCCCTGCTCAGCCTTCAACTCTGGGTTTCAAACATTCCCCCGTTTTCAAACCTTCAGACTCTTACTCTCCCCAATATGACAGTGAGTTTAAGTGAGCAGAGATTGCGTTCCCATATTTTAGACTGATACATGTGTATTATATTCCCCCATCTTGCTGCTCTCCTTATGAGCTATGTGACCTTGAATATGTTACTCTCCAACTGTTGAATGGGGACAGTAAGGGTTCCTATCTCCTATGGTTGCTGTGAGGGTCAGGTTAGTTCCTGTTGTAAAACTCTTAAGCAGAGCTTGGTGTCCCAGTGCAGTGGCTCAGTGGTAGGGCCACCTGTGTTGGATATATGTGTGTCTATAATTAAGGCTGGCTGAAAGGCTGTGGAAAGACCTAACCGTGAGACTCTGTTGAGGATTCTCATCCTCCTCTCTTTCAAAAGAAAAAAATAAGCTCAAAAATAATAGAGCTTGGCAGGTAGACAAACTATCTGTTGAATAATCATTATTTGTATCTTTTATTCCACAGTGCTGAGCCCAGGGCTGATGGGACGGCACACACTTGATAGGTTTCTTATAGCTGAGTCCGAAAAATGATAATGGAGCACCAGAATCTCGGAGCTGATAGGCCTCTTTGGAGTCTCAGGGGTCACCCCTCCCCTCCATCCTGGGCTTGGACATTGCTGGGACGAGCAGCTCACTCCTGCACAGGTGGCTCAGTTCATCATTGGACTTTCCCCACAGCTCCCCAGGGGGTCCTCAAAGAGTCCAAACCCGCCTTCTGCTGGCAGAGACCCCTTCACACAACGGGTTAAAGCTGCCGGCCTCCTGAATTTCCGAGGGGAGCGGGGGAGAGCCCCTCTGGTAAAGCACAGCCTTGATTATGAGCTCTGAGAGCTCGTTTTTCAGGAGAACACTATTCAATTACCCTGTGCACGTTTATCTTTTACATTTCCAAATGCTGCCTTCAGTGGCTGCCGTAATCTTATTTGTGCTTGTGTTAGGGTGGGGGTAGAAAAAAGAAGGCCACGTTGTGTCCTTGCATCCTCAGGGACCATGATCTGAGGAACAAGCACATAGCCCTGGTACCCCGCATGGGGTTAAGAAACTGCCCTTTCTGATGTCTCTGTGCCTTGGTATTTCCAAAGACAACCGTCTGTTACCTCGGTTGGTTACTGAAGCTCAGGGAATGGAGCCTCCTACTCCTCCACTTTCCACAAGGAAAATGTTCTGGGCCATAGGCAGCCCTTGATTCAAATGTCCTCTAACATCTCACAGTGCATTGTTGTCCATCCGTCCCATGTCACCTGTTGTGTAAATATCAACAGTCACTCCTGTTTTAGATAAAGAAACTGCTGCATCATTAAGATGAGTCACTTGCCTTACACAGTCATACACAGAGTTGGGGTATGACATGCTACTGGGGTGCCTGTCCAGAACCTACTTCACCATTTTTTAAAGCATTATTTCATTTTATTTATTTATTTATTT
This sequence comes from Tupaia tana, assembly GCA_026018925.1. Taxonomy (NCBI): domain Eukaryota; kingdom Metazoa; phylum Chordata; class Mammalia; order Scandentia; family Tupaiidae; genus Tupaia; species Tupaia tana. The sequence goes on from JAKSZU010000007.1 coordinate 149,261,430, forward strand.
ATTTATTTATTTATTTATTTATTATTGTTATTGTTATTATTATTTAATTTGCTATAGGGCACATGCACTCACCAGAGAAAGAGAGAGAGAGAGAGAGAGAGAGAGAGGGAAAGTGAGAAAGCAAGTCGCCAGGTCTGGGACTTGAACCATAGTTGGCCACATGGGATTCCAGTGACTTAACCATCACACCACCCTGCTGGCCTCACCATTTTTTCTTTTCTTTTTTTTTTCTTTTCCTTTTTTTTCTCAAGAGATTTTTGCTATAGGGTGCATGCGCTCATCAGAGATACAGAGAGAGACAGAAAGTGAGAAATCACCCCCCAGGGGGAATGGCCACACTGCAATCCCCTCTTGTCCATTCTCCTCTCAGGATTTTGGGCACACATGCACATGTACCTGGCGTGAGTTTAAGCCACTGGTCTCAGACTCGAACCAGTCAAGCCCATGGGAGTCCAGCAACGTAATTATTACACCATCTGCTGGTCCCCACCATTTTTTTCCTACTGAAAGAGCCCTTTTCTCTGTGGGCATTCCATCGCCAGTGTAATAGATACGATTGTCACCGCCTTTTCTCAGGAATGTGTGTAAGACCCTGGCCTGGCCAGTCAGAACACCTCATGCCCTTGACTACAGTAATTGGATCACGGATAATCACATGACACAAAGGCAGCCAATCAGGGCTGAGAGTTTTTCTGCCATAGGGCTTTTCTGCCAAAACTATGAGAAGAAGCTAATATGGCAGGTCATGAAGCTTAGGTCACTGGTAGCCACCTTGGGTACTGTGCTTCCTCAAGATATAGAGAAACAAAGCTCTGAGGACACTGTTGTGGCATTGTACCAGCCATGCCTGAAGCCAGACCAACCCTCTGGATTTTTTGGTGATGTGAACCAAAATATTCCCCTTTCTCTTGGTAGTATGAATTGTGTTTCTGTGGCACGAAACCTAACTATATAATAAAGGCTATATGTGGCAGCTCCTCCCGATCCTCAGACTTTATCTCACAAATTCAAGGTGTTTGTCAAGGAGGAATTAGAAGCTGGACTGGTCTCCTGCATCTCAACAAAAATTGGATTGTACAGCTTTGTAGGCCTCTTCCTGTTTCCAGTCGCTCCTTTTCTATTAGAACCCCCGTTCCCTCCCATTACCCAGTGTGTGTTGACAGGTATGATTGTAAATTTTCTCCTACCCTCTTTCTAGTGACTTTTGACCACATCATTACAAAGTCTCCAGGGACAGGGCAAGCAACCAGTTCTAGGTCTTCTTTGCCTCCATCAGTTCCTGTTCTAAAGTTCTCAGTCTCTGATATGGAGGCTAGTATTTGGGGGAGATGAGAATATCTGACTGTTTATGTGTATATGAGTGTGTCTTGTGCATTTATTCAGACCCCACCTCCTACCAAAGGAGGACGAAAGGGACCTACCACTATGGGGGCTGAGATACAGACAAGGATGACATACTTTGTGTTTACATCCTCGATTGTGTGTCCTGCTCTCCCCCAGAGAATGCTCTTACTGTCACTGAGCAATCTACACACTAACATGGCTGGGACACAAAGCAACTTTGGTACAGGCTTTAGCAGCTTAAAAGTAGAAAAAAAAAAAAGACAACTAAATAGTGTTCTCCCAAGTTTAGAAATGAGGGGGCAACAGTGGCGTGGTGGTTAAGGCGCTGGATGGATTCTCACATGGCCAACTGAGGTTTGAGTCGTGGACCTGGCAGCTTGAAACTCTCGCTGGGTGCATATGCTTGCATGACCAAAATCCAGAGAGGAGAATGGAAGGGAAGGAACTGCAGTGTGGCCGCCCCGCCAAAGGGGGTGATTTCTCACTTTCTCTCTCACCATCTCACTCTGTCTGTCTCTCTCTTGAAAGTATACAAACTCAATGGCAAAAATCTTAAAAAAAAAAAAGAGAGAGAGAGAGAGAGAGAGAGAAAGAAAGAAAGATAGCCCATTTGTCTCTTACAGAAAAAAAATTTTAATATACTACTAACCAGGGCCAGCAGGTGGTGTAGTGATTGAGGTTCTGGACTCCCACATGGCTAACCACAGTCCAAGTCCCAGACTTAAGTGACTTGCTTTCACTCTCTCTCTCTGGTGAGTGCATGTAGTAAATTAAAAAAATAATAATAATAACGATAAATAAAATTAAATAATTCTTTTTAAAAATGTTAAAATATAGTACTAATTCTAAACTTTGTATGGCCATACAAACAACCTAAAGTAACTAAAATAGTAACAAAACAGTACAAAGTTGTAGGAAGGGCTGGGATAAGGTGAGTGAGACACTCATCTCTGTGCAAAATCCCCACAGTAATCAAGATAAATAATATTTTATTGCAGTATATGAAAGGTAAAACTTAAGGGCCAGCAGGTGACATAGTAGTTAAGGTGCTGGATCCCACTTGACTGACTTCCCTCTCTGTCTCTCTATCTGGTGAGCACACATATCCTATGCCAAAAAAAAAAAATCTAAAAAATAAAAAATGCAAAAAATTATATGACACTATCAAACTTTTAAATAAAACAAGGACAGAGCTTACACTGTTTGATTTCAAGACTTACTAAAAAGCTACTCTAGTCAATACAATGTGGTATAAGTATAAAATAGATCGAAGGAACAGAACAGTGACTCCAGAAATAGACTTACATTATAAATTTATTTTTGACAAGGGTGCAAAGTAATTCAATACAAAAATGATAGTCTTTTCGACAGATTGTGATGAGGCAATTGGTATCCATGTGAGGAAAAAGATATAAACCTAACCAAACCCCTACCTCAAAATCCAAATAAAAATTCACTTAGAATGGATCACAGACCTAAACATAAAAGTACAATTCTAAAAAAAATAGGATTGTTAGTGACCTCAACAGGAAAAAAAAAATTAGGACACTAAAAGCATAAGCCACAAGAGACAGAAAAATCAGCAATTAGATCTCATCGAAAGTAAAAACTTGTTTTTCTTTTCTTTCTCTCTCTCTCTCTCTCTTAATTTCTGGGATGTGTGTACACTGTCCATCATAGAGACAGAGAGAGAGAGAGAGAGAGAGAGAGCGAACAGGAAAGTAAGAAAGCACTTCCAGTGACGAATGGTCACATCACAATCCCTTCTCCTCCACTTCTCCTTTCAGGATTTGGAGCATGTACACACATGCACCAGGTGTGTTTTTCAAGCCACTGGATCCAAGATTTCAAACTGCACAGTCGGTTATGTGGAATCCAGCAACTTCAACCACTGCACCACCAGCTGGCTCAAAAGTTAAAACATTTCATCTTCAAAAGACACCATTTAAAAAAATAAAAAGCAAGTCATGGACTAGGAGAAAATATTCACAACTTATATATCTGACATAGGATTCACATCCAGAATATAGAAAGAGCTCTTACAATTTAATTTTTAAAAAAAGTTTTAATTGACCAAAGACAAGCAATTTATAAAAGGTATAGAAATGTCCAATAACATTAAAAGATACTCAACATCTTTTTAATTTTATTTATTCATTCATTTATTTTTAATTTGACAGAGAGAGACACAGAGAAAGAGAGAAGCGGGGAAGTGAGAAAGCAAGCCACCAGGTCCAGGACTTGAACCGTGGTCAGCCATGTGGGAGTGTCCAGCACCTTAACCACCATGCCACCTGCTGGTCCCAATGCTCAACATCTTTCATTGCCAGGCAGACACAAATTAAGAATGTGGAAGCAACAAGAACTATTATACCCTGCTGTGGTGAACATAAAATACTATAATCACTTTGGAGAAGTGTCCTGAGGTTTCTTAGGAAATTGAAAATGCCCCACCATACAACCTAGCTATCAATTACTAAGTATATCCTCAAGAGAAGTGAGAACATATGTCCATACAAAGACTTATGAACAAATAGCCATAGCAACTTTATTTGTAACAGTGTAAGACTGTAAACAATGTAAATATCTAGCAGCAGATGAATGGATGAAACAAGTTGTGGTATATCCATACAACTGACTATTGCATAGCAATAAAACTAAATGAATGAACTACTGGCACATGTAACCACATACATGAATCTCAAAAACATTATGCTGAGTTAAAAGAAGCCAGCTATGCAAAAATAAAAAATTAATATTTCCAAGTATATAACATTTGAAAACAGGCAAAACTAATCTCTAGTGCTAGACATGGAATCAGGGGCTGTTTGGAATAGAGATGGGGACACAAAGAAACTTCCTGCTATGATGCAAAAGTTCATTCTTGGGGGCCAGCACGTGGCACAGTGATTAAGGCTCTGAACTCCCACATAGACGCACAGTTCAAGTCCCAGACCTGGAAGCTTGCCTTTTCACTACCCCGCCCTCTCATCTCTCTATGGTGATTGCATATGCCTTATAACAAATTAAAATAATAATAAATAAACAAAATTTAAATTAAAAAAGACAAATTTAGAAGTTTCTCTTTTTTAAAGAATTCATTATTTTTCATTTTATTTATTCATTCATTTATTTTAATTTGATCAGAGAGAGACACACACAGAAAAAGAGAGGGAAAGTGAGAAAGCAAGCCACCAGGTCCAGGATTCGAACCATGGTCTGCCATGTGGGAGTGTCCGGCACCTCAACCATGATGCCACCTGCTGGTCTCGAAAAGTTCATTATTAAATGAGGTGGTGGTTATATGACCAAATATGGTAGTCAAATCTCATCACACTGTCTACTCAACTGTGTGCATTTTATGGTATGTAAAATATGCCCTGTAATCCACAAAGCCAATAACAGAGTCCAGGCATGATCTGAGACATGAATCTACAACCAAACCCAAAATTCTCTGTCCCCACTAACTTGGGCAAATTATTAAACATCTCTGAACCTCAGTTTCCTCATCTGTGAATTGGGACAATTCCAAGGGCTGCCATGAAGATTAAATTGATTAGCTTAATCATGTAGAATAGAGCTCAGCAGAGGGAAGTACATGACAAACACTGGCCTTCGTGGTAAGCGCGATGGTGGTACCTGAGGTTGCTGGGGTTGATGAGCTCAAAGAAAAGGAAGGCAGAGTAGAGGAGTTGGTACCTCCCCTGACTTGAGCACCACTGTCCACATGCGCCAAAGGTCCTGTGCTCCCAGGTCCACATGAACATATCTGGGTGCCTTCACTTCTTAGGTCTTCCACATACCACAACATGCTTATAAAACAAATGTATTCTCCTACAGTTCTGCTAGAAGTCCAGAATCAAGGTGTTTCAGAGCCATGTTCCCTCCGGAGTCTTGAGGAGAACTGTCTCCAAAGCTCTAGCTTCAGGAAGCCCCAGGAGTTCCTCCACTTGCTGCAAAACCCCAATGCCTGTCTCCATTTGACACAGCCATCTTCCCTCTGGGTCTCTGTGTCTAAATTTTCCTATTCTTCCTCTTTTTTTTTTTTTTTTTTTATTGCCAGAGGGCAGGTACATGCACACACAAACACATATACACATACAAGAGAAAGAGAAAGAGAGAGAAAGCATCCCCCAATGGGTATGGTCATGCTGCAATCCCTTCTCCATGTCTCTATCCTGTCGGAATTTGGGGCATGTATCTGCGTCTGGCATGTTTTTCTTTTTTAGAATTATTTTTATTTAACTTTATTTATTATTATTATTATTTATTATTTGACCAGAGAGAGAGAAAGAGAGAAGGATAGCGGGAAAGCAAGCCGCCAGGTCCATGACGCAAACCAGAGTCAGCCATGTGGGAGTCCAGCGCCCTAGCAACCACACCACCAGCCAGCCCCATCTGGCATGTTTTTTAAACCACCGGGCCCAAGATTCAAACCTGGGTCTCCCACGTAGGATATGATTCCCGATGCATAGGGCTTAACCGTTGCATTATCTGGCCCAAATTTTCTTCTGGTAAAGACTAATCACATTGGATTAGGGCTCGCTCACTCCATTCCTCATCTTAACCTGTTTACCTTCGCAAAGGCCCTGTTTCCAAATAAGTCACGTGTGCTGGGAGCTAGGGCTTAACACATCTTTTGGCGGGACACCCTTCAACCCATAACTTTCTCCACCCTACATGAAAGGCATCCACAAAGAAATTCAGTTGTACACACGTGTCCTGGTGTACCATTATCCAGGTCCGCACAGTACCCATAAGAGCTGTGTGTGTGTGCACGCACACGTGCGCACACATGTATGTGCACACCTATATGTTCTGTCCATGAGGACCCCTCCACTGGGTTTATATCAAAGGACATTTCTTTAATAACAGTCTGATTTTCTCCCCTTTCTGTTCCAAACTCCCCACCTGCCTACCCGCTGCTGTGCTCACACCGCAACGGATGGGTTTTCCATGAGTTTCCACCAGTAAGGTCAGTTATTTCCTGATACATTCCTTCCTCTAATTACACACTTACCTCCCCCACTGGCTCACTCAGGAGAAAAGACAAAAGGCTCAGGACTCAGGCTGACTCGGGGCATGTGTGAGCATGCATACTTGCACGTGCACACACACACACACACACACACACACACACTTTCACAAGGCAGTCAGGGTGTGGTTTTCAGAGTATGTCAGGGACCCTTGGGGTCTTCTTGACTGAGAAAAAACATCTGCAAAGCTCCCCATGTACCTCCAGGGGCTTGTGCAGAACTATGCCTACATGTAAAGGCACAAGCATTAACATCTTAAGATATTCTTTTCAGACACAAATGTCAATTATAATCTCCCCCCCAAAAAAAGCTGCTGCCAACTTCTCCATTGGCAGGTGGGAGCAGGCGAGCAGAATTGTACAGCCTTCCTACCCACCTTCCTCCTGACTCTCCCAAAAAACAAGGGCTTACAGACTAAGTTTGAGGACTGAGGACCTGGAATAGCCATGGCAAGCATTCTGCCTGGCTTATAGTACCTGGACAGGGAGACTGACAGCAACAGGTCTCTGCCTCTTCTCAGAGAAAGGAGGAGCAAAGTTCAGGACCTCCTTTCAGTCTCTTCCTGGTCTAGGAAGTAATTCCGGCCATTGGGCACACAGACCCAGTGGCCTCCTGCCTTCTGGGGCAGTATTCCTCTCTCCATCATCTCCAGACTCACCTGCCTCACCTTTTCAGGCTTTGGGTTGTGGGGGGGAGCTTGTAGCAGGGAGGACAGAAAGAAGAGTCCCCCATTACTAGAGAAGGTTAAAAAGGTAGAGCTGCAAGACAGCATCTTGTGAGGGTATATCAGCCTTTTTCTAGCTGAAGGTTCCCTGCAGCCCAGATTTCTCTCCCAGAAAGTTCGGTGGCATCCAGTGGCTGCCCCAGCCCCCTCAGCTGATCTGTTTAACCCAGAGACACTGTGATTGCTCATGCGCTTTGATCCTGCAGGCGCCGGCAGGTTTTTGTTCTATTATTCACTGCAGGGCGGATGCTGAGTTGTCTCTCCTTATTACAGGCCTCGGCTGGGCTGCCCACTGCCTCCCCAAGGCCACTGGATGGTGCCCATCAATAAGTCAGTGGCAGCGGCTGGATTTGTGATGCCTTTGGGGGAAGGGATTTGCACCACTTCAGAATCAGAGCTTTCTAAAAGCCTCCTTTGGGGAAGAGATCAAGAGAGGAAAACAATGTGCAAAAAATTATAAAAGTACAGTGGCCCCCTCAATATCTTTGAAGGATTGGTTCCAGCACCCCTATGGATAGCAAAATCCATAAATGCTTAAATCTCTTCTATAAAATGGCACTATATTTGCATATTATTTATGCATACCCTTCTGTGGACTTCGAATCATCCCTAGGTTACTAATAATACTTAATACAATGTAAACACTATGCAATAGTCACTACCCTGTACTTTTTACGGAATAATAACTAAGGGGAAAGTCTGTATATATTCAGTACAGATGCAACCACTATTTTTTCTGAATATTTTCAATCCATGGTTGGTTGAATCCGTGTATGCAGAACCTGTGGATACAAAAGGCCAACTATGCATGTAAAGATGCAAAGAAACACGCCATATCTGCCCGTGTCGTATCGAGTGTCAAGCTTTGGACGGCAGATCCTGCTCTCAAATATATGCACTTAGTACATAGCGGGGCAGCCACTAATATCTATTAATGACTGCATGGGGTCAACCCATGGCCTCATGGTTACGGCAGCTGGATCCCACATGGCTAAGTGTACACGGTTTAAGTCTCGGGCCAGCACACATGCATGCATGCCCAAAAACCCAAAAAGGAGGGAGAAATGGGGAAGGGACTGTGGCATGACCATTCCTCAGGGGAAGTGCTTTCTCACTGTCCCTTTCCCTATGTCTCTCTGTCTGTCTGTCTCTCTCTCTGCAAGTCTCCCTCCAAGAAAATTTAAAAAGAAAAAGATAAACACACGTGGGGAGTGAAAAAGTAGAGGAAAAGAGGCACGGGTGTCACTGCACTTCTAACTATGTGGCATCACAGGCCTGTGGTCTCTGGTTTGTGCCCTGAGTGTCCCAGAGGCCACGAGCCCTATGCAGGCCATTTGTTTTGTTCGTCGCAGATCTCCAGGGACTAACATGATGTCTGGCTCATAGTAGGACTCAAGAAATGTATGCAATAAATGAATGAACTGGATGTCAAGAGACCTGGGATCTAATGCCAGCTGGGTCACAGGTTTGCTGAGTGTCCTGGGCCAGTCACTTCCTCTCTCTGGATGTCAGTTTGCCCCTCTGTGTGACAAGGGCATCGTGCCGGATCTCCAGTGAGGTCACCTCATCTGGCATCTCCTGAAGAACACAGAACATCCTATCCCCTAACCGCGAGCCTTCCAGACCCATGGTGCAGGAGTGCTCTGGTAACCTATGCTGACGAGTGTGATGGAGTGACATGGTAGTGTCCCAGGTACCAGCAGCCAGGGAACCATCTAGAGGCTCAAAAAAGGAATATTCTAGGATGTAATGCAAGACTTCTGCGGGGACCTGGCATGTGGCATGGTGGTTAAAGGTGCTGGATGCCCATGGGGTCAACCACAGTTCACATCCCAGACCTGGCCAAGCCGGACTTGATGGCTCGCTCTCTCTCTCTCTCTCTCTCTCTCTCTCGTCAAATTGAAAAATAATAATAATTTAAAAAAAAAAAAGACTTCTGGAAAAGTGGTGAGACCTTTCCTGTCCTATCTTTGTTCCCAAAGTTGCTCTCCTGCCACGGAAAATCTTGGCACAGAAAGCCACTCCTGCGGCACTAGATGACGGCCACCCACAGGATGGAGAGACGGAGTCGGGAGTCGGGAGAGAGCCGGGAGGGCATGAAATAGAGAAGTCCTAACCCAACAGACAGTCCCTGAAAATGCAGGTGGAGTGATGGAATAATCACCTCGCACTTGAGTAAGGGCACAAGACTGACAATTTTCATGACGAATCTGTAAACCCTGAAGGCGAGGAAATGCATTCCAAAGAAACCGCTTGAGACAAGTACAGGGTGGGACCCAGCAGATCAAGGACAGCTCAGAGTCGAGCTCAGGGAGGTCTCAGGCGCACCCAGGCAGGGCAGTGTCTTGAAAGAGAACCGTACAGTAGCAGCTCACGTAGTTCTCAGGCCATGGCGCCGGCTCACGCTTCTCAGCTAATCCTTCCGTGGTCGGGTGGCCCTTTAGACACTTTTATGTCTGGGTGGACCCAAGGCGAACTTCAGCTCTCACCCCCACTCTGCAGAAATCTGGGTTGGCAGAAATCGTGACTCGTCCGCGTACACGATTTCTTCGTGGGCTGGGGCTGGGGCGCGTGGGCTGCCAGCTTTGAGTCTTAACTCCGCGGCCCGGCCGCTGCCTCCTCCCCCTCCCTTAGCAGCGAGCTGTTTGGCCAGCGGTGCCTCGTTCAAGGTCAGGGCGCAGCCGAGGCCAGGCGCAGGGGCGGCGGCGGTTCCCAGCAGGCTCTCACCTGACAGTGACTTCACAGGCTGTTGACTCCCAGACAATACGGTACATGCCGAATCGCAGGGTACCTTCCGCCTAGCTTCCCAGTAATCTCCTCCCACCAAACAAACAGGCAGGGCTGCCCTGGCCCTGCGCGGACCTGGAAAAACACAGCGCTTGGCTGGGCTCCCCGGGCTGACTGACCGGTCCCTCCTCCCCGCCCTCGGCCGAGGGAAGGGGCCATGCCATGGCGCAGAACTCCCAGGAGAGGGCAGCCGCGGACCGCACAACGGCGGACCGCGCCCGTGATCCCCGGCACGCCCGGCCTGCGCCTGCGCACACCCGAGGTCTGCGCTGGCCGCGAGCCAGGCCTCGCGCTTCCGGCGGCCTGGAGGGCCCGGGCAGCAGTCACCCGCTCACCTATCCTCGCTCTGCGCTCCGGGGAGGGCGGATTTGGGGCGTCTGGGCCGGGCAGCCTTCTCTCGAGGCCCCAGAGACGGGATAACAGGCAGTGAGCCGAGGCTGCAGAGGCTGAGAGCGCGCCTGTCGGTCAGTGGCCTACTCTGCTGCCAGTCCCATTGCGACGTGTCCCCTCCCCCCCCCCACCCCCCAGTTCTTGCCAGGTCGCTTCCATCTATTACTTAGAGAAAAAGTACTGCCCCCGCGGGTGTGCTGTCGGCAAGGGCCTTTGAGAACGTCCAGGGTGCAGAGGGCCCAGTAAGGAGCCAGGCTATTGCTGCCAGTTGCAGGGGCAGAGCAGGGGCCAGCTGGCGCAGGTGAAGACATGGGATGCGCATGTCCAAGATTCCAGAGTTGGCAGTGAGGTCCCAACAGGCCAGTCAGCTCTCTCCCCACACCCTGCCTCAGTTAGGACCTGCAATGGCAGTTCGGAAGTCCACCCCTGAAATGGCCCCAACTCCTCTGGCAGCACCTGCCCTTGCACACTCCCAGAATGTCGGGCTCTGTGCCAGAGCTCCTCTGTCGCATCTCCAGGCTTTGACATTCTGCCCTGATCTAGCCTCCCCAGTCCCAGTCTTTGCCCAGCTCACTCCTGCTAGTCCTTTAGGTCTTGGCTGAGACAACACTTCCTCTACAAAGCGTTGCAGGCCTTCTGAGCTCCTCCCACCAGGCTGATTCAGGGCACGTGTGCCTTTCCCCCTGTTGTCCACCGCCTCTCCCTTCTTGTAACTACCGTACTCAGATTTATGGCATAGAAGAGTCTATGCTACCAGATGGTGTGGGGAAACCAAGTCTCAAAATTGTGACAGCCTGCTTTTCCAGTTTTGGGGAGAATAATGTTACATTTCTTGCTTCTACAGCCTGAAGAACGATCTCCCTCCTTCTGTAGGCCAGAGGTAGGTACTTTCTTATTCCACTCAGAGAAGTCACTTCAAAACAGAGGTTTCAAACCACGTGCTAGGACTGACAGAAGTTAAGGGGTTTCATGGGCCCAGTTCAACTAGAGCAGCACCATTTTTTATGTAGGTATTTCTTTTGAAAGAGAAGCCAAGGATTCTATTAATGCTTACAAAATGTTTCAAGTGGAGGAGGGTGTGGGTGTGTGGAGACCAGAGCTATATGGGAACTCTCTGTACTTTGTACTCAGTTTTGTTGTGAAGCTAAAACTGCTCTTTAAAAAAAAAAAAATACAGTTTATTGATTAAAAAAAAAGTTTTGAAGTCTCCAGCACCAAAAGATTGTAGACTGAAAAGCAGCTGAAGAGCTGTGAACAACTGTTCACAGCTAATCATTTCCAAGAGCGATAGCCTACATTCCCAAAAAAGCACGTATTAGGACTTCCCAACACACACAGCCTTTCTCCTCTTTCAGTGGCATCTGTGTTTGTGGTTGCCCAGCTCTTCCCTGATGGCAGGGAGTCTGTTTTTTCAGGGGTACGGTAAGGTACTTTTCAGCATTTTTCCCCCAAAATTTGTTACATTCATAGAAAAGTTGCTATGTTACTTATTTAAAAAAGAAAGTTCAGCGTTTTATATTTCGACCCACACGGGAACGTCCCAGGTGTGAATCCTGAAGCTTCCATGTACATATCTGGCACCCACATGCATCTCTATTATCTTGACTGGCAGAGGCTGGGGTGGATTGTGGTGTGGAGACCTGTTGGAGGTAGCTGTCTCTCTCTGTCTCTTTCTGTCTCTTTTTCTCATAGAAGAAATAAACTTTAAACTTAATATATATATCTATTGGGACTGGCAGGTGCCATGGTGCTAGACTTCCATATGGCCTACCACAGTTCAAGTTCCAGACCTGGTGGCTTGCTTTCTCACTTTCGCTCTGTGTGTGTGTGTGTGTGTGTGTGTGTGGTGTGTGGTGTGTGTGTGTGTGTGTGTGCCTGGTCAAATTGAAAAATGATAATTTTAAAAATTAAATAATTATTGGGACCAGCAGTTAGCGTAATGGCTATGTCGCTGGATTCCCATGTAATCGGCGGCAGTTCGCATCCCGGACCCGGTGGCTTAAAACTCATATGCTGGGCACATGTGTGTGCGTGCCCAAGATCCTGAGAGGAGAACGGAGGAGAAGGGATTGTGGCGTGGCCATCTCCCCTGAGGGGTGATCTCTCGCTTTCTGTCTCTGTCTCTCTCTGTCTGGCAAGCGCACGCGCCCTATAGCAAAAAAAAAAAAAAAAAACTCTCCAAAAATAAATAAATAAATAAATATTTCAGAATATTTATTTATTTGTTTAAAGGCTTGGATTTTTGTTTGTTTGTTTTTTTGATAAATGCTCTCTACCTCTCAGAGATACCCAGGCCTCTGGAACCTGTGAACATGTGACCTTACAAGGCAAGTGGCCCTTCACAGAGGTGATTGCAGTAAGGCTCTTGAAATGGGGAAATTATTCTGGCTTATCCACGTGGGTCTGATGTAATCATGAGAAGTGATTACATCATCCCTTGCCAAAAGGGAAGAAAGGAGGTCAGCATCAGAGAAGGTGATGCACCGATGCGAACAGAGGTCAGAGTGATTCCATTGGGAAGACTCACTTGGCCGCTGGCAGCTTTAAGGATGGAGAAGGGAGCATAATCCCAGGAATGCAGGCAGCCTCCGAATGCTAGGGAAGGAACAGATTCTCCCCTGGAGCTTCTGGAGGGCCCATAGTCCTGCTGACACCTTGACTGGAGCCCAGGGAGATGTGTTTTCTTTTTTTTTTTTGGAGAGGTTTTCGCTATAGGGCGCATGTGCTCGCCAGACAGACAGAGAGAGACATAGAGACAGAAAGCGAGAAATCACCCCCCAGGGGGGATGGTCACGTTGCAGTCCCTTCTCCTTCATTCTCCTCTCGGGATCTTGGGCACGCATGCACACGTGCCCGGCGTGAGTTTTAAGCCACCGGGTCCAGGACGCAAACCGCGGTTGACTACGTGGGAGTCCAGCGACATAGCCATTACGCTAACTGCTGGTTCCCAGGGAGATGTGTTTTAACCTCCAGAACTGTAAGATCAATTTGTGCTGTCTTATGCCACTAAATTTTGGTAATTTGTTATAATAGCAATGAGGAACTGATACACACTGTTCTCAAAGGAAAACAAAATTCTTGACATAGACCCACTAATGGAAAAAAAGAGGCTAACTGAAGAGGGGATACAAATTTGCTAGACCTAGTGTGAAAAGAAGGTACTCTTGCAGTAGGTCAGCAGCAACCTTAGAGGCTGCTCAGATTACAGATTGTCTGTGTTCGCTATCAAGCAGCGACTACAGAAGTTAGCAACAGGGAGACGTATGTGTGCACCAGTTGCATGCACTGTGACTTATATGTTAACCGTTCGCCTAGCCATTTTTTATTTACCCTGTTAGCCTGAAAGATTCCAATCTGGCATTCATCTTTATACTCCTGCTGCCTCCAGTGCCCTATTTGAATAATGCCAGCCTGTGTGTCTGAGGCACTCGAAGCTTCCCAACACACTTGCGTGGCCATCTCTATTTTGTGCCTTATCACAACTCTCGGGTGGTCAGGCAAGACTAGCAATGTTATTATTATTAACAGACTTCAATTTACATAAGATGAGCACCCACATTTCTCCAATATCGAGGACCCTCTCCCGTTGTATCTGCAAAATGAAATCTGGACGTGGATGAGAGTTGAGGCCCTGCTGGCCTCCTCAGGGTCCCAAGACTGGGCTCTAGAGTCTGGGGCTACTATGTAGACCTCCGTGGTGCCCTTCTCACTCTGAATACAGGAGAAGCTCTACAACAGTGAAACCCATCCTGCTTCTCAAGGGCAGTGAGCCATGTGGGGCAGGAATAAGAATGGGAAGGCAGACGGCAGCCCTCTGGTTCCGAGTCAAGGAGGCAGGCAGGGCTGATGATCAGGAGTCCCCAGTCTGAACGCCTTCATCTTCTACCCTGACCTTCCTAGGAAAGTGTCCCTGTGGAGGTCAGGAGGAGGAATGGTCATACTTCTGACCTGCGCTTCGGGCCCGGGTTTAAGGACCGGTCAGAAGAGAATAATATTCATCACTGTTATTTATTTTCATTTTTTTATTTTTGCTAGAGGGTGTGTGCACTCTGGAGAGAAATGGGAGGAGGTGGGGAGTGAGAAAGCAGCCCTCATGGAGGATCACCACGCTGCAATCCCTTCTCCATTTCTCCTTTCAGGATTTTGGAGGCATGGGCGTGTACACCAGCACGCTCCACATTCAGGAGCATAATGGGCCCAGCTGGTTTTCAAGCTGCTGAGTTGGGGTCTAGAGCCCCTCAGTCAGTCATGCGGGATCTAGCCCCTTTAACTACCACTCCACCTGCTGGCCTCAGTTTTACAATTTTTAAATCCTTTGTAGGGTATCAGTGCTCTCACAGAGACACTGCCATCTCTGGAGCTAGAGACAGGCTTGTCACAGACCTCCCTGAGGAGCTGCTTTCCCCGGAAGAGCTCCCCACTTCTCCACCTGCAGAATGTGGATACTAACGCCTACCCTGCACAACTGTGGGGAAGATAAAAATAATTTATGTAAAGTACAAGGAAAAGAATAGGCACTCAAATGGTAGCTATAGTTATTTATAACCAACCAAACACACACACACACACACACACACACACACACATACAGGGGAATGGACTTCCCAAGGTTAAGCAGCTGGTAAATGAACTCCAACCAGACTTCAGTTACTTTCCGAAGGCCTTTCTGTCCCCCAGAAAACAAAGTCTCACCCCTTCTGTGGCCAGGACAGGCCCTCTGAGGCCAAGCTTCCCCACGGACTCACCCAAAAGGGGAGAGCAACAGGGGCTGCTTGTGCGCGTGGCCCCTGCCCAAACATGCTGGAAGCCTCTCCAGGCACAGCTGCACACAGCTGGAACCCCGCCTGGCTGGAGCCCTAAGGGGTGCGCCCCGACCCTCTGGGGCAGACCTCAGGGTGGCCGTTGGTCCCCTCCCTCCCGTCGTTGTCCCCGCCTGCGGCGCAGAGAGGCCAGGAGAGCTCCGGCCCCAGTGGAGAAGCTCTCCCGACGCATCTGCTTGGAATGCGGGCGCTTAGGCTCGAGGCGACCTGGCGCCTGGGGCCCGGCGCAGACCCAGCTGCAAAGCTCCACGTGCAGCCAGGCTGTGCAAGCGTGGCCTTGGGGCGCCAGGGTCCGGCGGCGGGACCTCGCTGCAGGCCGAGGCGGCGGCCGGGAGGCGGCGGAGGGGGTCCTGGCGCGGCGGCTCTCCGCCGGCCCTGGCCCGCGGCCCGTAGGGTTCAGACAGGGCCAAGGCAGCCAAACCCCGCTCGCTCGCGCCAGGCGCTGCAGCCAAGGCTGACGCGGGGTTCTGAAAATGCTTGGAGGAGCCGGCGCAGCCCCCAGGGCTCTGTGAAGACGCGCTGGAGCGGCCTCCCGCCGCCAACCGGCCGCGCCGCGTCCTCAGGGTGCGGCAAAAACTCCGTGTTCCACCGGCCCTGCTGGGGCCGCGCCTGCACCCCGGGGCTGGAACCCCGACTTCCTGCCCGACCCATCATGTTCGGGTTCCACAGCCCTTTCGCAGTGACTGGAATCCCCGGGTTCCGTGTGGGAAGATAGAAAAGGTAATTTGATTTAAAAAATAATAAAATAAAATGCGAGTGCCCACGCGCGCCCCGGCCAGGCGGGCCGGAGGCAGAGGGGCCGACAAGTGTTTGCAGAATTCCGGGAAGTGGGCACCTGCTTCAGGAGGACAGCACCACGAGAGAGCGCAGACCCTCGCCTCTACTGAGCCGTTAAAGGCCTTTCCACAGCCCTAACTTATTTTCCCGAACTGTGATTCACAAGATGAAATTGTAAGGCGTGCGCCTAGACCATCTTCCCCTTTTCTTTCCAGCGGCCCTGAAGCGGGCAGGGCTTGCACCTGTTCATTTTACACGTGAGAAAACAAAGGGCTGGGGAAGGCCTGGCGTTCTGGGCCTGCCATGCCAACCAAAGGCTGAAGTCCCTTCTTTCTGTCTCTTGGCAGGAATTCAAGCCCCACCCTCCCCTGACATTCTGCATGAGGGGCTCTGCTGCTCTGAGAATGGGGCCAGGCCAGCCGCTGGTAGCAAGTGGCAAGGAAGCAGCTTTCCCTCATTGCGGGAGAACGCGAGTGGCCGCCTTAGATGCTGGTTGGAATCTAGGGCACCCCTTGGCCTGGAGCACTGTGTCTCAAAGTGTGGTCCTCAGACTAGAGGCGGCAGCACCACCTGGGAGCTTGTTAGAGACGCGCGTGCTCTGCCCTACCCCAGCCTCCTGGGTTCAGAACTAGAGATAGAACCCAGCGATTTTTGTTTTGACAATCCCTCCATGCTTCTGTAACACACATGAAATTTTGAGACCTACTGCCCTGTGTAGGCTAGAAGCAGGCCTTGCATCCAAAAGACTGACTGCCACACCGTTTAGGAAGCCCCAAAAGGGAGGCTATGGACTGGGAAGCCTAGTGGTTAGCAGCTACCTCATAGCCAGCTCCTCGGTCTCTGTTAAGTAGGTATGTATGTGTGCACTTTTGAAGCCGTGGGAGATGGTGGGAAGTAATGGAGAGTTTTAGAACTCCATGTCGTCTTCCGTCTGTATTCCCACTCAACTCTCAGCTACTCTCTAAGGGTACCTACCGAAGGCCCGTTCCTCATCTTGCTAAGGATGGTCTGGGTGTTAGCTGACTCTAGGTGGAAGAAACAGAGGTAACCAGGTCACGTCATGAAATGGAGCTCCATCGTTCATTCGATGAGGGAATAGGCGGAGCAGACTCGCTGCTTGCCTTCCGCCTGGCTAACCCTAGGCTTACGATAGGGAGTTCCCCTGTGTGTTAGGGGAGGCCACCCTCCTCTTTCCTGGTCCCAGTGACTGAGTTGGGGATGGGCATGCGGTGTGATTCTGGCCAATGAGAGATAAGGGGGAAGCTTGGTGGGGAAGAGATGGGGGATTTTCTCCCTCTTTAGAAAGGGCCAGTGAGGGGGCAGCAGGAGGCGTGGTGGTTAAGAGTGTTGGACTCCCACATGGCTGACCCAGGTTTGAGTTCTAGAACTGGCAGCTTGCTTGCTCTCTCTCTCTCTCTCTTTCTCTGGTCAAATTTTAATTAATTAATTAATTAAAGTTAAATAAAATAATTCTAAAAAAAGAAAGGGGCCAGCAAGTGGTGTGGTGGTTAAGACACTGGACTGTCACATGGTGATTTGAGTCCTGGGACCTGGCAGCTTGCTTTCTCACTTTCCCTCTCTCTCTGTCTTTCTCTGGTCAAATTTCTAGTAATAATAATAATAATAATATTAAATAAATAATTCTTTGAAAAAGGAAAAGAAGGGGATCTGCAAAGATTCGTTTTCTCTTTCATCTCTACATGTCATTGCCTGTAACTGCTGCAGACTTCCCAGACCATAAAAGAAATTAGGCTGGAAGGACAAGCAAAACACCAAGGACAACAGGGGAGAAATTAAGGAAACACTTGGGATCTTCTTGACATGGCCGAACCACTAAATTAAGGAGCCCAGGGAAAAGGGGAACCTCCTGAGTTTTTCTTGTTAAATGAGATGGATTATTTTTCACATTTAGACCATTTAGTTGGGCTTTCTGTTACTTGCAGCCTAAGCCGCACTAATTGACAGAATTAATGAGGCTAGAATCTCACTGCAATATATGAGCAGAGACAAAAGTGGACAGGCTGCAGAGAGGATGTAGCAGGGGGAATATCTGGAATTTCTAGCAACTTAATTCATTGGGCTTTTACATTTTTATTAATTTTTGTTGTTGTTTTGCTATAAGGTGCGTGCACTTGCTCAAGAGAGGGAGGGAAAATGAGAAATCATCCCCCAGGGGGATGGCTACTCCACGACCCCTTTTCTTTCATTCTTCCCTTGGGATTTGGGGGGTGCATGCACACACGCCCATGATCTTCAAGCTACCAGGTCTGAGACTGGAACCACACAGTCAGCCATGTGACATCCAGCCTCCTTAACCTCCACACTACCTGCTGGCCCTAAGCATCAGATTCTCTTATCTCCCATATCTGTGGGAGTTCCCCATTTTAAACCTCAGTGTGGGCCACTAAAGCAGCTTAGTTACTCTCTAACAGTCTGCCTCTTTCAGTGTCTACAATTTTTCTCTCTCTACCAACTGGCTAGTACTCTGTAATTTCCAGTTCGGAGTTCCAAGAACAAGAACGTGATTGGCCTAGTTAACTACATTGCTCTGATAAGGAAGAGCTTCGTGCCAGGCCACCTCGCAGGTCGCTGGCCAGTCTTTGGGTTGGCTGTCCTTCAATCAGGTTCCTACTCCTTGTCTAATCAGCTGGGTAAGGAGGGGGGATACAGGGCATGGCTAACCCCTCTCAGCTCAAGGCCCTGGCAGAGGTTGTGGGCTGGGAAGGTTCCCTTAGAAGGAAACAATGCTCTTGGCAAGTACAAAAACTGACTTGGCAGCTCAGCCTTCATGGGGAACAATGAAACGGCAGTGCTGAGTCAAGCAGGGTCAGAGCGAAGGAATCCTACCACAGCCCCTCTCTGCTGTGGATCTGTCCTACACCACGAGTAAGAGGCGCCTGGCCAAAATGTTGGCCTGGGTGCCTACATCTGCCCCTGAACACATAGTCGTGGACTCAGAAAATACCTCCACCCCAGGTGGACCGACCCCTGGAAGCAGGCAGATTGCTGCTGCCCCAAAGTACACCCCACACATGCTTTTCCCAGATGGCCTTTATGGGAAATGCTTCAAGAGCTGTTTTGTTGTTTCAGTCACCGGGAAGCTCTTCACAGGACAGCATGATGCTGGGGCGTGTGAGCAGCCACTGCAGTGAGAGAACTGGAAGCAGAATGCAGGGGTAAATGTGGCAGGATGTTTCTTAAAAGAACGTTTTTAAAAAACATATGGGATACAAGCCGCGAGGAGCCCAAGGGTGAGAGCAACACCGCTTTCATGGCGTTCACGGCGTTCGCGTAGTATGTGTGTTATTCTTTCCCTAAGAACAAGTCATCACAGCAGTGGAAGAGGTGCAAACCGTGGTGTTTCTGTCACTTGTTAGTTTCTGTACCCTCAGGCAAGTTGTTAGAACTTCCTGAGCCTCAATTTCTTCATTGGTAAAATGTGTCTAATGATACTTTCCTTGCAGAATTATCGTAATCCTTGTATTCAGTAAGGCGACTATGGGGCCCACAATATAACATTTTAACCCTGTAATTCCTAAAGACCCCTTCCATGAGGCAGGTGAGCTGATTATTTAGAGAGAACCCTGGATACAAGCTCCAGATTACAGTCTTGACCAACTGTACCTAACTCAGCAATGAGCTTGGAATCCAAGGTGATCATGGGGTCCAAAAGGAGAAGTGGCCGGAGGGTGTCAAGTGGGTGGAAGGCAACTGAGAAGAAGACACTTTCATTAATGTTAATTGACCAGGAAATGGGGGGGGAGCCAAAGTAGCTTTCAGAGTGGAGCCCAGGTACTGTTCATCATTGTATGCTATATGGGGAATAGAACAGGCCCCAGGCTTGATGGCTAGGCCCCTGACGGATGAAGCGAAATCGCACCATCGGGCAGAGACTGCTGTTGTCAGTGACTGCTGTTACGGCAACCCTCCCAGAACACTAATGATGGATCAGAAATGAGACGGGTTTTCAAGACTTGGACGCCAAAGGATCTTTGGGAGCATGTAAAAGACAGATTTAGCCACGCCTGTGCTGGAGTCGAGAAAGGTCTATTAAGATGTCGGAGAGCATCTAGAAGTCTAATATGGCAGCCTGAGGTCACACCCAGAGAGGAAAATCAACAATAAGAGAGAGAAGCATCTCAACAGGGTTTCGTCATGCCATGATCCGCTTTGTCCAGCCCTCCAGTTCCTCAGGATCTTAGGGACCCACATAAGTGCCCAGCATGTTTTCAAGTCAGCCTGGGGATCTGAACCAAATGGCTTCCAGCCTTGCAGGGCACTTGAATGACTGGAGTTCCACAGAGTCTAGGCCTGCAGTGATTTTTTTTTCTTAAAATAATTATTTAATTTTATTTATTATTATTATTATTATTATTTTAAAATTTGCTATAGGGCATGCATGCTCACCAGAAAGAGAGAAAAGAGAGAGAGAGAAAGAAAGAAAGTGAGAAAGCAAGCCACCAGGTCTGGGACTGAAACCACAGTCAGCCATGTGAAAGTCTAGCGCCTTAATCACCACACGACCTGCTGACCCTGTGGTGATTTCTTATGCAGCAGTAGAAAACAAGTACTAATTGGGGCCAGCAGGTGGCATGGTGACTAAGGCACTGGACTCCCATATGGCTGAATGTGGTTCTAGTCCCAGACCTGGTGGCTTGCTTTCTCACTTTCCCTTTTTCTCTCTTTCTCTATCTCTGTCTCTCTCTGGTGAGCATGCATGCCCTGCAGCAAACTAATAATAATAATGATGATAATTATAAATTAAAATAAAATAATTCTTTAAAAAAACAAAAAAGAAGAAAAGTATGGTTTAGACTAAAATTGAAAGTGTGTTCATCATTATCTGATTTCTTTTTTGTTTTTTTTTCCCCCACACATATTTTCTTTCTGTTTTCCACTTTAAAAAAAAATTTTTTTAACTCACAATCTGGTTACTAGGAACCAGAAAGAACCTGACTATACCCAGTACTCCCTTAAACGTAAGACAGTTTAAGAGAAATGCAAGATCTGCATCTGGCATCCACCACTTGGTTTGTATAAATTACCACTTGGTTTGGGAAAATTACTCCACATTCTTACATCTTAGTTTTTCAACTATAAAATAAGGGTTATAATGCTTACTGCATTTCAGTCAGATTTGAATCAGATCATACACTCCAATGTGCTTTATAAAAAATAAATCTGTATGCAAATGTAAAGTACTCATTTTCTTAAGCCAAAACAACCAGCAGGATGCCTTGGGCAGCCAGGTGAGCCAGTGGTAGTGAAATTCCCAGCCTGAAAACCTAGAAATCGGATAGAGAAGAAAAAATTAGTAAGGAGAGCCCCTTGCAAAAGGCATTGGGGAGTAGCTAGAAGGACTATTTCTCTTCTCGAGTGTTCTTTCATTACGCAAGTTAAAAGAGCACACTGAGAAACACGCTAGACTAAGGCTCATCAAGAACAGAGTTTTAAATCCTAAGCAGAAAAAAAAGGTAATATGGTCCCCAAAATGGCCAACTAAACTGCTTACAGAGTGAAAGAAGGAAGCCTCGACACAATACATTATGCAGTGAGGACGTTAACCAGAACAAATGAGCAGAATGAAACATCTAGAAAGTGAGGAGATGCAGAAGTCTTAGAGGAGATGTTATCGTTGGCTACAGATGGAATGTGCCTGTGCTTAAACAATGGTGTGTGAAGCGTCTTCAACAGGAAAGAGATCACTGGAAGGGAAGCCGCCAGCACTGTGTAGCAGCATTTGGAAATGTAATCTGTAATAAAGAAAAGTAGACAAGAGATGAGTGATAAGCACACCCAAGAAGGATGGAAAGACAGATGCGGAAATCAGATGAGCTCTCCCAAGTACCAACAGCATCCAAATTAGCCAAGTGTTTAGAAAGGATCAGATTACACAGAGTTATACTTCAGAGAAGATTTAGGAGAGGAAAAACCAGCACAGATGCTATATTTACCCAATAATAACAACCAAGTGTTTTGTTTCCTGTCTGTTCCATTGTTCATTGACAATGAAGGCTCATTTAAAAATGTGGACCCAGCTAACATGCAAAAAACAATAGTAATACATGAAAAAGGCAAAATGCCAGATAAACTTAATGAAGTAATAATTTCTTAACCTGTAAACCTTGATGTGAGATAATAAACTCTGAGTTTAGGGGAGGATTCATTGGAATCACATAGATGAAACATTGACTGGCCCATACCTATATAGCCAATGTTCAAAGAATGCTCAGAAATATTAACTAATTTTTAAATGACTAATGTATCCCTTGGCTGTAAAGTAAGGGAGATAACTCAGTACTCTCCAGATCCTTGCCATTGTTAAAGTTTGGTTGCTCTGCCCTTGTACAAATTGGTGGTTCCTCAAGAAGTTAAACATAGGACCAGCAGGTGGCATAGTGGTTAAGGCGCTGGAATTCCCACATGGCTGACTACGGTTCAAGTCCTGGAACTGGCGGCTTCCTTTCTGTCTTTCTCTCTCTCTCTCTTTCTCTGGCAAAAACTCATGTGAAAAAAAATTCATTAATTAATTAAGTTTTTTTTAAAAAAAGAAGTTAAACATAGAATCTATACAAGCAAGTAGTTCCACTGCTGGGTAGATACCCAAAAGAATGGAAAGTAGGGATTTGAACAGACACTTGTACACCGTTGTTCATTATAGCATCCTTCACAATAACCAAAAGGTAGAAAAAACCCAAGTGTCCACCAACAGATAAATGGATAAACAAAATGTGGTACATACATACAATGGAATATTATTCAACCATAAAAAGGAAAGAGGTCCTGATACATTCTACAACATGGACGGCCATTAAAGATAGTATGCTAAGTAAAATAAGCCAAGCATAAAAGGACAAATATTATATGATTCCATTTATTTGAAATATGTAGAATTGGCAAATTCATGGAGACAGAAAATAAAGGTTAGTATGAGCCAGGGGAAGGGAGGAATGGGAATGCATGGCTTGATGAGAAGCAAGTTTCTATTTGGGATGGTGGGCAAATTTTAGAGACAGCAGCGATGGGTGCATGGTGTGAATGTCATGCTCATGGCTCTACCTGGAAGGCTCCTGAGTCCCTGCTTTACCTGGCTCTCCCTTTCCCACCCTTTGGGTCTACACTTAGACATCACTTCTCCCAGGTGGAGTTTTCTAGCTCATCTGGGCTAAGTTAGATGCTTCTGTTGCGCACTTGCATCGTGCTCAGTCCTCTCTCCCCATCATTGCAGACTCACTCTGGTGTTTTCTCCTGTTTGCTTACAGCTGTCCAGTGAGATTCTAGGCAACTTTTGCTATTCATTATTTCATCCCCAATAGCTTACCCGGTGACTGCAATGCTGGTTCATAGAATGCATGCTAGTGAACTTGACTCGAGGGAAGAACAGATGGACAGGTGACCTGATGTTGGTTTTGATAAACTGGACCCAGTTGGGAAGTGGCAATGTCAACTATTACCCATCCTTTGCCTTTTTCAGACCTTTATCAGACCATTAAGGAACTCTTGACACTGTGTCGATATTAATGGGGACCAGTAAGTGACGGCACGGGTCCCAAACAAAAGAGGCGAGGTTACTGCTAGTTTTTTAAAACCTTCACTGGTCCCAAGCATCCACTTTGAAATAGAATTAAACTCATGGTCCCTTTCCCTCTACCACGCAAACCTACATGATCCTCAGCTTTCCTTCTTCTGCTGATAGTAGCACTATCTGAGCAACTGAAACTTCAAATCCCGGTCATCACCGACTCCTCCCACAGCCCACAAAAAACTGCAGTCCCTCAGTCCAGTCATTTGCCTGTCTACACTAGCTTTCCTATTCCTATTGTTACTGTTTAAAAAGAAAAAAATTGCTGGTTATAACAACAAATCCCTATTAAAGAGTAAGTTTTCCTGCATGTTGTGAAATTATCAAGGACATTTGTGCAACTTCATGTCACTTAATGGGTACCACAGACTCCAGGCTAGCTGCTGTTTCTTTAGCACCTCTAGAAAAACAACATTGTTAGAGTAGTTAGATCCTCAGGACAGATACAGTACCAATTTTAAATGACGTCAAACAGGGCAATGACCTAGCATTGCTTCTTTTATAGCTCTTAGGACAATTAGGGGCATGGGCTTCTGCCACAGGAAACAGGAAGGCAAGCCTTTCTCCTCTGAACCAGCAGCATTGTTTTATTGTCTTTGACTAGGACACTTCTTAAGGAGACATTGAATTGTTAGTTCAGCTATTGCCAGAAGGAACCTTAATTAATGTTAATTGCACCACAATTAAATCATAGAAATAAGTAAGCATTCATCAAAATTTAAAAGGGCAATTTCTGTAATTGCCCGAAGGCTCATGTGTTCACCAGAGAGAGACAGAGGGACAGAGAGGGAGAAAAAGAGATAGCGCTCTGACCCCATGGAGCACGGTGATACTGCAATCCCTTCTCCTTCATTTTTTTTTCCTGTCAGGATCTGGGGCATGCACCTACATGTGCCTGGCATGTTTTCCAAGCTACTGAATTCAAACTGCAGTTGACCATGTAGGATCCAGCTCTCTTAACCACTAGGCTACAGGCCCAGTCCTGAAAGGACAATTTTTTTTTTTTTAAGGTTTTTACCATAAGGCATGTGAGCTCCCTGGAGAGAGACAAAGACAGAGAGGGAAAGTGAGAAATCCCCCCCCACCCTGGGGTTGGCCACACCATAATCCTTTCTCTTCCATTCTCCTCTCAGCGCCCAGGGTGATTTCTAAGCCACCGGGTCCAGAACTCAAACCACGGTCAGCCATGTAGGAGTCTAGCACCTTGACCACCATGACACCTACTGGTCCTGGAAGGACAGTTTTTTATAGTCTTTTCCAACTGGTCAAATGGAATTATTTTGCTATTTAATTATTTTTTCACACTTACATTACTTATTTGTAGCACCTGTAGACCCCTCTTCAAAATCAAGTACAGAGCAGTAGAGACATTCTCTTTGAGAAGGTGTTGACAGGGATAGCATCATGCCTCTTGACTTCTCAGGCTAAAGGGACGCTGTCCCAAACTGGACTAGGGTTTGTAAGTCTCTCAGGGTAGTAGTTTTGCACACTGGGAACAGCAAGACCTCATCAAGCAGGATTGCTTAGATATGACCTCTGATTTCTTCGAGCCTCAGCTTTCTCCTCTGCAGAAGGTTGACAATAATAATAACATCTCTTTCCTAAAGCTATTTCAAACATCACCCGGCATCGAATTCCACTGCCTAACCCTCCTGTTCTCCACCTGCCCTACGTTCAGTGGCTCAGGCACCCCCTGAAGTGGTTGTACTGTCAGGGCAGGACTACATGGTGTCTGAACAGCCAGCACACCATGGTATGTTTCTCTCCTGCCTTGCACCTGAAGTTTGTAGCTTTCATTGTAATAAATAGTTAGGAAAAATCAGCATCGTTGAGAGGATTTGCTCATTATTCCTAGGTGCATAGCGTGTGTCCAGTGATTAAGTTTAGCCAGCTGGTATTCGAATAATCAAAGCAAATTAAGTACCTGTCAGAAATTCTCCAAGTTCTATCCATGTCATTTTAGGCCTTCAAGGAAGCACAGGATCATGTTTTTCAGCCTTGTAGAAAGGATTTAGCACGCGTCAGGTTAGTATGCAAAGGCAGCTGTTCTCAGTTAAGTACATGACAACTGACGATCTGAATGACTCTACTGTGCCTCACAAAACCAGGGCAAGATATTTTCCATGTTGTTCAATTCCCTTTATTTAAAGGCTCACACGATTGGTTCCTACTTGAGTTGTCTGCAGCTGAATTTTGGAAACAGAATTGCAACTCAACATGTTTAGCTTTTCCTTTGCCTGCCAGAAAGCTCACAGGCAGGCGATTGCCCACGTGTGCCACTCAGTTCAATTTTGGTGCCTAGTGACCTACAGTTCCTGCTTTCTACAAATGAAGCCTGCAGGACTTTACTGTTACTTATCTTCCCACACGTTATGTGTTCATCTTGAGTTCTTCTGAAGTAGGAGGAGGGACCATTCTCAAACTCAAAATGAAATAGTTTATTTACTTCAACAATAGCAGTGATAACAAAAATACTGGGTTGATATTATAAGCCAGTGTAAGGAAAACACGGGATAGCTATTTAAGATTTCTTTTCATAAAGGTTTAAATGAAAGTGATAAGTGAAAAAGAAAAGCTAAGGGTGTTTTATAAAGATACATATCACACACATGTATAAAAGCAGATATGAGAGCCTGGAGTCAGACTGCCAAGGTTTGAATCCTAGCTTCACTCCTTACCAGTTGTATGTCCTTGGGCAAGTTATTTATCATCTCAAAATTGCAGATAAAACCATCGCAACTAATGTTGCTGTGAAAATTAATGAGCTACTTAGGATATACAAGAGTAAATTCTGAACAAGTACTGTCTTTGACTCCTTTTTTCATTTATGAAAACAATGTTACTGATAATGTTTAAAGATCCAGTAGCCACAAGTTGAACAGTAGGCTTCCATATTTTATGAGATGGGGTATCTTCTCAGAATGTTTAAGATTGGAAAGTTCTTAATTTTGCTTCCTCTGGAGACTGCCAAATACCAACTCCAGTAGCCTAGAATATACAAAAATTCTTACCAGGCACAACTGGCCAGGGTAGAAGCTATGATTCCATGAAGGTGCTCAGGCCTTGGTAATCCACAGGTCCAGAGAATAAAGCCACATGGCTTCCTTCCCTGACCCCTCTGCAGGACATTCTGGGATATACAGAATTAGGGAAGGGGAAAGAGATCTCTTTCCTCACTTCCCAAACCACCACCGAATGAAGGCTTGGTCTGCTCTTCCCCACAAACTCACCCTGGCATACGGTCTTCTGTTTAACAGCCAGTGTTCCCTGCACCTGGGGTCAGAGAGGCGGGGAACTGGCAACAAGCTACCAGCTGAGATGTTGGCCCCATGTGATGAGCAAGCTCCACACCCTGCAAGTCAAGGACTGGGGTGTTGAGTTGGGGAAGGGGTTGGGGCTAAGAACAACTGCTGCCTTAGAAGTCTTGCCTCCGCTCTCAACCATCAGTCATCCTTGGCCCTTTCCCCATCCCTAGCAGAAACAACAAAGGGGCAACAGCACCACCCTCTTTTTGGCTCAAAATTATCAGCAATCAGATGGCATAGGGAAAAACATAGAAGTATGGTATTTAATATGTTCCAGACACTGTGCTTAATGACTTATACGGAGACTATGGAATAAAAATGTAGAAAGCATGAAAATTAGATTTCTGAAAGCTGAGTTTTGTTTGTTTGTTTTTCAGTTTCTGCTATAGGGTGCAGTTGCCAGAGACAGAGAGAGAAAGTGAGAAATCACCTCCCAGAGGGCAAGGCCATGCCACAATCTCTTCTCCTTTATTCTCCTCTCAGAATCTTGGACACCAAGGCACAAGTGCCTGGTGTGATTTTCAAACCACTAGATCCAAGACTTGAACCACAGAGTCAGCCAGGTAGGAATCCAGTGCCTTAAACGTCATGCAACCCGCTGGCCCCAAAAGTCAAGATTTTGTTGTTGTTGTTGTTGTTCTTAGTTTATGTTGTTATTTCATTTCATCCTTATCTAGAGGAGTCACAACAAATTATAACTTAAGCGTATTCTCAAAATATCTGTTCATGTGTGTTTTTAAATATTCACTTAAGAAAATGGAATCAGGACCAGCAGTTGGCGTAATGGCTATGTCACTGAACTCCCATGTAGTCAACCGTGGTTCAAGTCCTGGACCTGGTGGCTTAAACTCACGCCAGGCACATGTGCGTTCATGCCCAAGATCCTGACAAGAGAATGGAGGAGAAGGGATTGCGGCATGGCCATCCCCCCAAGAGGTGATTTCTTGCTATCTCTTTGTCTCTCTCTCTGTACTTCTGTCATGCTCATACACCCTGTAGCAAAACCTCCCCCCCCCCCCAAAAAAAAAAAGGAAAGAAAGAAAATGGAATCAAAAGCTCATAGATTTAGAGGTAGGAGCCTATCAGGTCTAGTTACCTCGTAATTGGAGACTGCACTATCCAATATGTAACCCTAGCCATGTGTGGCTATTGAGGCACTGAATTTTTTTTTTTTAATTTTAATTCATTCACATTTGAAAACTGTAGCACTGTAACATATTTGTCCAATAATACAACTCAATCATTTTGTATAACTATTTTTCACTTCAACCATTTTTCCCAGAAGTGTAATCGTATTATAGGGTATGTGCTGATCACATGCATTGTTTTGAGTACTATGTGCAAACACATCCCTGATCTCATTGATGTCCATATATTAGTTCAGTTTAAGTGATTTTTTTTTGCTTTGTGGCAATATAATTTTAGGATGTGTTTATTCAAATATGCTATGCAGACAGCACAAGAAGTTGTAGTGAAATCCCTATAAATCATAAGTGGTAATACAGTTTTTAAATATTATTTTAATTATAATAAATTATTTTTCTAGTTTGAAAAAGAGAGAGAAAAGGTATGTTGCAAATTTCACAAAGAATGGCAATCGCAATTTGCTAAGAAGAGTTAAATGAGAAGGCTGATTGTCATGTAAAACTTATTTAACAATAATAACGTATAAAATATGGAGACATTTTCAATGGGACCAGCAGTTAGCGTAATGCCTACGTTGCTGGATTCCCATGTAGTTGACCGCAGTTCGCGTCCCCGACCTGGTGTCTTAAAACTCACGCCGGGCGCGTGTGCATGCATGCCCAAGATCCCGAGAGGAGAATGGAGGAGAAGGGATTGTGGTGTGGCCATCCCCCCTGGGGGGTGATTTCTTGCTTTCTGTCTCTCTACCTCTCTCTGTCTGGCGAGTGCATGCGCCCTATAGCAAGAAAAAAATATATATATGGAGACATTTTCAGCAAATATATAATGAAGTTGATACATTTCTTCTCATCGCTAAAAAAAAGAAAAACCTGATTAAATTTATTGTCTAAAGTTAGTATTAAGTATATAAGAAAGAAGTTTTTACTGGGCCAGCAGATTGTGTAGTAGTTATGTCACTGGACTCCCACATGGCTGACCATGATTCAGTCCACCAACCTGGTGGCTTGACACTCACGCCAGACGTGTTTGTGTGTGTGTGTGTGTGTGTGTGTGTGTGCACATGCCCA